>OY390707.1:1800000-2346677 GCA_959613345.1 Tolmerus cingulatus | reverse complement strand
AATATTTCATTTTAAATCCTATGGAGTTTAGGTATTTATATGGTTCTTAAACTATCCGCCCAGACAAAGACACTTAAACAGCTCTGAAGATGTGATTGCAAATAATTATGTTGTTTACGTCGCTTTAATTCAGATTGGAAAATTAGATATTTTTGTTTGTTTTTCCACTACTTTGAATATTTGAATTGGCCTGATTATATGTATGTATATCTAAAACGCGTATCTTGTGCGCTATTAGTTTTTGACGTAAGCAAAATTTACTTAAGTTAAACGTAATTTAACTTCACTATCCAATTAGGGTTTTTCCTATTCGATCTTTTTATCTCAATTATCCCTCTTGTATTTCTTGCATTTCATTTTGTTTTTATCAAGTTCTATCTCTCGCCACACCTCCATCTGGAAATCTTCACGATCGATAGAAGCAATTTCTATGGCATCTCACGTCCCTACCTTTCCCCAAACCGCTGTGCGTCCCACTCCCCGCAGAATGCTCAATTAACATACAATTAATTAGCAAAACTGTAGAATCCCAGTAAATCGGGCAAAAAAGCCCCGGCCCCGGCCCCGGCCCGGCTCTGGCCCTCCTCCTCATTCACCTTCAGCGCCTCCTTGAAGGAGCCCCTCGGGCTGAATCTGTTTGCCGCTCTCATTAGCCACTCGGCTGTAATCCAAGTCTCAACTAGCAGAAACAAGTAACCAGCGCGCCAGCGGAATTTACATTTTGCATAAAAAATCACTTTAGAGGGGACTAATCGATTTCAATTGTTGGCCTGGCCCACTTATCGTCTTCCTTTCGAGTCGAGCTTTCGACGTCGAGTTCGCCGTGTTCTCGCCGCGTTCGCCGCTTTGTCTAACCAGAATCCTTCAGAGCATATCGCGTGAAAGTGCTTAGCATAGCCAAACAGGGGCGGAAGCGGCCGGGGGAGGAAACCACTCCTCGCACTAAATTGGGTGCAAAAAGTTAACCTGTTTATTGTTGACACATGAATATGCAAATTGTGCACTCGCTTCCGGACTCGATCTGTTTACAAAAGCAACGAAGTCGAGCTCAAGTCAGGCTCTAGTTCCTCCCCCGCCCCCCGCTCAAGTACCGGATTGGGTTAATTTCGAGAGAGCCGTTCTTTTTATTTTTTATCTGTTTCGCCTTAATTGACTCTGAGCAAAGATCTTGACCAAGGAAAGTAGAAGAAGTGGCCGAATATTAATACCCTTTTTGTTTTCCATTAAGTCCGCCTTTAAAATTCTTCTCCGTCCGTTCGTCCGACGTCCGCGCCGCTGACCCCGCGGCCCCGTCCCCGCCGTCGACGTCGTCGTCGTCGTCTAGCAGCAGAAGCGGAGCACCCGCCAGTGCACAACTTTTGCGACGAGTAGCCTTAATTACTTGTTTTACTCGCCCTTTACTATCCCACGGGCGGAGCGGAGTGGGGTGGCGTGGCCACCGAACCGGCTCCACGCGCACCACCCCACTCCTGCCGACGTCCAGGCAGCAGGAACCCCGGGAACTCCGGGAACAAACTCTGGAACCCGAGCTGCGGGCTCGGGCGAGGGCTGTGGGACTTCCTCAACCTCCGGGCGCCCTCTGCCGGGCAGCCAACCACTTAGCACCCACCCCTTTTGCGATGGGGGGTGAGTCAACGAAACGCAAGGAGTGTGGTTATGCAACCAACAAATTACACGAAATGCGGAGGTTCCCGGGCCCTCCTAGGTTTTTGGTCGCGGGCAGCGGGAGCGCGGCGGCGCACACTCCCCCCGCCGCACACCCATCCAGACACGAATTTAATTCCATTATTACGTTTTAGAACTCACCTGAGGGGTGAATTGATTAACAGGCTCCATGTTTGTTACGTGGAGGGGCGGCGCGGCGGGCTCGGGCTCTGCTTGCCGGGGGCTGGAGCGGCCGCTGTTGGCTAGGCGCTGTGGTCAAGAAGGGAGTGGGGGGAGAGCGGGGAGCCTTCGGGAACGGCCCAAGGTGCACGGACGGCAAAAGTTTTCTCATTTGTTGTTGTTGTTGCCCGGGACCCCTCCTCCCCTCCTCGCACTGCCCGGCCCAGACCCAAATCATTCGCGCTGAAGAAGAGCCCCCACAGCATGTGTGAATGTTTGCTATGCTTTGGCCGGGTGTGCAACCCGGGGAACGGGGGCCTTGTGGTAATTTATTTTAATTGCGTTTTTCTATTTTTATAGGAACGTTTCTGCTCCGTCCCGCGCCCCCTGCGCCTGGCCGAGTGTGGGCTCTTAATTGTGTGCATGCGAAATACCCTCAGAACACACCCTCGTCCCGGTCGACCGGACACCAACCCGGCCCCCTCTCGCATTGTATGAGTGATATAATTGCAATTTTTCGACGAAACTCCTAATGAAGGGATATTTGTTGATTACACTTCCAGGCAGCATCCCCGCTCCTGGACCCGCGCCCTCACAATAAAATGAACACAGATCGCTAGGGGGCTGAGCGGGGGTGGCGATGGCGACGGTGGCGGCGGCGGCAGCATCATCGCCCACAGCAACAACAATGTGGCACCTAATTGGCTCTTAAGTCAATGACTGGAATCGCAGGAGACGGGACGCGGGGAAGGGGGAATATAGGGCTGTGGACAGGATTGTGGAATGGGGAGGCGGGAACCCCGTGTACCGTATCAATTAGCCTCGGAGTAATCTTTTATTAATTTGTTTCGTCGTCGACGGAGCCCCTTAGCCCGGGGATCTTCGCGAACCGCGACCCCCTTCCCTTACGATTTCACAGTTTAAATTCCCTTCGAGGGGCCACCGTCGCCGACGTCGTCTCAGACCGATGCTCCGTGGGGCAGCCTCAGTCCTGGACCGGTTGGACCACGGTGTGCATGTCTTCCAGGGGGGATCATTTAAAGCTATTAACGTATCAATTACATCGGTCCATTGAAATGCAGATAACCGCGATAAAATCGCCACGAAAACGCTCCAATAATTGGCCACGGAGATGATTTCTCAACCCTCTCTTGCTCCCCTTTCACAAAAAAAAATAAAAAATCGAACGATCGACCGTTGCGCTACATCGCGCTTGTGTTTGCACTTTCGTTTATGATGGCATCAAAAAATAATTGAAAGTTGTCGCGCCTTATAATTCAGCTTCGCGCCTGATGGGGGCCAAGTGGACCGGAGCCCCGACAATGAACCCGCGACGACAGTGACGACAGCGCCGCCGCCGCCCGGCCGCCGCTTTTGTCTTTCGCGGGCTCCGTCGCTTGACCACTTCTTGTTTAATCAACTGAGAGAGCCGAAATTAAAACCGGACCTCGAGTGACCACAGCCCGGCGGCGGCGGCAGCGATGCGGCCGGACCGCTGGGCGGCAAAAACACCGAGGAAATAGACGACGATTGCAAGGTCGACGCGGACCAGGTTTTATTTACTCTGACGAGTTTCGCGGCTGTCGGTTTTTGTGCGCAAACACATTACAAGCGGAAAATTAAATTAATTTCCAAGACTTATGTCGGGGGATGGAAAGGGGGTCCCAGCTGTCCGTCGTCGACAAGTGTCCGGCCGCGTGCCCGCACTTTGTCAGTGGGCGAAGGGCGACGTCGAAGTCCACGACGGTCGGGGCGTTCCCCCGGGGAGGTGCGCAATTAACTGGAGTGGTCCAGTGCTAAGGGCACAATTAAAAAACACCCAACTCCACTGCGTTTTGTGGGAGGAGCGGGTCAACGAAATGATTTATTACCCTGCAATCCCTCCCGACTATGCCAAAAAACGAAACGCGAGAAACGATATCTCCCCTCATAAGACTGATTAAAACCATAAAAACTGACTATCTCTTTGAGCGGAATTCGATTTTTCAATTTTTGATATTAACCTCAAGCTGCCCTATCTCATCAAAGTATTCAAAATTAAGCCGAGTCCACGCCTTCGAGCAATGCTTAATTAAATTTTATTACTGAGCATTAAAGCGACTCATTTCCTCGTAGGTGGAGCTCGATAATATTAAAGCGAATTAATCAAGGATGAATTTAATTGACTTTTCGTAACTTGCACTTTCCGCGTTGAGCTCGGGTACGTGGAGCTTTTGTCGCTCCAAACATTAAAAAAAGGGGATTTACTACTTAATGAACGTTGGTTAAGGTCGACTCTTTACGGATTGCAGCAAATTGTTGAAGGTAACGCCGCTTTAGGCCGTGCAATGAATAAATTCTGTTTTATTTCTTCATAGTAAAAGCTAATGAAGCCTTTTATAAAATTTTCAATGAATTTGAAGAAACAAAGTGACATATTTGCTTAAATTTCCTGTCGCTTAACGTTTCAGGGATATGATCTTCGAAAGGACCTTCGCATGATGGATGCTTTTAAAGTTGGTATTTTTGTTTTTTAATTTTTCGAATATTTTTCAATCAGTTTCTGCAAACAAATTCGCAATTCAGTAATATAAGAACAAATTGCTGAGTAATGAATTCAATTGTAGTAACTGAGTTCTTGTTCTTGGATGATCTTATCGCATAGTTTTTTCTAATAGTTAAAATTAGGGCAAATTGTATTTAATAAAGAAATGCTTAAAAATTGTTCATATATTTTTTAACATTTTTAGCCATTAATCCTATCAATGTCCGGCTAATTTACAAAAAAGAGTAATCTAGCCCCAGTTTGCCTCTAAATTTGCCGCAAAGAGGGTGCTTTTGGTGTTTTGAAAAAGGCAAAAATAATAGAAAGAAACGTTTTTATCAAGTTAAGCTGAAGCGTCGCAATTTTCAAAGCAGTCGCGGAAACAGGGGAAAGGTCGACTGTAAACAAAACCGAAGCTTTCTGCACGCCGCCATAAATAAAAGCATCAAAAGAGGCGTTCAAGATGACACCATCCGTCTAAATTTTCTTGCCGGCAAACAGAGCGGAGCCCCCTCGCCGGGTCGGTTGGCTAGAGCATCTGAATAAGGGCAGAAAAGCAAGAAAAAATCGGATTCCTTGTTCGCCGCGCTATTATTTTTTATTTGCCCAGATAGAGTCAGCACTCACAGCCAGCGGAGCGCCGGCGGGGGCGTCGCGACGGAGGCGGCTGGAGCATATACGGCCCGGGCGCTGTTCGCGGATGGATGCTGGATCACGTCGAGTTCATTTTTAGCTCCAGCAGCCCGCCAGCCAGAACAGGGCCGGGGCCCCAGCAGAGCCGGGAAGTCTCAGTTCTGGGGCGGGCTGTGGGAACTGGGTACCGGGAGCACCCGGCATCCAGAGCAGCGGCAGTCAGTCCCGGGATCCGCCGGTTTGATGCTGCGCCACTGCGATGCTCTGGATGCTGGATGCTGGATGCTGCTGGCTTCTGGTGCTGCTGTTTCCGGTAATATTCACCGCAAAACTGTAAACAAAAGCAGAAAAGAAATCAAATAAAATTTTACGAGAGAATTTTCATACCATAATAATTTATTTTCCGTGAAATTTATACCCACACAAATATCAATGACCAGAGCAATTATCATTTCAATAGCGCGAATCCTGGGCGGGGGTGGCGACGGAAGGGGAGTGGGTCTTATGTAAACTCTCCCCATAGATAAACACCGGGGCCGAACCCGGGCTCTGAATCAAAGGGGTTTTTGTTTTTTATGCGAATTTTATGTGCAGCAAATTTTAGCAGATTTGACACAAAATCTGCATTTCCGCTGTAAACAATTGCTAGAAAGGACCTCCGCTGAAAATCGCACTAAGTCGCCTCCGCGAAGTTTATCGCGGGCGTAATTGCGAATTTTATTGAGACTGCTTTTGTTGCCTGAATCAAGAATAGCCGCGCGAGTTGGGCAAGAAGGAACAATTAAGATTCGCGGCCCCCGCCAGCCGGGCCGCTGCTAATTAACGCCCGCGGTGATTTATTAATTTTCGCTTAAAGCCATTTCTCCCGGCCGCTCGTTAGTAGCCAGGGACCGCCTGATTTATACACTCGTCCGTTTGACAGATATCTTTTATTTAAAACCCGTCCCCGTTTGATAATTAGATTTCTGGCACTCTCCGCGCGTAAATCGCGTATCCGCGGCAACTAGCTGCGCCCGAAGAAATCGTGGCTGAGGAGGACCAATGGAAAAGTCGTCGTCGCACAGTCGGACGGCTAAAAAACAGGTCAAGCAGATCGGGTTTCGGCTGCGGCTTCAATCTCAAATTGAATCAAAAAGCCGCTGGCGAGCGATACATTTCTCCGTGTCAGAATTTTTCGGTTGTAAATTAGAAGTGATTTTTCCCCAGACTTTTTCGACTTTTGCAATAACTTTTTGGGCTAATTAGCGTGTGACATATTTCGTAGAGGATTTTCAAACTCCGACAGCAGAGATATTTTCGAAATTTTCTGTACGTACGCAACGGTGCGGCAGGGTCCATTGTTTGCAATTACTCAACGCCCCGAGGGTATATTTGTTAATTAAATAAAAATTGCGACTACGAAAAGGGTACTCCAGAGGATTGTGCTCCGTGCTGGTGAGATTGTCACTTGTTTTTATCATAGTCGACAAGCTTATTAGATTGCTAATTAGTGGTTTTTTAGAGATTTGACATGTCTGAAAACAATGGTTAAAATAAGGTACATTAATGTAATCTCCATGATTTAGGTCGATAAATTGGATGATAGCATGTTTAATCCATTCCCTGGAAATCGCTGAATTTTTGGCTTAATATGCTCTTGGTAGGCACTGTGTTGATGAAGGTTTCGCAGTATTTAATGTTATTTAATCGTTCAGAAAAGCGAAACGGTTCCTATCTTTTAATTGATATTCTTGAAAACTCACACCTGTACATTTAAGTTCACCTGAAAGGGATTGTCTCCATAAATAATATATTTCTTTTATATTTCTTTTGATTTGACTGCAGGTACTTGAAAGGTAGGGGATTATCCTTAATAATTCTCCATCGCCTTTGTTATTTCATCCCTTGCTTGCGGACATTGAAGAGAAGGAACCTTTTTCCTTAATCCACGTATTCTGTTTCAATCATTTTTAGAAAATTTCCAGCTGCTAAGACTTAGAGACATTCATCTAAAATAGTAATTTAGGATTTTTAATTTCTATTTGGGAGGTTATACAATATTTGTAAATTAAGCATTCTAGGGTTTTCCTTTAAAGCAGGTACTCAGTGTGTATAGAAATCTCCATGGAACCATCCATCGATTTACTTTAAAAGAGAAAACCTTTCTTCGTGTGTGTTTTTTTTGTTTGGTTACCAATGAACCAGGTAAGCGTCTACCTGGCCAAACACAAAATCTTCATGTCAATCACAATTAAATCGTGGGACATTCCCCAAATGTGCCCCTTCGCCTGGCAACACCGGCCAGCTGTACGAGTGGTACCTATGCTCCTCGAGCATATTTCCAGCAAGTTCTTTGTAATTGTACGTCTCTACGAAGCCGTTTTCAATGCTTAATTCCTTTTTAAATGCGGCATTACATCCGAGCAACAAAGACAACAGGTGGTGTGATTCCCACAGTATTTAGGGTCTGGCTGTAAAATTTTATTTTGTAGACAGAGGGCATAGAGAGAAGCAGCGACACAGAGATGCTCACGTATCTGAACACAGGCAGACACACCCGCCCGGGCCGCACCCCCGGCCGCCGTGGCAGTGTGCATCTTCTTCACCTCATTCATTTGAGACGGCGAGCCCGAACCACGCTCGATACGGACACATAAATATCAGCTGCTGCTGTAGAGCAACACCACCGGCAGCATATTCAGCCAGCATCCGCATAGGAACATAAGGCCGAGGCACCCACACCACCTCCACTCAAAACCTGTCGCCAAGGAGCTCCGGAGGCAAAAGGAAAAAACCGACCAAGAAACTGTCGAACGCTTTCACATTGTATTCTAATGCTGCTGGCCAGCGATAATTGTGTAGTTAGTTCTCCGGAGCCCTCGGTCCCCATTTAATGAATTTTACAAATTTTGGACACCTCTGGGGCTTGTGGTGATGAGGTAGCCCCGGCGTCTGATCGAACTGACCACTGGACAAAGCGGCGAATTTGGACAGTGGTAAATATCGCCGGGGGCGACCACGAATGGCGGAATGATTACGCCTGAAGGTTGAGGTACCTAAACTAAAGAATGGCGCTTCTGCCACCGCCTGTTCAGAATATTTACTTGCTTTCTGCACCGGCATTAATGAGTGCGCTCTACATAAACTTATTGGAGGCGTTAAAACTAGGTAGAGGGAGGGATGGGGATATACTATATATAGTAAGTAGAAACCACACCGCAGTAAATTTATGATTCGAACTTTTAATTGCATTCTATAGATATAAATTCTTAATAATGAACCGAAGGTGCTTTAAGTTAAACTTATTTTAGTGCTCTTTCAGAACGGCGATCTGAAAAACGCCTTCATTTGCATTTAATTGAAATTTTAATAGTTATAGAACGAAAATTTTTATAAAATTCCTAGGTCAACGAACTTAACGTTTACACTGTCGCCTTATCCAATGCCAGTGATACACTGAATCACTGTCGCCAATATATGTAAATATAACAATTTGTATTATATGCACATATTTACCTGGATTTCTTGTTAATATTGAGTTACTTGATAAAGCTCTTAAATAAATTTAATATGCATTTATAATATGCTATTTCAAGAGGTAAACTTAGCATTTATTTTAAATACAATTTGATTTTTAATTAAAATTCTATTTAATACTCCTGAGTTATATTTTTTATGAGCTTGTAACATATGATATCAGAATATCGTGTAAATTTTCTAAATTAACATAGTTAGGATAAAATAGTCGCTAAACCAACAGTGCATTCGACTAAAAATTCACATTATAATTAATAATACTTGGAATGGTGATTAAATATTTCAACTAGATATTAAGTTCATTTAACTGGAATAATTTTTACTGTGTATGCACATTTTTGTTCAAATTATTTAAAATGAAAAGTGAGCACCCTATAGCAAAATATGCAAAAATGAGGTCACTTGGTAATTTGATACATTTTGAGCTTGAACGATAAATACATATATACGTATGAGTTAATTGGAATAAAAAAGCGCAGTAGTTACCTGCCGAGATATTATGAGGTCGTAATATTAAATAGTTAAAGTCATTCCCTATTGTTAATGCGTACATCCAATACAATATTTGTCACTTGCATTGTTTTTTTTGTAGCATGTCGTTTTTAAGTATAGAGTATAGTAAGAATAATTTATAATAATAATAATAAACACAATGAAGAGCGAATACTCCTAAGTTTTATAACATATTATATTATATATATTTAACCGGTTTTTTGAATTATTACAATTCTGTTCCAAAAGTTGTCCAGTTTAAATGAATTTAAGCGATTTCTACTAAGAAGTTAAATTCTTGTGCTCCACTTTGCAATAGATGGAACCATCAACTGTCTGAGTTTTACATATTCAAAGCTCCTAGTCCCAGGAACGACTATAAAATCGCTGTAAAAAGAGGGAACATCTCTTGAACGACTTTTTTCTGGCAACACCCCGACACCTCCGGTATGATTTCACACGTATGCAGATAGGGTGGAGGAGCATAAAAGTCGCGTCGGCGGCAACTTGTGCAGAACGAAATGTTTTGTGTGCGTCTCTGCGGCGCACCGGCACACTCCACTAAACCCACATTTTCCCGACCGAGGGTCGACCATCGCCCGTTTTCGTTCCAGGCTGCCCGATGAACGCAATCGAGGGGGCGGAAAAAAATATCAAGGCACACGCCACCTGGACGATAAAACGTGAAGTAATTCCCAGCGACAAAACGAATTTATTTGGGTAGCCTTGATTGGAGCAAATCCTCTTTCACGTGTATTTAAACGTCTTATTTACATATGTCCCGTGTCGCACGTCTGGAGAGCGGGGACCCCGGGAGTCATGCGACACGGCACAGCTCAGCACATGCCGGTCCTCCCGATTGTGCCCGGTGTCGTCGGTGCCAGTCCCAGTCCCAGTCCCAGTTCCACCCCCGCCCTCGCAGGCCCTCCTCGGGTGAGCGAGTCCCGCGCTGCGCGCCCCGCACCCCAAGGAGGACTCTCTTTCTGATATTAAAACATAAATCAAACGATATCTCATTAAAATATAATTTACGGCCCGGGCATAATACCCTCATTTAAACACTTAAATGCCGCATTGTGTCCTTAATTAAAACCCTGCTCGCAGAGCCCACCTATCCTCCTCCCGGACGCCCGCCCCATTGTGCCCGGGAGGAGCCTTCGGGATGTGCTCCGGGAGTGCCGTGGAGTGGCAACAGACGGCGGCGCGATTACTGGGACTTTGGCGCGAACGGATCTCCTCGGAGCGTGTTCCATCATCGGTTTAAAACTGATTTTAATAATTGCTGCAGACACTTTTTGCGGAAAATTTAGCCGGGCGCCTCGGCCCGCCCCGCCCAGGTATTGATGGCTCTTCAGGTACTCGGCTACACCTTGAGATTCGTCCTGCGATTAGGCAGCCGCCGCCTCGAGTGCGGAGGGTGCTCGGTGGGATGGGCGGAGGTCAGGCGATGTTTTGCAATTGAGTTCTCGTTTCCACTTTCTCGTCATCAGCGATCGTTTTCTGGATACATCAACTTAAGTACGTACTTAGAAACGCTCGATTCGCTGGGACGGACCTTAGACTGTGAGATCCGAATAGGGGCTTGTAGAACTAGAAACACCATGATCGCCAAATTATATTTAGCCATGTATTCAGCTATTGCCTTACGAATTTGTAATATCTTAATAACCTTTTTCTTTTTTTTCTTCTTTCAGAGATCTGCACTTCCAGTACGACTTGTAAAAACACAACTACATTTCTAGCATACTTGTAAGTATTACTATATTTAAAAGAATACTCAAATTCTTAAGCGTTTATTAGTATCTACTAAGAAAACTTTTTCGAACTATTGAAGAACTAATTGGGGTTTTGTCTTTTTGTTATGCCAAGCAATGTTAAGTTAATTGCTTTTAACCATCCAATAAAAATTCAAAGAATGCATAATTAAAACTGAATTCAATAAACTTTCGAAAGACTCTTGAACAAATGAAATTTTGCCAAAAACATCCTCCTGTCCGAGCAGAATATCGTCCACAGACAACGACCAAGAGACAACCTGAAGGTCGAAGGAATCGCTTAATATGGGAAATACCCAAAATTCCAGGTAATGACCAATTCCCGGTCAGAGCCGCCAAAAATTTGATATGAACTTTCAGCAGATTGCAATTAAAATTGGACAATCGTTCAAAATTTTCCGCATTCCCGATGATATGTAATCTTTCCCGTTCAATTAAGCGCTGCGGATCCCAACACGGTCGCCGGGCATATCGACGCCGCCATCCAATGAAGAGCTGGAGTCAGATGTCGGGGGGTCCATGGGGCCCAGCATCCAGCATCCATCCAGGAGGCAAGGAGGGACCGAGGCGGGCAGGGCTCACCTTCCGAGCTTCCCACGATTCATCCAAGAGATGCTTCACACACACAGAGAAACGGTTCGCTGGTTAATTTAATGGGAAATTGATGATAATTGCGAAATTCATTTCATCAAATTAAACCCGGGAGTTTCTGGTGGTGGTGTTGCAGCACTCCCGGCAGCGCATGTTGCCATCGCTTCCCAGATGTTGTCATATCTCCGGGATTGTACTGAAGGGACCGGGACCCGGGATCCGGGACCCGGGACTCGGACGAAACAGCCTAGGCCCTAGATGATGATGAGTAACATCTGACGGTGCCCCGTTCCACCCGACCCTCCGCAACTCCGCACCTCTTACCTGAAACGACGACGGTCCTGGAGGGTTCCTGGCGAGGGTTTCGACAATTGCGCCATTGTAGAAAAGTCCATCCCTGATTGCGAAACACATCCTTCGATTAATCCAGGGGATCGCAACAATTTTCAGCGAATCCCGACACATAGACCTGTCTAATCAGTCAGAGTCCTTCAGTTGATCTCGGTGGGGTAGTATCTGGGATTTTTGCATCTCCAGAAATCACAGCCCGGGATTTTAGTGCTCTTTCGCGTAATTTAAATTGGAAATTGCGGCGTATCTGCGGCAAATCATTATATCAAATTGATATTTAACGACTGCCGCAATGGAAGATATAAATCGCCTCAATTTGAGACGTTGTTGAGAAGGAACGTGATTTTGTGCAAATTAACAGTTAAGACACGTACGGAAATTTCCAGGCGGTCGGACAGAGTGGGTGGGTTTTCCTCGGCAATCATTATCTTTTCCTCTCGGAAGACAATGAGCTGATGATTGTGCGGTTTTTTCGCTCCAAACGAGCATTGTGTTTTCGGAATTTGCGGGAACAGCCGTTTTTCATTTATAATCACCCTGTGTCCGATGGGTTTCATAACATCTAATTGCGAATTTTCCACTTAAAAGTCCCAGACTCTAGTTATGGGATGAAGACCATGGATGGCCATTAAGGCGCGCAACTGGGAAATTATACGTTCATCGAAAAATGCAAAGATATTATAAACCCACCTGCGATAAGCGGTCAGGTGCAACATTACACATCCGTTTGGGCTATTATCCTATGACGAATTTGATTTATTAATTTCCAATTTGGAAATTTATCAGAATATTAATTTTCCTAACCAGGTAATTGAAAGTTCTGATGATGGTATGTGTTTATAATGTATAAGATAATTCATAGCTACCCATAAAAAATATTCAACACATTAAATGACGTATGGGCAACTTGTGGTTGCGAAGTTGTAGTAAATCAAGCAAATTATTCTTATGTCCATGTTTTAGAATGCAAAACTGAAGTTCATAATGCTCTCTAATTAGTCACTCAATTTTAACATTTATTATCTATTATTGTTTACCTAAGTATGGAAAAATCATAAATAATTCTAAAACAGTCATTCCCCAACACGAAACCATCCCCAAAATGTTCCTTCAAATATTTATATTCGTTTATTTTCTATTTTATTATCTTATTATGATTTACAACATATTAGTTACATATAAAAACTAAATTCATTGTCAAAAATTCTTCATTATTCATTCTTTATTCCTTGTGCGACATCAAAATCTAAACTAATATTTTCCGATTCAAAATCGAAGATATAGTTTTTGAAACTTTTTAACTGAAGTTAGCCGCAATTGTCCAAAACAATACTAGGATAGGAGCCAAAAGTTGACCTACATCTTGAACTACCGCATGCCAATCAAAATCATATCTGAATAAATCAATTGTTTGAGTCGTTCATAATTTCCATAATTTCTTATTGATATGGAATAATTTCTTAAAATTTAATTCAGCATTTTCTAGCGAAGACTTGATCTAGCTTATTGAAGATTTATTGCATATATCTTGAAACGTATTAAATAAGATTAAATACAGCTTGCAATGTTCCTGCAACCCTTAGATAGTACTTAATCTTTTAAAATTACCCTTATATTGGATCAAGTAATTCAAATAATTTAAACAAAAATCTGAAGAACAATTTGAAGCAATGCAATTACTTTTCCCCCATGTAATCCACACTCCCCTCCATAAACCAGCAATCCAGAAATTCTCCCAACTTTAATAAGAACGGAAGGATATTAATATTGCTTTAATTAATTTCTTTAATTAAAACTATCCCGTCCAATACCTTTAGAGCCCTCACTCTTCGGCCCTTCAGCCCCTCCGCCCGTTCCTCGCCGGGGCCGGGCGAAATCCCGGTGAATTGTCTTCCATTAAAGCGGGAATAGTCGGGGAAGATATCTTTAATTAATTGTGCTCATTTGTGTATCAGGAGCGAGTTTTTGGCAACATCCCTTATTACTGCGCCATCGGTCTATTTACACTGGCTGACGGCGCTCCTGTGCTTAACGATAAGAGACGTAGGGACGTTTACATTCACCTCAATTACCCCCTGCAGACGCACCAGAAAGGGTGACATACTTCAAAGGGAAGAAAAACCAGGACTCGGGCTCATAGGAGAGGGACGAAAAAAGGTGGAATGCCTTAATTTAATTAAATTCCACTACACCCGAGAATGAAGCCCATTTCATTGCAGACGGCCACTACGCCACCGAACGGCTGTGCGGAGCCCGGGCGCTCGCAGTCGCAGGGGGCCCCATTTCCCCCTCGTAGGTGACTTTTCTTCTTCGGTTAGGGACTTTGGTGTGCGTGCGAGCGCAGGGTGCTCCTGGGCCCGCCCTGCCAGTTGCTACCCTCCCGACTTCGAGTTCGTCGGCGTCGTCACAATCGTCGCCGATGTCCCCTGCACAGCGTTTCCACATGGACGACCAGGCGCTGTGTGGTCCTCTGGTTCCAGAATCCAGAATCCAGAATCCAGAATCCAGAATCCAGCGTCCTGTGATGAATGAGGACGGGAAGAGCACCACGTGTGAGATTCGGGAAATTTCAGACAACAGTCAGTCAGACAGTCGCTGTTTTGACCTCTATGTGTTCCAGGGGTGCTAAACGTTTTTATAGCGTCTGAAATTTGTTTATTTTTCCTTCTTCTGAGCATTCATTACAAATCGTGGACCGACAAGACCTTGACCCTCGGGACGGTCGGCGCTTGTTTTGAGTGCTATTTGGACAAGTCCTATTAATCCTAATTTATTATTTCACTCAATCTTCCGAAAACCACTCACCCTCCGGTCGCTATAATTTATTGCAGCTTCTCTGATTTACTTTCATATACCCCACTCGACTTTCTATTGCTTGATTTGGTAAAAAGAGAGAAACACAATATTTCAAAATCTGTAAGCAATTCAGTTAGTGCTTCTTCCAAGGGTAAAATTTCACATTTTAAGTTTCTCAGGTATGCGAGGCGCGACTTGAAAAGATAGTTAATTTTATCACCTGTTGCAGTGGTGACCCACTGGTCCGGAATCGACCGCCCACTTGCGTCGAGCCGCTCTCTATTAGTCCGGGTGATATTCGGGTTTTTCTCGGCACAATGGAATAATTTCCTGGTCGTTGACTTGCATTTCATTCACTTCAGTTAACCGAATCTACCCACCCAGGCGTGCCACTTCTGATAAGATAACGCGGCGGCAACTTCGGCGTGAAATCAAACTCCTAACAATTTCTTATTATCAATTTCCGGAACTCATCAAAAAATTATTTTTTTTGTTTCCATGAAGGCCAAATTTTCAAATTTTTTATTATACAGAAAGGAGTGCCATTTGTTTACCTCTTTTTTGTAGGAATAAATTTGCTAAATAATTACTGTGAGGTTTTAATCAGACACTCTTTGTTTGTGATATCATTTTTTAAATATTGTGGTCCTCCAGCCATGTTAAATTATTTATCTTTATATTTCAGTTAGCGAATTCAAATATGAAGACTAGATAACATTTTTCCGTGAAGCTTTCATAGAAAGAATTAATAGCTCAAATACATACATATATTGACTGGAAAATCCTTTATTTTTAAAATTGCTGAGCTAAGCATAATGGCAAAAATTTGTCAAGTGCATCACGAAGCCATTTCAACTGTAACATCACTTATTCAGTCTAAAGCAAAAACGAAAATCAAATGAATATTATTTTAAAATTTCAATAGCGCAGAGGAAAATGTTTTATATGTGGTAAGCATTTTTTGTGTGGGCTTTTTAATTTTTTGCTGCCGAAAATCGAAAAATTCATTCCCCTCAGTTTTCGTATTTACACGATAAAAGCTCACACTTGTAATTCCTCTTCTATCGTTTTATCGTGTGTGAAATTTTTATATTTTCGTACTTTTGTTTTTATCATAACCGATTTTTTAAAGGGTTTTATCGATGAAACATTTACTACTTTTTTCATTACAAGATTATTATCAAATAAATTAATATTCTTTAATTAAGGTACCAAGAGATTTAAATTTAGAGTCCAAGTAGAGCATAAATAGTGAGTGCAATTTACATATAATAAAATGCAATAAAAGAGTAGGAGGCAAGAATACGATGAAAAGTGTAAAAACTTAAATTAGTGTAAGTAATTTTGTATCGAGTACATAAAAACAGTAGAATCTTGGTAGTTAGACTCCTTAATACTCATTGGCAGTCACTTTTATAATATTATATTGATCATAAAACCGATGGAAGAACATTTGTAAAATGCTGTCTGTTAAAAAGTGTACTATTTAAGCAAGCGGGGTTTAATGAGAATTAAAGACCTGCACTTGGACGATAGTTAGGGCATAAAGATCCGAATCCCATTTCATCCGGGAATCGTCATAACCATCGCTTTTGCCAAGAATGCGATTTTTAGCCCGTTTCACTTTGGAAACCGCAAAACTCCTAGGCAACATTTCTTCACGGAACCTGGAATCCAGCAGTGGAGCGCCTGGAAACTGCGGCCTAATGGACGGGGCAGCAATAAACGTAATTAACAGAGATTGTCCGGAACGAATGCAGAATGTTCGTTAATTGAAATTACATGCATATAACCGTGAGGTGATATACATAATAAAATTTGAGCAAGTCTTGCTGAGTGCTGTTGATTAGGCCGTTTCTTGGGCTCCCGGCGAATAGGCCCCAATCAGAGACCTGCTCCGTTTCGGACTTTCGGATTGCGAAAGTCCTGGCGGCGGCACCAGCGCTGGTTTTTTATTCAGCCAATTACGCGAGTGTCGTCGCAATTTCATTAAGATCTCGTCGGTATAAACACTCATTAATGATAATTACTGGGGGCAGATTAGGATTAATTGAAACCTAAGAAGTTGTCTGCCAATTAGTGCGAATTCCCGGTTTAGTAATTAACAGGCATAATACACATGTGTAGCCCGGCGGGCGGACATGTTAATACGTCATATGGAGCGATAAACGCCCGCGGCGAGGTGGCTTTTTCTGTTGGTGGCTCATTTCAGCTCATGTGCGGCGCTCCGCCACCACCTCCCCCACCAGCCCCATTCAGCGCCGCGCCCCCGCCCCCGCCACCGGGTATCAGCAATATCCGGTATTTGTCGAGCCGGGGCTCGTCGGTCGGGCACATGTGCCCCCGCCGCGGCCTGCGGACACTCATTCAAAGTCAGCGAAAGAACAAACCGCATCCAATTAAAAATAATGAACTTAATTAAAAGAGCGATATTACAGGCTGTCGCTTTAATTAATTAATAAATCTCCCGGTTTGTCATTGCCAAGTCGTCCCCGCCGGTCGGAGCGCCTTCTTTAGAATTTGGCATGGTCGCGGCGACGACGGTCGTCGTCGTTGTCGTCAGGCTGCTGACCGGCGACGAACCGCCTTCCTATTCTGGACCGCGGAGCCGCGGCGGGCTCGCCTCGCCGGATCTATTATAAGATAATCATAGCAAATTAAAATGAGAATTAACTCCTTCTCCTCTGTTCTCTTTTCCAGGGTGCTGCTGACGACGACGACCGACCGCTTCCATCAATAGCGTTTTATCTAAATTTGGTCGTTGGGCCTGTCCGCGAAGCGCGCACTCCTCAGATAAAAGGGGACGCCACAGAGCGGTTAAAAGGGATTTATACTCGCATCACCAGGAAGAGCGGTGGCATCGCGGAAAAAGCACGAAACCATAACAACATAACAATTCTTCCCAGCGAAGACAAATTGCATACACGGTGCATTCCTGCATTCTACGGTACGTTCGCGGTTGCACGCAAAAACGATCGCGAGCAACGTCATCACCCTGATTCAACTCGTCGCACACACCTCGCAGGTGTTGAGCAGTGCGTTCGGGGGATTAATAAATATCCAGGGAATGTGCCGATTACGCTTTAATTAAATTGACTCGACTCTTGATTATGAGGAGCCAACCAGCTATTAAATCAGCTCGCATAATTGAATTTGCACGATAATCAGCCGGGGCGATCTTGGAAACTCGTAAATCGTTGCCGTCGACGGCAGCCACCACCAGGAGAGAGTTAGAGGCTAGAAGATAACCGGCGTGCATGACAGACTACTCGTCGCCAGATTTAGAACCAGAATTTTTGCCTTACAAAAACATCAAGCTGGCGGCTACCGTAGCAATGAACACCCCCTACCATCCGTATTCGGATATATCGCCACCGCATCCGCCCAGCCCGGATAACAACAATTATCCGCCCATTTCGGGCAGCTACCATAATGGGCACTCAGGTGTCCACACCCCCCAGCTGACACCCATGGAGGACGTCTCCCCCGACTTTCACCATCACCACCATCATCACCACCAACTTAACAACAACAATAGTCCAATTAAGCACTGCGCCGGCTGTGGAGGTAAGCAAAACCGCCGGCTTTATGGCCCATCAGAAATTAATCTTATCGCCCCCGCATCTTTATCTTCCAGAGAAAATAGCCGACCGATTTTTACTACACGCCTTAGATAGATACTGGCACAACTCCTGCCTGAAATGCCACTGCTGCGGCGCTATGCTCGCGGACATGGGCTCCAGCTGCTACACGCGGCGGGGTCTTATACTTTGCAAAAAGGATTACTCAAGGTAAGTCCTGCTGGATCTTCTTTTGCGCCTCTGCATGTGACACACTCGGGCGCAGCGCTCCGGAGTGCATGCCGGGTCTGCGGGAATCAATACGACCCTGCTTATCAGGAATGAAAAATATGCAATTCAAAGTCGTTTCCGTTTTATAGGGTAGTTATGTCGGGCAGTATTGTTCCGGAGAGGTTTACAAAATAACGATTGCCCTTTTTTCTTATTTTCATGATTAACATCTATTTTGCTTCAGTCGTTACAAAATCCGTTCCTTGACCTAAGGAAACAAAATTTTTCTGCATGAATATGTAATATCTTATATAATAATATAATTTTTGTAAAGCTTTTCTTATTTGTAGTAGATAATAAAATAATATTGTTAGATTCAGTTGAATTGAACTTTTAAAATCAACCGATCAATTCAGCTATTTCTTATGTTAAGATAAACTAGGCAAGAAGGGTTTTTGTACATTTTAAAAAAAATTGAAAATTTGTTCAGGGATTTTGAAGTTCTCTTTTTAGAGCTAATATTTTTTATTTTATGTTTTCTATTGGTACGTAAGTACTTACAAACTGATTTATTTGTTGTTGTTCCATTACTTCTATTGTTTTATCAAAACCGGCAATAAAAATGCAGCTTCTGAATCTTTTTCATTTCGAAATTAATTTCAAAAATTTTTGGCACAATCCCAAAACGCAGTAGCGGTCCCAATATCGATAAATTGCGCAGAAGAGGCGTTTCTACGGTCATAAACAATGTTTCCATGACATCTCTGAAAATTACTAGCCCCGACCGCATCCTCTAAATCACACCGATTGTGTTCAAAATTGCATGATTGAGCCGGTGAATTGACATACATGGCATTACTTTCATTCTGGAATCCGAGAAGGTAATAACCAACTATTCAATTCGAGATTCATTTGGCTGCCACGTAGACGCCAAGGCGCCTGCTTAAAGGGCCGATGGGGGTTCCGTTTCCCCTCCCCGGCCAACTATAACTTTATTCATGTACAGGAGCCTTACATGAATAAACAGAAGTAAGTTAAATTGCTCAATTAATTAAATAAATGAAAGCCATGCCGCCCACCCCGCCCCTCGTACCCAGCCCACGAAACAAGCAACCGCCGGAGCAGCACCTCTTCGATTTCGCCCAAGACCACAGCGGGTCCCTATATCAACACAATCGCCTTGATTGAATGTATTCTCCTCGGCACATACCTCTGCGGGGTGCGGGGGCGTCGGGATCGCAAGTACCAGGGGTACCCCAGCATCCCAGGATCTATCTAGATACGCCGGGCGTAGTGCAGATACACTGCCGAAGCAGCCCCTATCCCACCAACGACTGTGACTATGGTTTGTGTTTGTATTAAGGAGGTAAGCTTTAGAGTTGGAGGACCTGATTCAATTAAATGTGTACACATCACCGAAATTTCTCATTCTCTCCCCGGCAAACTGGAAAAACAAGATAGCAGGCACTAGGCGGCAGCGCCGGGACTCCGGGATCGGGGGCCCGGCATCCAGCAGCACCCAGCCTCCGTCGGTCCCCAATCTGCCCCGGCCTGGCGAACACTTTTAAGCGCCCAAACTCTCTAACAACACGTTCCTACTGTGCGATGGTCCCCATTCAATAATCTTCCCCTATTCGAACAAGTGCCACCCGACCCACCCCGGCGAGGCCCCACCCGTTTATGCCACATCACTTGGCAAAACAACCGCCCTAATTGGATTCGTTAATCAAGGATTTAACCGTCCTCTGGCAATATTTCACTTTAAATATTGTATCACCAGCCGCCATACCACTTTGCTGCATTCTTCGTCTCACTGGAGGTATGCGCCCCGCCGCCGAAGTGCACACACGGGCGGCTGGGGCCGGGGGCCCGGGGCGGAGCTCCGGCCGGAGCCGGGCGAAACCCGGTACCCGGCGGAGGTTGCAGGCCTGTGTCAGATCGTGACACAAGAGGACGACTTCGCATCTCCGCAGCATCCCGTGCAGGGGCTAGCTCCTGGCAGCACATAAAGAAGACTGGGTCCTGTCTACTTAACAACTTAACCGCATTTTTCGGAACCATCCGGCAAATTTGGGCCATTTTTTGGATGCCTTCGGGCGTTTTATTAAATAAGGGACTCGGGCTTTAAAGTTATGCACGTCTCGGCGAGCATCGTCCGAGTCCCGGGCGTAGGGGGAGGCTGCTACAGCAATTTCTCAGAACGTTTCATCAATTACACGCATCACATGAATCAGGAAGAAATAAAAGTGTCCCCCAGGTAATGGAATTACCTCCCGAAAACAATTCCTTATGTCCTATTCTCTGGCATGCCCTTCCCATTTTCAGCACCAATGTTAAGGGCCTATTGATTGATAGTTTCAACACGTTGCGGTCAACTGATGTAATTTCGATAAATGGGCGATTTAATTGGATAGAAATGGACAAAAGAATTGTCTCTGCCTTTATACAATCCTCAGTTGGGGTTTTACAGCACTCTGTAAATAAAATATCGCCTGGAGGTCCTTCGACCGAAATGGGGTAGGCGTTCCTGCAGAAATCCTTCAGGTGAATTTCAGGAAATGTTTGCCATTGCTGAAGGCGATTGGGAGTGTTTAGGGACAACGTAATGCTTAATGTATTCGTAATGTTTTCGTAAATTACCGAAAATGTCTCATTTCCGTTTAAAATTTACCGAAATGTGCTGTAGTGAAACTACCTGAAAGAGTCGATTTCAACTTTAAGCAGATATTGGATGAAAAGACGGAGTTACAGTCTGGTAAAATTATCTTTCATTTTATCCTATTGATTGTAATTATTTGTGTTTCTATCGAGCAATACTATCATTTGTCAAACTCGTAAGATTCGCAAAAATAATGGCTATAGCCGTTGTTTGCTGGAATATGTTAAGCAATAACTTGTATTAAACGTTAAGTAGTGTACTATTAGCTCTTAAAATATAATATCTTACATATTTCGAATAATATACCAGGTTTTTTCTTCCGAAAGTATAATATAATGATGAAAATGTTAAAAATCGTTTTTTTTGTTTTTTGTGAAGATTATTGTGAGTACATTCTTAAGTTTCAAGTTTCGGTTTGATGTTTATCAAATTTTAAACCAAGTGTGTATATCCTTTTAGCGAAACTGAACATTTTCAGGTAATTATGAGAACAGCATCAACTTTTTCCAATCTTCCTAAAATAGAGGAGAAAAGCAGAAAAGTTTCAAAGATATTCAATCAGCGGAATAATTATCTCCTAAGGGTATTACTTAAAAATATTACTTTCCCTGAACTACGTCGAATAACGAGTAAGAAGGACGAGCTGGCACACACAAATGCACTTTGCCAGTGACGTGAACCACTCGATCAATAAAATCCTTCAAAACACAATCTTTAATTTCCTTCCATTTACGAAATGGGAAAAAAGAGAGCTACGAAAGGAACCGCTGATTACTTAGGGCCAACTATGTAGCTCAGCGGAGCCCCATGTCGTTGTGAGAGGGGGTGGTAGGGGCGGGAGCGGGCGCCGAAATAGGGATGGCCCCGGGACTGAATACATCCCAACAAAAGGATTCAATTTAATTATCTCGTTTAATTATCATATGGCAGCTCCCTCATAATGAATTTAATTTGATAAATGGACACGGGAACACCCAGGCCGGGTGACCGGAAACTCCTCGGTACACATCCCCGGCAAGGATCCTCAAATCTTTTGTTCCCATGAAATGGAATCGTTCTAATTATAATAAAATTTTAATTAATTACCACCGGCGAAAAAAGCCCGCCCGGCCCCTGGGGAGAGACACATTAATTTATTTACGGCGCTCTAATGATATGTACTCAAGGTGGGGCGTAGCGCGGGGCGCCGCGAGTGCACTTTTTGGCGAAGGGTTTGCGGGGCCGCCCGCCAAATCATAAAATTGCTGTTTGACTAAACGGGAGGGCCGGGTCGGTCCCGGGCGAGCGGACGTACGCCGCTAATGACGCCAGATTGCCTAACGAATAACCCGCGGCTAATTAATAAATTATCTAATTAATGGAATATCAAAGTGCCCAGTTTTTCCCATACCGGAGCGCACTTTTCCCGGAATGGCGTATGTGCGTGAGTGTGACGGGGCCCGCTTTCTTATATCACTTTTATGATCCGGCGGCCTAGTGGTCGTAAACTCCCAAACGAATCTTTCTAATTAGCAGAAGTCGACAACTCGGGCGACTAATAATCTGAAATGTCAACAACCGACTTGTAACTGGCTAATTAGTGAGGAGTTGTCTTTGCGGGCCACTCTCTCTGGTTAGCCGGGACCGGGATAGTTCTGAGCCCGTGATTCATTGCTTGTAGACTAATTGGCTCGGATCTCACCATCTCGCCGTCCCGGGTGACGACGACGGCGGCGGCGGCGGCGGCGATGCTGGGGCCGTGGACCGGGCCGGGGCTCCTTTAATTTGACCCGTTCTGGGGCCCCGCGGCCGCCGCCGCCACTGCCCCGCTTGCGAACGCTCCGCGCCGCTCGCCGCTGGGTGCGTTCACTCCGCGGCGCGTTTTCGTTTTAGTGGCCCACGGCAATTATCTTCCTAAGCGACATCGTTATTTATCGCTTGAATTTTAATAAACGCGTGTCCATTTCCATTTGGCACTGGCGCGGCGAAACCAAACCGGTTCACCTATATATTTTTTAACTGCCATTCGATACTTGGCCGTTAACGATTTTTCGCGGGCCACTTAGAGAAGTGCAAAAATTATATTTAAAACGTAAAAACTGTGAATGTGGGGCAATAAAACGCTGACGCAAGATGATTATTTTAATTGTCACTAAGAAGGTGGCAGCCAATTAAGCTCACGTCGCCACGAAAGTCGCGGAAAATTAGCGCAGGAAGCCGCTGCCTCTTTCGTTTATGGCGTTTTAGTGGGGCTTCAATAAAATCCGCATTCGAGTGCACCCTCCTTAAAAGACGGCTCTCTGCAGCCTCCTTATTTTTTTTAGTATCATTATCTTGCCAGTGTGATCAAGTTTCTGTTTCACGATTTTAAAATAATGCAACTTTTCATGCACTTTGGAACGAAAACGCCTGTTTAAAAAGGCGATTTCAAAATTGTGTTGTGGGAGAAATGGGACAGTTGATTTTAATTTATTTATTCGGAGTTCTGTTTTATATCCAACTGAATTAGACTCAGTTTTTCGAAACAGAATCTCAAAAAAATTTGCAAATGCAAAAATATATACATATTATTGTAAAATTATCGCGAACTAGTAAAACATCTTAACGAGAACAATTGCTAAATTTGATGGTGAACTGCAAAAACTGAATTCGGGTTCGCTTAATTATTTTTCAATTTTGTCGTCCAAATAAAATCGCATGAAATAGCTGAATATGTGGCTGAATAAAATACAGCACTTACAATTTTTCGTTAAAGTTCTGAAAACCATTATGCATGAGTTTTGAGATACTTTTACATACATTTTACTATGACAAGTGACTGTTGCGATTACATCGCGGTTGTCTTCTAAACAAAACAAAAAAATGTTTGTTGCCCTTAAAAGTGTTGGGGTAACCCACATTGATATCGCGCTAATCTTGAATGCGATCGCAGATAAGCGCTAGGAAATAGCAAAAGCGGCACGAACATCAGCAATTAGCAGTTCGGCGGACAGGCGATCAAAAAGTGCTTAGCGCGGGGAAGGTTGGCGCCGGTGCTGCCCTCTACCTGGGCAAACACGTCGCCTCGATATTCAAATGGGTAACCAATTTTCGTGTTCGGCGAGTGCAGCAAACAGAAAAATCAAACGAAAATTAGCTCATTGTCGGAATGCGGGGCGCAGTGGACCGCCCGGCGGCGGCGGGCTCGAAATTACTGAAATTTTCCGGGTTGGGGCAAATCAATGCTTATCAAGGATCTTTTCCTGCTCGTGTGTGCCGCACTCGAATATTTTCCTTTTCCCCCTGAGCTCGGGAAAAAGAGGAGCGTGTGCGGCTCCGGTGGAGGACTTCAAAGCGACTGATTCGATTAATCGAATTCCTCCTCCCATTTGACCATAATTTCCTGTCAGCTCTCAGATGCCAGCTAAGTGACGTCGAGGTAATCGCCTCTGGCATTTTATCGCACCTTGGTTTTTTGGCTGAGCAAACTTAATTGATTTGTCCTCGGAGGGCGGAGCAGGGCGTCGGGACGCCGTTCCCCGGGCCAAGGAAGGACGTCATTTCGTATTCAGGAGCAGCAGCACCATGACGTGCTTATGCATTTCACATAAGTTCATTTAGCTGCACGGGCTCTTCGTCATATTTTAATATTCTCAGCCTCATCAGGAATCGATATTAATTACCTAACTTCATTACACATTCCCCATTGTAGCAGGAGACTAGGACTAGGACTTTAGGTAAGAGGCGCCCCGCTCCTCCCCCACGCATGCA
The DNA here is from genome assembly GCA_959613345.1 of Tolmerus cingulatus. NCBI lineage: Eukaryota > Metazoa > Arthropoda > Insecta > Diptera > Asilidae > Tolmerus > Tolmerus cingulatus. The sequence continues at coordinate 2,321,996 of OY390707.1, read as the reverse complement.
TATGCACCCCGAAACTAATTTCCAGATTGAAACTTCCTCATTGAACCAATTCTGTGGAGCTTTTAAAATTTATAACTTCGCTCGGCAGGGCTCCTTCGACTTCGTCCTGACGGGGCTCCTCGGTGTTGCTGTAAAGTTTGGGGCCACGACGTAGAATCGAAGGAAGCGGAAACTTTAGAAATGATGGCGGCGGGGTAATAACGTCTATCGTGAGATGATTACAATTAAAATTTTGTGGTTCTGCATACTGCACACGGGGCGGGGGCGCAGGGGGCGGATGTAGTCGACCCATTCTTCATTTTGGAACTTCTTATCCGGCACCTTGATGGCTTCGTTATATGCGGCTGCCAACTTTTTGATAAGAGAAAGAGTTGATAAGCAGCCCGACCACCGCCCCGGTGATGAACCCATCTGCGGCGGGCTCCTCCTCCCCCGCGTCCCGACTCCTCGTCGCGAACACAGCAGTTCCCTTCCACCTTTCGGTCTTAAGCCCTAATTAAACTTTGCACTAAACTGGGAGTTATGAGCTAATTTTTTATTAGGTGTCAGGAGGACTTGACTAGCTGCATTAGCGTACGTTCCGCAACTTGGCTCAATTTTCCAATTACAATTTTCCTCAGGTACTTGCAGTTCTGATTTTATAATATATATATTTGAAAAATAGCCGTCTACTCACGTATCTCTTTGTAATTATCGAATTTCCGCGCTACGAGAATATAATTTCCTTTATTATGCGCATTAAAAGAATATGTCGCTGAATAAAATTTGGGCGATACACATTGGCTGAGCTGAACACAATTCAACCAGTATCCATTTTGGTTCTGCGTAATTTATACAGAAACACAAAGTTCCTGTTTTAAACTGAAGTTGTATAATTTTTTTCTTTTAACTTATTTGAAACCATTGATTGATTTAGTTGGTAGTGTTTATGATTTTGTGCAAAACCTGCAAAAGAAATGTAAATATACTTTTTGTAAGTTTCACTATCAGTGACACAATTTTTTTTTAAAAATAAAATTCATAATTATGTAAGTTTAAAAATCGTTTATTTCTATTTAAGATTCGCAATTTGTATAAGTTTTAGAAATCTTTTTAATGAATTTTAGCAATTTTTTAAAAATTCTTGTATTTTCACTTTCCAGTATGTTCGGTTGTTCTGGTACATGTTCAGGTTGTGGTCAAACAATTCCCCCCAATGAACTGGTGGCAAAGGCGATGCCGCCTCTAAATCAGCAAGCAACGAATCTAGAGAACCAAAAAAATAGTCAGAACAACTTATTTGTTTTTCACCTGAAATGCTTTTCCTGCACGAAATGCGGCTCACATCTGAGGCCGGGCGACAGGTAAGGGTGGGATCTCGAGACGAGCCCGATTTATATCAACAAGCAGCGGAAAGTGCCCTAATAAAACGTTTCCCCTTAATCCACCCCCGCAGGTACACGATGCTCGCCGGGAGTCTGGTGTGCGAACAGGACTGGCACAAAATGATCAAGAGTACAACAGCGACAAATGGCGCGAATCCACCGGTGAGAAAAGGAAAAGTCGGCCGGCCCAGACGATCCAAAGAGTGAAGAATGGGATCACTGATTCCGGCGGGGTCCTGAGGCAGAGGCTCGGCGCACCCCCGGCCACACCACATCTAGTCGATAACTTCCGTTGACAAACTAAGCACTGGAGGAAATTGACTCAAAATAGGTTGCTCTTTCCTCCCCCACATTCCACGTGGATGACAGCAAACTACGCAAGAAATGAACAAATTAGTTTAAAAAAACAAAAATAAAAGAAAATGTTTAAAGAAAAAATGAAAAGTTAATGTAGGGACAAACAGGCAGCGGCCATCCCACGGCCCGAAGCGGGGGCGGCGGCGGTGGCTCCTTGATTTGCTTTGCTCCTCTATCTTCCTCTGTACTCTTTGCAATTGATAATCTCATTATGAAGCTATCTCGGTACTGAGTCCAGGCATTACTAATGGCAATTTCATCAATCAACGAATACATTAATAAAGCAAACAAAAGTGATAAATGCAAAAACGAGTGAAACTGATAACGACGTCGGTGCTCTCCTTAGACTAGATACGGTCGTTTTTGTAAATAAATGTACATATTAAACAAAATGATCTTATTATGTAAGTTTTAAGGCTAATTGTCGAATAAATTTATGAATATAGCTAAAACGTGTGGCCTTTTTGATTTAATCCTGCTTCGTTCGACTCCGTTCTAATACCTCCAAATAAAAGGATCACGCCACGTAATTTTGCAGTAAGAAGTCGAGCTTACTAAATTTGATTTACTTCTAAAATAAGACTTTAATTTAGGTACATACTTAAAAATTAACAACGAAGTTTCTCTTGTAAGCAGCATTCCAGGAAAAGTATAAGGATTATCAGAAAACCAACAATTTCTGCTAATTCTGAAAAACAAACTTGCTAACTAAGAGAAAATGGCTTTCCTTGGAATGCAAACACGTTTCTTAGAATTTCATATAGAGAGCAAGACAGTTATAAAAGGATGGATGATGAACTTTTTAATATTTCTGATGATGAGGATGAAGGCTACCTACAATTTTCATTTTGCCAATCATTTCTTGAAATAGTAAGTTTTTAATAATTTAGCATACACAAACTCTTGTATTCTTAGTTCAGTTTTATTTTTCAGAAATATTTCAGATATCTACCCTAAACGGAAAAAATAATTTAAGGTGTTTGCGAACTTTCTTAAAGATAGACGGGTAGAGTTCGATTAAGGTATTTCACATTTATCGTAGCTTTATGCCCACTAAGCACTTTAAATCACTTTAATGTGGGATAAGACCCAGAAAATCGATTGTTCTTATAAAATTACATACATATATATGGAGATGCCCTGTAGCTAAAGGTTCGCAAAGGATAAAGGCACATTTGTACGTAGGGTGCGTTTGTGTACGCATAAATGACTTCGAAATGAAAGAGGATTCTTTTCTAAAGGGATTATTATTAGACTATGACCAAGTTAAGGAAAACATTGACAATCCTTTACAGGGCGCTTTAATAAATTTATTAGATATTTTAAAAGCAGTTAATATTTTTTTTTACGTATTTTTCAAGCGAAAATTCAAAGTGTAAAATATTCTGCGGAGATTTATTTGAATCGATGGCACTTTGATAAATCAACCTGCACATAAATATTGTATTCGGATTTAGAACGTGTTAAAAAAATTGCTTGTAAAGAATAAAAAATTGGTTTGTAGTCTAATCGAAAATGTATTTTTTTAACCTTCTAGATCTAGACCTTTTTCGTATTTTGGGCTTAGAGTTACTGCTTTTCGACTAAGCATTTATTTGTATTAAATTTCCTTGAACTATCTGTCCATCTAAGTTCGAAAATGTGTCCTACTTCGATTGTTATAATATTGCATATTATGAATTAATGAATAGTAATATTTCTTACGGGCCCCCACAGGGCGAAGGGCGAGGGCTAATTTAATTAACGAAGAATTTCTGCACATAGTTTGATTTCGCCATTTGCAATAAATTTAGTCCCCCAGGATCTGGTGCTTATCCCGGCGAGGAGAGCTTTCCACATCAAATATTTATCCGAAACCGCCGATATTAATTACCAAGTTGAAATGGAGTTGAACTCCAGAACAAACACGGCTCCGTTTAATCAAAGGGTAATAAAAAAGTAATAACAATCTCATCAGGCGGAGTGCGGGCCGCGTCCCGCGAGGCCGGCCTGTAATTAAACAATTCTCTGGCACATATCAATCACACGGAAAGATAAGCTTTATGTAATAAAGCGGGCCCGGCCTAGCCCTAATATCAAAATAATTTCGGCGGGTCTGGGGCTCGGGCTCGGGTCGCTCCTCCGGTGCGGGGCCGCGCCCGCCCGGCGCTCCGTGTACCCGTCGTGGCCCGGTCCAACTTATTCTGTAATCAAAAAAAAAGAAAAAATTTTTTTAATTAAATTTCGCGGGTTATTTATTGCGTCATGTTGTTAGCCAGGACGGGAGGCAAGAAAAAGGACGGCACCGGAGCGCCGGAGTCGCGGCGATAGCTTCACCCACGAGATCGCTCTTCCAGCCGGCGGTGAAGCGGTGAAGTAATTATTGCCGTGGCGGTGGGTGGCGGCTAGATAGATGTTCCGGCACACACCAATAGCAGCGCCCCACGGCCCCGGAGCACCCGGAGCCCCACCCGCCCCATATATAGACATATTTCGCCCGGCAAAGTCTGGCCTGTTTCTGTAATTCCTCTCTCTCTTACAATGGGAAAAATGCAATTAAAATTTTCATTAATTTATCCGCTTTTGTGATAGCACTTTATTTGTTTAATTAAATTTTAATTAGCCCTGCTTTCCTTAAGGGCCCCCGTATAACCAGTTCCCGACTCCCAGGAAGTTGTGGTGCTTAAGTATCGTTAAATGTTGGCGCAGGAGTTTTTAACGTCCCTCCCCCGCCCCGCCACCCCTCGCCCTCCTCCGGCTGCTGGCGGACTTGTTTAAGATTTTACGTAAAGGAGGTGCTTTCTTTGTAATCGCACTTTATAACTAGATTGACTTTTAATTGAAATTATCTGCCAGCTTCGTGGGCTGCTTACAAATGGGCCCCAAGTGCTCCTCCCCCGCCGCCGCCCGCCGGTCGAGAACTTTCCACCTCTCGGGCTCGAGGGCCAATCAATCGAGATCAATCGCCGGGCTGATTTATTAAAATCTTTTTTTACGTTCCACTACTCGGGCGGGCGGGGCGGATAATGCGATGGGTGGTGTTGGCGAGTTAATTCAATTACTCCACACGGCTGCCGGATTAATTATCGTTTGTTTGGATTTACGGCCGCATACCGCCCTCGCCCTGCCCTTCCCTTCTTCATTACACTTTGCGGTGTGATTGAACGGTGCGATTTTCCGGAAATTCTCAAATGAAGGAAAATAAGGGAAAGGATGAAAAAACTATTAACACTATTTCTAGATTACTAGAAGATAACGATTTTTAATTATGCAGAGATTTCTAATTTTGTATGTGTAGATCACTACACCGAAGTTTAAAAATTGCAAAAGTTCAATTATGTACTAAAAAGTTGCATGCCTGTTTGAATTTCTAATTAAATAAACTCCCGGATCAATCCATATTTTTGTAACAAATTTCCATAAATTGGACTAAATATGTTATTTTATACTTACTTAGTTTTCTCAAGAATGGGAATTTTTAAGCACTTCCACTAATATGAATTTGTAATCTGCTGAAAAAATACTTTAGAAAAGATCTGCCAAATATTCGGCAACAAAATTAGTAGTGGTCTATGTTATATGATGCAAAATTATTCTAAATGATAGTATTTTTAAAAGTTCCATATTTTTATAAAATCGAAGTGAATTAGAACTGACGCACTAATTTATAGAGCAGATATTGTGACCCACTATAGTATTGTATAAAAATATATATATTTATAGGAAAAGTAATCTTAAAAGGTTTTTAAAGGTGGTTAAGTGAGTTCCTTTCACTGTACTGATACCAATGCACTTCGATTCAATAATGCAGATGCATATTCCTCCCTGCCACGAGAACTGGGGTGTTTTCATTAAAAGCGACAAAAGACAATGAGAGGGGAAACATTTTGCAGAAACATGTCTGATGAAAGACCGTCCATTAACCGTCATTAAAACTCATTTACTTTCGTTGTAGTCATTTCATTCGTCGTGATTCCTTTTAATCTGCATTCAATTGAATCACTCCACCTGTACAAAGCAATATTCGAAATGGATTTGGGGAAGAAATTGAAGATCAGTAAAAAGTCAGGTGAAAGCCATTTGCTCCAACCCCCGCTTCGTCGGCCTCTCGCACCCCGCACCTCCCGCTCGGTCTCCGGGCTGTGGCAATTACATTACGCTGGGCAATAACACAAATTGCTTTTATTCTCTCCGAAATGATTAATTCATTTCTAGAGAAAGGCGTCCAATGCACACAATCCCACATGAGGGGGCTGGGGGTGGTTGGGGCTCCACCTGCGGGGGTGGGCTGGCCGGTGAGCGGCGGCGGGAAGACAGTGTACCTGGAAAACTACAACTTCGACTAGCGGGGTCCTAACGTGTTTTATGTGTACATAAAAAGGAGGAACGTGGCAATTCCGGCATTAAGGTGCCTGTAAAGCTTCTTTCAGCCCGAACACATGCAGCACACTGCGTAATCGTAAATTCAAATTGACGGGAGCATTGTAAACCAGGGATATATGAACTACTACCACATCCTGCAGGAGCGAGTCCCGCCCGCCCGGATGTGTGCTCACTGGAAAATGGACGTCATCTGACAAGGATTTTCACCAATTAGTGAAATTAGTTGTACCTGCGAGGAACCAGGCGCTTACCGAGCTCCGCCAAACGAAGGGATTTTGGAGTTATTTATTGACGGTGAGGCCACTGCCACCGGGATGCCCTGTTATCCACCGTGTACGTCCCCATTGGGCCAGAACAAGGATCATCCTGGATGTGCATGTTAAAATGCTTTCACGCTTGACCAGACTCGAGGCTTAAATCTTCTATAATAAAATCTATTCCAGCCAGGGGTCTTTTAGTATCTCTCTGCACGGTAATATTGGCGCCAAATTTACTATTCGTTGTTTTAGGTGAAGCACCCTGTAACGAGCTGGACAAAAATAGTCAATTTGGCATGTTTCTGGGTCTCGCTTAATATAATTTCAGTTTTACAAATAGTAGCTTTGAATTTGATATGATTATGTTCAGATCATTTCAAGCAGGAAAGCATAAAACCAAAAATGAAAGCAGAAACTTTTAAAACTTGGATTAATCTTGTGAAGTGTTTTCTGAGATTTTGCGATAGTTTCCTTTTTAGAATTTACAATATAGCTACATAGAGGTATTCACTCTTTGTGCTTTTGCGTCTAACATCATAGCAAATTCTTACAAAATACAAAATGCAACAAAATAATGCAAGTAACACATATTGTAAATATTGGACGGAAAAATCAACAATAGGAGATGCCTCTAACACTTATTTTTTTGCCCACTAAATATTCTCCGAAAAATGTGGAATAGTGTGTAGGATATTTGAAAATGTACGTTTCTCAGCTTTGTGTTCTCTAGCACACTAAAAATTAATTTCGTAATGTGATTGAAAAAAATGTGGAGTAGTTAAGTTGAAACAGCCTATAAGTGCGGGATAAAGTGTTAAGAGCAAGGGAGCCTGAAGAGTTAGTGCAAAGTGTAAATACATGTGTATTTGAAAACGGCCTAAAAACAACTAAGAAATGTATCAAGAGAAAACGCATTATAATGTAAATTACAAATAAGGCCGATGTTAATAAATTTTCCGGAAGGACACGATAGGTTTGAATTGAATAAATAAAACTATCTATTAAAAATTAAAAAAATTTATTCAAATTTGAATAGTTCTAAATTACAATAAAATACAAATAATGCATTGTTGGTTTGAACATTTTTACAATAAAATTCCAGGGTAAGTAAAGTACTCGTAAAATATGTCATAAGGAAATTGTAAATTTAATTTGTAAGCCTTCCATAAAACCCTTATCTGTTTTAGTACTTAAACCCCTGGCTGTCTGTGGGCCAAAGAGGATTGCGCTGATGAGATGAAATGCAATGAAATTAAAATATAAAAAGTAGTTAGTTCGCGAGGCTGGAGTAGGAGTTTCAGAAGAAATGCTGGGGCCCGCCTCATTATCCGCCCCCGGATCCGGGTTAAGCTCAGACTGGCGACTAAGTCGCGGCGGAATTGTGTCGCAGCGACGTCAAAGCAGCCAAAGGGCGCCCACTCGCGCTGTCGTCGACGTCGTCCTGTGGCTGCTGGCTCCTCGGTACCTTCGATCCTGGAGGACTCGAGCAAATTACGACGAGATGACAAGGCAATATGAGGCAGTAATTTGATGTGGAGAAAGTCAACCTAAGAATTAATTAGACGCATGTAATTAGCCCGAGCGCTATTGAGTAACAAGCAGAGTCCCGCTCTCCTTGTTTTTCGCAAATTGAATGTAAAGCGGTTCGTATGGAACACAATGGCTAATTAAACCGAATGTTATACACAATTAATTAAGCTAATTAGTAGAGAAAACCAGCAACGTTCACACAAACTTAGATGCGATGGATGTTGAGGGCTCGTTCGCATACATGCAGCATGCGGAGCGCCCGGTCCCTGTCCCGGCCCCGCCCGCGTCCCCGCCGCAAATCCCGGCACATAATAATATATAGAGGCGCTCGTTCCGCTCCTGCCGACGCCGACGTCGACAGCGCGGGGACGGCGGCGCTTTGCCCGGGGCGCCGAATACAGTCAGGTTCTCTAGTGGTCAATTAAGAGTGGAATTGTGACATGTCTAGTAAATTAAAGTTTTGTATTCATAAACAGTCGCCTAATTGCTTGTTAGTGCGCTTATGTGTACTCGAGTGTGACTTTCAGATGTTGCACAAAAGTTCACCTCCTTTGAGCGAACCTCGTACATTTTAATTTTGCTCGTCGTCCTCTTCCCATAGATTTTCGTCTGCTTACACAGCCGGACAGGGAGCAGCTCGGGAAAAGTGTGTTTTCATTGTTCTGATCTTTCTTTCAGTTCGCCGGGTTTCATCTAAATTGCGCAATTACGGAAAATTTTTGAATTAATAGGATTTTAGCCCCGCTAATGCCACACGCCGGGACTCCGCCCGCGCGCCCACCGACCGGGCCATCCGCGGCACCGCCGACTCCATTAAGAGGCTTTTACCAAACTTCCACGTTCCACACGGAGGTAGGTTTTTAAAATTGACCAGGTGGACGGTGGATAATGCAATCGTCTTGCAGAGAGCTACAGGTGGAAGGCAAAATCAGGCAAACAGAATTTTTGAACACTTTTCCTATTGAGGTCATGAGCTCCTTAAAATTGAGAGCACTAATGCCCGTTTTCATCAACGACTTATAGACGATTATAAATTTGGCTTTTACCAAGCATTTTTGTAAGTACCACTTAACACTAAAGCTTAAATTTAAGAGAACGAAAATCAGGTCTTAATTTACTCATAAAAAGGTTTTAATGTTTATCCAAATATTTAATATTACAAATTTCAGCACTCACATAAAAATTGGTATGTTTTAAGTAAACTTATTAACTATTTATACATGTAATAAAATACAATCTTTTCAGATTCTAAAATAATAAATTCAATTTCTTTACATTTCCTTAGAATATAATTTCGGGAACAGTATAAACGAATCATTATTCCCGAAATATTTTTAAACAACTAAAATTAGGAGACTAATTCTAATTACGGAGTATTCTTAAAATAAAAATATTGAAATTGAAACTAAAATAAAATTCCCCCTAATTTCTGAAGTGATTTATTAATCATCTCTGTCTTAAGGGAGTTTTGCTATTTATACGTCATAACCATTCAATTATTAATAATATAAGATTTTTTGGAGTTCGCTAATTAAGTCAAAACAAGGACATTTCGTTGGGTTGCTGAATGCATCTGAATTGTATAATTTCATTGCTATCAAAGTTAACTCTGCAAATTTCCCCCAAGATGCACGATGCACTTTCATCCTCCTAATTAAGTGTACTTATTCGCGTATTCAAGAGACGGTGGGGAACGGATTTAATTAGAAACGCATTACTTGTACTAATTATGACATCAATCCGAATTAAGTTAATTGCGAATTCCTAGTTATCGCCCATGGTATGAATATAAGTTTCCCCCGGCGGAGAAATTCCGAAAGGATCCCCTGAATAAAAGCAAGATGCTCGGGCGAAACTATGTTAAATTAAGAAAAAGGAGGCGAGGGTACAATGCCTTCTGCATTATGCCGTAAAAAATAAAGTGAGGAAAGGAAAGTGAGAAAGGTAGACAGACGGCAGGCTCTGGGCCGGTGGTGTGCTCGTGAAGGAAGAACGACGCCGACAACTACGACGACTACGGCGTCGTCGTCGGGGGTGGGCAAAACAATTTTTCTCGTCGGCCCTTAAGCGGGAGTGTACATGTTTTAATTAATATCGTGTATCAAATTTTAATTAACTCGCGTCCTGGCTGAGAGTTTTTGCGTCATGTTATTTTTTACTAATTATCTCTCGCGCGCACAACTTTGGGGAGTGTCTTAATTTGGCCATTTTTTCCCTTCTGCGCGCTCTTTAATTTGGATAAGATTTAAAATTTAACGAGCTCTGCGGTGTCTGGTCATTTTTGAGTACTTGCGCAGAATTTTCTTTAATTGAAAAGTTAACGTAGTTGTGCACTTTAGATCTTAGAAATATTAGCTAAGTGGTATATGGTATGAATTTTGGTAGTAATATTTCCATCCTTTTTACAATTTGAATTCGGTAAGTGTTGTTTTTAAAAACTATGTTTGTTATAAATTCTATCAAAATATTTAACTAGATATTCATAGATTTATTTTTAGCATTATCTAACATGATGAGCAACAATTTTTAAAATTAGTTACGTCAAAGTTTAGTTCTTGTTATAAATTTTCAAAAGACACGCTATCTGTAAGATACTAATACATATGTAAATACTTTGTTTGGCTCACCAGATGCATGCCCTTAATTACATAAAGAAAAGCAATATTTTACCAGTTCCACAACCTTTGTCCTTAAAGATGTGTGGGACTGATTAAATACTGTCGGGTTCGGCGCATGAAATGAGAAACATCCCCACATCGAATTCCTCGCCCTTAGGTCTATACCTTCCAATTTTGGGCGGGCAGCCGACCTACGAAAATTAGATCCTTGCGAGTTGTGAACCAGAAAATGTCTGCGGCGGACATAAGTCATAATTTAATTAAAACGCAATCTCGCAGCGGTTCACGAAACGAACCGTTCATTCCTCGTCCTGAAGATGGGCAGGCACCACCCTAATTAAAGCGTGTCCTGAAAATGTACACCTTTTAGACGTAATTATTTTTTTTCCCAATTAGATAATTGAAAAAAGCTAATTATCGCAGCGATCATCAATCATGTGGAGAGTCGCATTTACCTACACATGTAGGGCATACAAATGAGGAATTGTGGGGGCGGAGGGAGACGTGAAATGTTAATTAATGAGAATAACGCTTTCACGTGAATCCGGTACACGGGCTGGATGCTGTGCCCGAGAGCTCGTGGTGCTCCAGAACGGCACTGGGCTGACTTCAAGGAAATCTGAGAAGGTGATCCCGGGACGGCTAATAATGAAAACCTCCTGGTTGTCGGCGGGGAGAACCGAGAAAACCCCCAGAAGGAAGAGAAAGAAGCGAAACGAGCGAGCAGACCGACCCACAGATGTTGTTGGAAGACGCTAGACCACTTTACTCCACTTTTAATTAACGGAAAGTGGTTCATTAGAGCTTATTCATTAAAGCTGGGAGTAATTAGTGAGCTCTAATGAATGCTTCCATAATAATATCTGAAACTGAAATGGCGCTAAATGTATATATTTAGGGATGGAAGCGCACTCACACACAGGCCCGCCAAGGGATGTCTCGTCTTCGTGCGCCCCCCAGACGGGGTCTTGAGCACGGCTTGGGATGGAGCGCGCCTGTGTGCGCCCTCCCTGGAATGGAACCATCGGGCCGGGAGCCGGGAGTCGGGAACTGGGAACTGGGAGCTGGGAACGAACACCAGAAACCAGACACTGGCCCGGGAGCTCTCTAATTGCCTAATGGAAGTGTAGGACAAGTGGGGTGCGCCATTCGCACTAATTTCGCTCGATATAAAGCAAAATCAAAGCCCGAAAGGACACGGGATATGAGTGACATGTGTCAGGCGAGGAGTGCACTCTACTGCAGCCCCGGCCCCGCCCCTGTCCCTGTCCCTGTCCCATCCGGCCACCCCCGCGCGCGGTGTGCACTAATGATGCCTTCTGCGGACTTCTAATTCTTGCCGAGATAGCACTTAGGCAGAGGTCACATCGCACAATGGACCAGTTTGCTCCGGTGTGGAGATGGCGCTTATTTAAACCTCTTCCTGAATGGACTTCAGCTGACTGCTTTGCTACTTTTAATTGACTGCCTAATTAAAAGTGAGGCTCCCGGGGCTCTACAGTGCGTTCGTTCGCGCTCCGCCGCGGACCGGGGGATGGGGGAGGGTGAGGTGGGGGAGCGGGCGAGCGGGTGGCCGGGGGTATTTATTCAATTTGAAGTTTTTTAATTGGAACAAACAAACGAGAAACTGAACGGAACGAGAGTTACAGCAAGCAAGTGCTGTTAGCGAAAATGTCATTGAAATTAACGAGATATGAGTCAAGGGATGCTGTGTATCGCCGCTGTACCCTTTCTGCTGTTCTTAATTACTCCCAATACCGAGCGGGGGCGGGGGAGGGTGTGGCATTATCAAACTGTGGCATAATTTCTCTTTTTTTTTTCCCCTCTTTCTGACTCGAGTGGGACCCGTGGGATTTTCTGATTCTGGGACTCTTTTTCGCTTTTTTTTTTTTTAAATTTCAAAAGCACAGTGCGGCGCGCAAATTAGTGCTCAGATTAAAATATTTAGTTAGGAAGAGTAGGACATGTTCTCGTTCAAATTTGAATTATTTTCCCTCCTCCATTCAAAATTTAAGAGCATTAACTTAAATTATGGTTCAAGTGAAAAGGGGACCATTCACTAGTTGGCCTAGTTTGAATATTAAAGTACTTTCTGAGTCCTTTGGCTTAGTTTAATATTTTCTCTTCCTATTATTAGATACGAATGGCTAATACAGAAAAATTAACTAGTTATACATAAGTATATATATAGCACTAAATAAATTTTCCTAAAACGCAAGGTGAATTAAATTCAATTTAAAAAATATTAACCCTTTTTAAGCATTTTAAGCAAGAGCTTTGGCTAGATGGTAATTTGGTTACTCTCTAAATTACCTAGGAATTCTACTGTTTCCTTAAATAGTTCTTCAAATACAATTCAACTCTAAACTGAAGAAACCGCACATCTGTAAATAAAAGGTACAGAGTTGAATTTTCTAAAAATTAAAACAATTTCAAGGAAAAATACCTCATTTCCGCCCTTTAACCAATTCAAAACATCTCAAAGACTGAAGCCGTCTCATCCTTGATTTTATTTAAACTTCCCACGGCAGAAAACCGAATGAATGTTCTACCTGCCACTAGTTGATCAGAGTCGTCTTCTCGTTGCTTATGCTTGGCTGATTCCTAAAATGTCCTTTCACAGAGGATAGAACAATCGAAACGGTGTAAAGTAAAAGAAAATCAAATCCTCATTTGAATGTCAAGTGAAATTCAACGAATTTTCATTGTTTGCATCTAAGGAAATTACAAGGCTCTTACTTCCACTACAGAGAGTTTCCAGTGTTAGAAACTACAAGATTTTGATACATGTCTCAGCTGGAGTAAATGCGCTTTTGCACAAAATACTCTCAAGTATACACCGAACATTCTAATCGTACAGCGTCTTAGGGCTGTTTTCAGTTTCCTTAAGAATATCTAATGAATTTGCTAAAACCACTTTCCTGTATTTCGCATGAATGAGTTATTTAACATCTTCCAAGGTACCTCTCATCCGGAGAGGAGACGCTGCATAACATTAAACGTTAATGAACTGCGACGTACAGTTGGGAATTAACGAAAAATTCAATGGCAAGGCAGCATCCACTGCGACGTAATTAATTCTCAATAAGTAAGAATGTTGTCAGAAGAGTAAGCTAATGCCAGCGGCAATTCTAATTCCCGATAATTCCTGGCTGTGGCTTTAGAGATGCACTTCACCAATAGCAATTCTTTAAAGCCAACATTAACGTTAATGAAGCTATTTAATTAATTAATTTTCTCGAGTCATGTCCCAAGTATCTGCAAGCTAATCAAGTTTTGTCGAACAGCTTAATTGATTTCGAGTGCAAGTCTGGCATAGAACCGAAGTGAGGTTGCGTTTTTAGTTTTAGTTTAGCATGATGATTAAACTAGTTTTACCCTTACATTTTCCCCACAATCCCTTTTTTATAATAACAAATAAGAAGGACTTCTAAAGGCTGGAAATTAAATAAGTTGTAGTTAACTACTTTCTAAAAATTTGGCTAAAACGTGCAACATTATACTATGTATGTACATTGAATTATATTGCACTGATTAAATGCTTTATTTTATAAATTTCAATTTCAAAACAAATGAAGAATCTAAGGCGTTGCTTATTTGTTTTTAGGTTTATCAGGAGTGTCTTTTTTATCCTTAGCTTCCTTAGCTTCCTTAGCATCCTTTGCTTCCTTAGCTTCCTTTGCTTCTTTCGCTCCTTTTGCTTCCTTAGCTACTTTTGCTTCCTTCGCTGCTTTCGCTTCTTCAGCTGCTTTTGCTTCTAATTTTGCCTTCTCTTCAGCTGCAGCTTTTTTTGCTTTCTTTTCTTCCTCAGCCTTACGCTTACTTTCAGCTATTTCTTCAGGCGTTGGGAGTTGCTCATCCTTGGTATGTGGCCAGAAAGTAGGCTTATTTATGAAATCGGGCGCAATATCAGGATATGCAATGCAATATTCCTCCATCGTCATTTCCTCAAAAGGAAGATGGCACTCGATCTCACATATTTTCTCTTTAATTTTTTCTATGCGGGCTTCTGATTGAGCGATGTACTTTGCTATTTCACACTGTAAAGAAAAAATTAGTTTAATAATAAAATTACAAATAACATTTTTAGCGACAGGAGAAAATTTATCTAAACTTACTTCAACTTCTTTTCTCAACTTCTCGATTTCATTTAGATAAGGATCATCAGGAAATGGAACCTTAAATTCGTTGTATTTCTTCTCGAACTCTTCAACTAACGCGGAGAACTCAGGCCGTACATTTGATTTGTAGTAATCCCACTGGATTTTTGGCGGTTCTTGGGGTAATTCTTGTAATTTTCTAAAATATTACAAAAAAAAGATAAAAGAAAGGAAAAATTAGTAAGTGGAGATTCCTTCTCAGAATTGTTCATTTAACTCTTTATATTGCTTATTCTTGGCGACCAGAATTTTAAGTTGCTGCTTTTGATCTGGTGGAACTCGGTTAAGTAATTCTGCGTAATTGACGCTCGCCTTGAAGACCTTTCTCGAGCTCATTGTGCTCTTTTTTCTTTTACGTCCTCGCAGAAATAAATTAATATAATTTTAGAAAATATTTTACGACACTTCAGGACTGAACTTGATGTTTAGAAATCGCAGGCAACTTTGTTAAATATATGTAGATTGCTTTTCAGAACGGTCTCATAAATAGCAAAGTGTTAAGAATTATTTTGCCTTTTAAATAAAAAGACTGCGTGTAATATTCTTATTTCGCTGAAATGGATGGTGGAAAATTCTGTGTCTCGTTTACTATTAATTTATAATTATTTAATAATAAAATGGACATTTTAATTTTAAAAGTGTCAGTAGTGAGCGTTTTTTGGAAATTATATATTTAAAACGAAGTCAGTCAGTTATATGGACCGAAGCGACATCCCTAACTAACGCTCATTAAGCATTTCTATGGATATTTCCCTGATTCTGAATTGTGCTTAATTCCTAACCACACTCGAAGTGAAGGCTTTTCATCCATCCACCACCCTGTTCCTGAAGGATTCGCAGTGGCGTACTTTGGAAGCATGGCGGAAGGATGAAGGGGGCGCCGTCGTCGTTGTCGTTTCATGTGCGCCTGTCTCTTTGCACACCGCAGAAAGGAGGAATTCGGGATAACGAAAAGTGAGCTTTCCAACTTTTAGACACTGCAATTATCCGTTTTGTTCCTGGCAATTCATTCGATGTACAACACGCTCCTCATTAATCCCCACTAAGTGAATTAATGTCAAATACACTAATTAAGGCTTTCACTCAGTTACCCTAATTTCTTCTTTCATTATGGATGAGTCGGGAGAACTCCCAGTCGCACGGAACACAGGGTGATGCTGCTGGTTCTCCTCAGCTGGGTTTGTTTGTCTGCCAACTGCTGGTCTCCTGCTGGCAGCAGAATGCACTTTGAACTTTGACTAAAACGTGTGCATTTTCTTACTTTTTTTCATCCAGGAAACTTCCCGTGCAGCTAGGACCTAACTACTTCTACGACGAAAATCTAAAATTTTTAGACGGTCCTGATTTCCTTTCGTAATGTAGTTGCATACTGTAAGTTATAAAAGGTCCTATATGCTGTAACATTCATATTACTTTCATTTAATATTATAGGAAATGGTTTGCTTACTCACAAACGGAATGTTGCATCTTTCTCTAAATTTGGAAGTATATTTAAAAGTGGATATTACCCATTAATACAAAAAATGTAGCTGCGAGATCAACGCCGAAAGGGGATGGTAAGTGTACGTTATTTCTCGTTATAATTTTGAAATTGCTATGTAATCAGAATTATTATTCAAATTTAAGGTTTCATTATTTTTAAGGATTTGAACGTTAAACTTCTTATTTTATCAAAAATTCGACTTCATTAGAAAGGTTATTGAATGTTTTTATATTAGTTTTTATTAAGAACTCTTTCAAAGCTATGAGACAAAATTGGTTTATTTTCGTATTTCGTTAGAGCTCTTTTAGACTATTGCAACTCTTCCGGGAAGCAAAACAATGTTTGTTTCGTTGGGCGGTACAGGGTGGTTTTTGGAGATGCTCCCCCAAGCCCACATACCCAGCTGAATAACATGACTCATTGGGATTGGCTTGCGGCGCCGAAGTACGCCACTCCGAACCCACCCCACGGGGTTATTTATTTCAGTAAACAATTTATATCCAGCCTTTCTTGCAGCAAAACCGGGAGCTCCTCGCTATGCGCGTTCGTCTTCCCTCGCTTGTTATTTAGTTAAAATTTTAATTGGCTCTCTAATTAATTTGCTTTATCTTCTGAGCAAATAAAAGTTTCCATGTAAATGGAGGAGAGATAATTAATTCGGGAAAATAACATCACCAGAGCGGAGGCGAGCGCGCCGCCGAGGAGCTGCTGCTGGATATGGTCTCCAGATGTCATTAAATTCGTTAAAAGTTGATTCCGAGGCTGCGAGATAATAAGCTACTAATATCGCGAGTGCGGATTGTCCTGGAAGATCCCGGGGCGATTCGAGCCGCTCTGTCTGATCGGGAACAAAGGACCGGGCCGGGCGAGCTCCCGGAAAATTATCGATTTTGCTCCTCAGCTTCTGCGGGGCGTTGTGGTGCGGTGCGGCTCAAAAACGCCCCCCGTCCGCCCCGAGATAAAGCTTTAATTAGCCGCGGCAGCCGGGCGCGCCCCGTTTTTGATTCCCATTAATTTTTACGCCCCCAAATTAAATTAGTTTATTAATTTGGAATCACCTGGTTTGGGAGCGCGGCGCGCGCTCAAATATTTAAAGCTCTGCTTCCGATAAAGTGTCTCATTTGAGATTTTTTTCGGAGCTGCCCGGTTGTTCCCGTAAATTGGATTTTAAATTAAAAATAAATGTTGGCGGGAGAGTCACAAAGCCTTCAAATTGCTTCCTTTGTCATAGAAAAGCTCTAAGCTGCACGACATGTAGCAAAGCACTGGAAACAAATTAATTGCCTCTTCCATTGTAGACATTTGATTAGTTCGCAGGACATTTGAATTGAGTAATTTTTTTATGGAACACACACACAGCGATGCACTCGGCGGTTGAAAAATATATCTGCTCCCGTTTTCGACAGGATTCGGGATTCGTGCGTTTGTGTGCGTGAAAAACTCATTTCGTCAGCCGATGGGGATATTTCGGTTGAAATTTTCTCGTCTATTATTTAAATAATTTTCGCTGATGGCGAAAGCTTTTGACGGGTGAAAGAACTAAATATAGACCTAAATTATTCCTTTATGAAATGACTAAAAATGCCCATTTCATTTTATGGGGGTTGTGCCTAATTTATTTTTAAAATAGAATTAAAAACTAGATATTGTGAGGGATTCAATTATTTTGATTGACATAATAATGCGAAAAAAATAATAGAATTAAAACTACTTTTTACTAGTTTATGCACATTAAATTAAATTCTTAGAAAATTTATCCTATTCAAAGTGAGGTACAGCTCACAAATTTCCTCCAATAGCAAGTACTATAAAAAAGTTGGATGCAGCATATAGAAATTATATTTTAAAGCCATGACCGTTAGCTTAATAAAAAATTATACTATCATCAAAGCTTGAATAAATACTTGTAGATGATTTGTAATATGCTTTATTAGTTATTTAAGGTCCTTAAATCTAGATTCAAACTTCCATTTATTACCATCAGTTTCTTAAATCATTTTGGAAAGGTAGAATAATCAATAGATGAACTTACAAATTCAGTTGAGTCGATGCATTCACAAAATTCACCATTAGAGTATTAATTCTCCTAGAACTGCTTAACAAACTTCGATGCTCAAGCTGTTGATGGCTTCATCATCCCCAAATTGGGAGCGTCCTCGAAATCAAGTGAAATATTATTGTAAGCGCTCATTTTGCAGTTCGGCGTTTAAGTCTCCGGCCCCAACCACCCCCGTCAATATTTTCACCCAAATGTACCCGAGAACAATATTTTCCTAATTAACTGCATTACATGCCCGATTCTGCGGCAGTGGTAGTTGCGGAACAAGCGCCTCATCATGAACTACGTGAAACGCTCGTAACGAGGTTTGAATCGGCAAATTACAGTCCCTGATTGTGCGGAGTCCCGGTCCCGGCCAGACCCACGTAGGTGCGCAAATTGAGGTGAACTAAGGTTTAATGCAGCCGTACGGGACGAGCACAAAGAGGCCTGTTAGCTGGAACTGAATGCGCCTCTAATTTTAGACAAACGCAATTAAAATCAGCACAGAAACGAGCTTTAAAATTTCCCACATGAATAGTTCATGATTCAGGCGCCTCCGCCGACTTGTTCTTATCGGGCAAGAACGAGGGCCGCCCCCGCACAATGAGGGCCTATGCGCCCGCCCTGCGCCGGAAGGGCCCCAAAGTGAATTAGTACTCGTATTTCGGGCAGTCATCGATCGAGGGCCGGCTGATTGATTGGTTTTGAGCTCGTCTTTTATTTATCTCATGTTTACCACTTCTTCCGGACAGCCCTGCCTCGGGCAACACATATTACTTCGTTGCATACAATTTTTATAAAATTAGATAAATTAGAAAAAGAAAGTAGTCTCGGTTTCGGCTTTGTGGGACTCAGTCAACAAATTCATCTCTAATCACGGAAAAGTGGTCAAGAGCATATCGAGCCATTGTGTATTTGAGTATAGTATAAACGATCAAATTTGAATAATATAATGCTAACATAAAAAATAATATATTCATATATACGTTTTTTCTCCCAAAAGTAATAGTACATATAAAATATATATATGTATAAAATTATTAAGTCCATTAAAGCTAAGTTAAGAACAAAACACTCTGAAAACCTCTTTATATTTTGTGTCTTTTATATACTCGCACTTATTTTAGATAGATAAAGAATATAAATGAAAAATTATTTTCAAATTATCAAAAGAAAAGCAGAATGACTTCTAGAACATGCTTGTATTTATGATTATCAAATAATGCCAGAATTTGCAATGTTTGTTTGGATATGACATACCCCAGAAACATTTATTAAAAGTCAATTATTTTGTAAAAATAATTCAGTGTATAATAAACGCCCATGGATGCCTTGTGGCCGGGATCTAAATTATCAATAATTTATTCCCAAAGTGCCGGGAGCACCTTCAGGAATTATTAAGTCAATACAAAGCTGTCATAAACACTTGAGAACAAAGGCTCGCTGGCTACTCCATCCGAAGGTACTGAGGTGTAACAAATCTACCGGATTACCTGTCCGGCACAACGGCGGCCCTGATGCCAGAGGATGCCTGGATGCAAAGGAGCAATTATGTGTACCACCGCAGGATTTATTTATAAAATTTTTTTCTTTTTTAATTAGGACGTGCCCGCAGGTGAAGGGGCTGATAGATATAAAAAGTCGACGGGAGAACAAAGGCAGCTAAAGAACTTGGGGCGACTATTAAACTCGTGTTCTTGTGGCCCTCCAAATTAATTAATTTCGCCCCGATAATTAAAAGAGAGAGAAAATACGTCTAAAATCAGTTAACATGAAAATATACTTTTCGGGGAGCAAGAGTGGTTCGCTGTATGTATAGTATATAATTTTTGTTGCTGCTGCTTTACAGATAATCGATTCCTTCTTTCCCGGGCGGGTCCCCTCTAATGCGAAACGCGATACCTCTAATAAATCCTAGACGCTCCCCACTCCTTACGCAACCCGGGGAAGTATCATATCAATGGAATTACGCCTACCTAATTATGCCGGCATGACATTAAATTGAAAAAGCCATCAATCACGAAAAAGGACTAATTACCGCTGACATGTGTAACGCACTGTGCGCTCCCGCGCTGCCGAGAGTCGGAATATTTTTAACAGGAGATTCGCCGGCGAGTGCGACACAACGACGACACCAGGACTTTTAGCGTGTGTGCTGACGTCTAGTAGGACACTCAAGGGTTGTATGTGCGCATTTCATCTAATTAACGTTAAGTGGTTCATTAGGATTTATCCGGCTGTGGGCGGGATGGGCCCGTGCAGGGAAGGTCGGCTGCCACACGCTCCGGCGAACCTTCTATAAATCTTGAATTAACAATCCTTTCCGGCTGTAAAAATCGAGCCTTTCGCAGGCCGCCAACGCCCCGCACTCTTCCCACCTTCGCCGAAGAAACTTTGAGCGCTGTGCCTACTAATTAAAAAAAAAAATTGCACAGCTGCGTGTCGAGCCCTCATGACCTTTGACATGAAATTAGTCATTAAACAACTCTATCCTTAAGACAATTTATATTAGTCGTTCATTGACAAAATCAATTCATATAAAATAATTAAATGGCAAAATAAGATCAAGATCAGAACAATAAGGCCTTCACAGAAAATTAAATAACAAGTCTTAAATTTTTAACAATAAAAATAATGAAAGCTAAAATCAATTCATATACTATACAAAAGAACAATTGAATGAATGAAGAACCTTGCAAATCATAAAAATAAACATATTTTAAAAATTAAGATCGACTGAAAAATTGAAACTATGTCAACAACTGCAGAGTTGAGAAAATATAATTTTTGTTACTTTTCGGATTATACTTCTTTATTTTATTTGCGTTACATAAAAGTAAAATATTACAAATTCTTGATAGTACTGTCCACGGTAACTTTTATTCTGTATCATTTCATTTTCGTTATATTCAGTTCCTAAAATCATAAAATAAAATTACTTAGAAAACATTACAGATTTGGTTATTTAAAAAAATCATAATAACTCGTTGAGTCCTAGCATTTTAAAATTTCATATATGCAAATATAAATATATAATTTATATGTATTATAAGTGTAGAACAACTGTATAAAATTACAAGATCAAAATTTAAATTTCAGCAATAAAATCACATCCTCAAACTTTAAAGCCGAAGAGCGTCGTGCACATGGAATAAAAAATCGATAACCAATCCATTTCGGGGTGGAACTGTGATTCATTCATTATATCTAATTCAATTTTTCAAGGAACTATTCCCGCTTCCCTGGTCCCCGTCTCTCGCGGGGATAAAACAAAGCAATTACATTATCACATACATTTTCTGGCATTCATGAGCGCTCCAAGGAAGAGGAGACACATTCGGAAGAAGTGCCAAATCGTGGCAGACATGAATATATCCAGCGACATTTTGAAAGCAAACAGTCTTCTTTCACTTGAAGGATAACCGCATTCGATGAAATTACTGCCGCCAGAAATAAAGGACAAAAACAAAAGAAAAAATGAATAGAAACAAACTAGGACAAAGTGGTATTAGGCACTGGCGTCTATGAGGAACTTTCCTCGTGAGGATTTAAATATTTTAAGTCATCCAGGGATTATCTCATGCAGGGAAAAGGACTAATTTGTTTCTGATGTACCATAATATGTGAAATTATGCATGACAACTTTTACCTTTCAGTATAGAATTTTTTAAGCTTGCTTTTAAAACATTAAATACGATTTAATTTCCAAGAACACATTTATAGCTAATGGTTTATTAATAGCTGCCACTTTGCAAGAAGCATTGCATAAATCCATATTCGTCGAATGCTTACGATAAAACACATTTTCAATATGGTTTTCTATTTTCAGTCTCAAAAGTTTTCTGGAAAGGTAGGTAATTCGAGGTAGATGTATTTACATGCATACTTTATGTTTTCTAGAATGAACCTATATGAATGCTGAGTTTGATTTTTTTATACAATTTCATCAAGCTAAGACTATAAAACCTATTTCCTCTTAAAAAAAATTTCGATAAAATTCTTAAATCGATGATTTTATAGAATGCAAGGAGCCCCTATATCTGTAAATGTCGAACTCCTACACAATATTTTACTATCAATTATCCCTAATGTACCATTTCAGGTTTAAGTGATTTTTTATGGATTAATTTTTTTCATCATCCTTAAAATGATGGCATGCTGTAACAATCCCATCAAATGTAATTTTCAATTGAATTAAGAAATTAGCGATGTAACCCATGAGCTGGCTTTCTATACCGCGCGCCATGGCAACCGTTCATTTCGCTAATTGAAAGTAATTATATAAATCGACCTATAATTTCGCCTTCATCCTATCACTGAGGTCGTAAACATTTATGGGGCGGCTAACTACTCCGTCTCCCGACTACTCCCCTTTTCTATCTTTTTCTATACTATTATTGATGTGCGCCGAGTGAAATTTTCCCACCACAAGGAAGAAAGAAGGATGATAAGCTCTGCAAGTTTGATCCGAAGAAGGAGTGGAGGGCGCATAAAGTTGAAATGTGTGGAAGCCATTTAGTTGATTGCTAATTCCAAACTCACAAAAATTAATCACGAATATTGCTCAGATATTCTATAGGTATTTCGCTATTGTTGGGATGCATCTCATATTTTTTTTTAATACATTTTCTCCTTTCTCGCACATCTATGACCAGCGATTTTCTGGAAGGAAAAATGAATTTTAAAATGGCAATATCGTTACGAAGTGAATTGGTATAGAGTTGCTTTTACGGCAACGCAAATTACACCAGAGATTTATGAAATATTCATAAGGTAGCTCTATGCTATGAAAGTGATTGCATCTTGATTTCCTAAAACGTTTTATTATACAGATTAAATCTGATTCAGATTAAAAGTTTATCCTATCAGTATTGTTGTAGAATAAAACATACTTTTCCAATATATGTCGATTATTTTTGATATTATGTAGGAAATTGATTGCATTTATTTTCAAACTAAGCCGCTGATCAAAGTTGCAATTCAAGTTAATTTTTATATAAATCATTTAATAAAATTGGAATCCCGCTCATCATCCTCCAAATGCACCACATGCAAATATTATGCACAGTTTTAATTGGATACCCATCAACTGAAATTTGATTAACGCCATCGTAATCCATTCGAGCATTTTTTCAGTTAATAAACTTTTGTGCACTCAATTTATTAAATAATAAGGAAAAGATATCAATTTTATGCATGCGCTAAATTATTTCAGCTTCATCACCCCGTGAAACCGCGCTCGAAGCTATATATAGCGCCCGCCGCCGCACGTATAAATTCCCAGAATCCTATTTTAATTATTATTAAACCTATTGCGATTTAAAATTTAATTAGCTCGTCGTATTCCAAAGTCATTTAGCAAACTAATTAAAAATACTCTGATGCTCTCTGTTATCCTCATATTAAATGGCACGGCAAGTAATTGAGGCCTCCACAAGGACTCAATTACGCCAGCAAGTTTCATATAATTAATAATTTATTATCACAAAGCGTTTAATTGGGGACAGGGATTTAACTTTATTTTTAATTTTCTGCCCAGCTTTTCATTCTGGTATGCTGCGGAGTATGATTCGACCTGTGGGAGTGGGGGGAGGACTCACCATCCCCGTTGATGACAATTTTCCGCGTAATAATATTTGTTTTTCGCGATTTTAATAATCTGTTGATTCGGAGGACAGAGCAACGAGAGGAGAGGTATTTTTTCCAGGACCCCGTCGACTGACTGACTTCTGCCGGTGGTCGAGTAGCACATTAACTCTGATCATTAGTTCACATCGAGTGCGGTCATTTTATAATAAACAGCTGTTTAAAAATCAAATTCACGTTTTCACATCATTTGTAATTAGTGGAATTAAGCGAAACAACACATTTGATGCTCTTAATGCAAACAATTTTTGGCCGGCAGTTAATTGAAGCTGGTATGTTAACACGATCAAAAATACATGCTATGTTTGAAATAAATAAAAAAATAAACAAAGTTTAGGGGCGCTCTTTACATTTTATTGCTTGGTGCGTGTAACGTTTAATTATTTAAACAAACATCCGCTTAATTACATGTTGATTCATGGTGATTCTTTTATTAATATTCCTAAAAGCATTTGTGTTTGAGTATGTCTTCGTTGTTGCATTTGCTGTGCAGGACAGCAGTTTCAAATTTTATTTCATATAATTTTAAAATTGATTACACTTATTTTTTTTATTGCCATACAAAACTAGAAATTTTAAAGCTCTAATCGCAATTTATAACAAAGTGCAAATACAGAGTGTAGTTTTTAGCATTAATAAATAAAATCAGTTTTTAGGTACTTAGAGTAATAGACCTGCTCAAAATTACGAAACCAAAATATTATATAGAGTTTTAACATGAATGTAAATATAAACTGAATTTCATGTAATATTGTTTGAAAACGTATTTTATAGTCGTGTAGCGAACTGAAAAAAAATTGTAAAATATAGACTGGGACAAAAATAGTAAACAAATTGTTTTCCGCGAATGTCCTTACAGAGACTAATGATCGAGAAACCCTGCTCATTTTGAACAAAAACCATATCGTTGAATGCCTCTACAGAAAATCATAGGCACAGGAAGAGTCATAACATCAGAAAAACCTCAATCCTTTTAGCCCAACAAGAATATTTTATTGAAAGGAAAACTGAGAAAAGAAAGGGAAATACTAAACTGAAAACAATGGACCCATTTTGTATATTACGCTCGCCTATGGCGAACCAGGCCTTATGTATGTATACTATATATATTTTTCCGTTGACAATTCAATAGAAAATGTTTTGCGCGTAAAATGGCAAACTTTTAAATATTGGCGTGTGTCGCTTCCCACCCATTTCGAGATTAGTTCGTTTTCAAAAACAGTTTTGCAATAAATAAGGGAAACAAACAAGACGCCAATCTCGACAACTTGTTCGAACTCAAAAGGTAAAAGTTTGGCTCTCGACGAATTGACAATTCCATCCCCAATTTTCCTAATACGTTTTTTTCAATTTTCGACAGAGTTTCGTGTGCATTACCCACAATTGACGTATCAACTTTTGCCAAAACTAGAAAAGGGCGGGCCACCTCCATGACAGCCACATTCCCTGATTGTTCTGATTCGGAGTCGCCAGAAAAACATTTCAAGTTGTTCCAATTGATTGATGAAAGACTCCATGGGGGAATCTTATGTTAATTTTATACCGTCCCGCGAATTCAATTCCATGCGGAAAAAATTGGAAAGATTCCCATGGTATGTGGCGTCCTCGAAGGTCTACAACGGCCGATAAACGGCGTTGGAGCTCGTTTGATTGAAAAACACAATTTAGCTGGAGAAAATCGGTCTCCAGGACTGAGACCAGGATGGTACGAGGATTGCGCCATGTGTACGTGCATGTGCGGTCTACACGTGAGCGAGGTTTACTTTGGCTTCGAATTTAGACTTCTGGAACATACCATACAGTTCGGACGGGGCTTTATATGCCGCACTGAGGACACATTTTTCAAGAGGTGTTCATTAAATCAACCCATTAGTCATTACCTTTATTCAATTCCCGGACGTCTGTCGGGGAAGAAAGCGAGGTGCCCATCCGAGTTCTACGTGCAGGATTGCCTATCCTGCCCCGGCAGTCCCCCGGGATCCCGGTAGGACTTATCCCGCACGATAATTTTCTAAGCCTGGCGAGATGGCCCGAATATGTGTCCAGAGCACCCCGCAGCTTCTGCTACGATTACACAAGTGAACTTTTCCACACGTGTCGGTGTGCAGTGCACCGCTCAGTGGGTCCCGGCCGGAGCCTCCTCGAAGGCCCACATCCTGCAGGAGCACCGCCGCTGCAGCCAGTGCCCCGCCGCCCGGGGACAGTGCATCTCCGTCATATAGCGATGTTCATTAGTATAAATTGACAAGAGAGTATGTGAAAAAGCTTTTATGCATTAGTGTAATTGGACATTAGTTAAAATGAAAAATCCGTCGCTCTACCTATTAGCAGAAGTAGTGAGATTGATGTTGAAGGCTTTAGACGAGAAGAGTTAACAACTTTCCATGGAGCTGAGTGCTATTTGAGGTTAGGTAATTAAACATTCGCTCTGATGACGGCAATGCGGGGGCGGGCCAACGCCGGCAATCCCGCCGCTGATGACTGTGATGGTGCCTGGTGGTGATGATGATGGATGCTGGCTTAGCTTAAGTGCATTCATGTATACAGGACGTTGGTTAGACGGTCCACTGCACTCCGGAGTGGACTTCGAAAACCAAAGAGGAATTTCCTCCGACGGGCCGCGCACAAAGGACGTCACCATGGCAAACGAACTTATTGCTGAATCACACATCCCCAAAACCATCCAAACTATCTTAAATACCCCCATCAGGGCAATCTATTAAAAATACAATGTCCTGCAGGAAACAATCGAGTTAAGTATAATCCTTGATAAAAGGTAGGTTCCTCTCGACCTGAACTATTTTGGCAATCAAGGCTAAATGCATGAGTGAAGTCACCAAGCGATGATAGTCTTTTAGAATGGTTCAGGTATTTTGGACTAACAAATTCTAAATTCAGTTATCCAATGATATGGTATACAGTCGTTTTCCTATATTATAATATCAATGTAAACATTCGGTAATTTTTTAAATCAAAACTATAATTTAATCAAAATGCTTATTTCTTAGAAACTGCAAATTTATTTATTTATTCACATACTTACGTATATCTTGCCAATTTGATTCAGGTACGCTTTCAGCTATTACATGTCACCCATCTATATAAATTTCTTAAAAAGAATTTTTGTTTGCATCTAATCCTATTGATAATTCAGTTTTGTAATAAAAGAAAGGTACATACTTTTAGATTATGTAAACCAATTGATCGAAAAGTCCTCATAATATTTTTGATGAAATGTGCAATACTAAAAAATTCAACATAAAATTTGTCGTAAATAAGGACTTTCCTTATTTGCAAATTCCTAGAAGCCATAATTGGACAACGAAAGTTTTCAAGGTATTTCCCGGAAAACATAAAATATTTGTTTAAATATTGATTATAAATAACAATAGAAACTGCCTGGAGCAAATATATTTAATATGGCTACCTAACAATACGTAGTTACGAGGATATTGAATTTCTAGTAAAATAAGAAGTTTCCTCATTTCAACATTTAGTTTGTTGCTTATATATGTATGTACATACATATATAAGCTAGGTTTTAATGTAGCGGCGAGTATCAATAAATTATTTATTCGAATTACATCAATGCAAAGCTTATGATATGTACATTTTTATGTTTATTAAATAAAACCAAAAGCAATAATGGAAATTAGACATAATTTTAGGGAGGCTGCCCCGGCAACAATGAGCCGCTTTTGGGCTCAATTAAACCATTCGGCGTTTACCGAAAAACCCCATCTTGCAGGGTAGTGTCAATAATCCTGTTAAAGTACCCATATACTCCCATGAGCGCCCTCCGCACGACATCTTCCAGCATTTTTATAGAGTCGGGTTGCCCGGCACACACGCACCGCATCCCGAAAGTGAACATATCTGCGAAATCTCCCTCTGTTCATTCCCAGAAACACCCCTGTACCATTTAAGGATCTGAAAGGGACGATGATTTCTATTGAGATATCATCATATTTTATTGTCCCAGTGGGCCGCAGGGGAGGCGGTCCTACCAAGTGTTATTAGGGATTGAATATGTCAATAAAAGCTAATCTTCAAATTACTTCTATTTTATGTCCGACAATAAAGCACTGAGCAACCAGTACACGGCACAACTCAGGTGGAGCTGGTTTACGATTGATTTTGATTTATGGCCAATCAATCGATGGAATATATCAGAAGGGCAGGTTCGGTCCTGGTGGTCTTCTCGGTCCTGGTGCCAGCTCCTTCTCTGGGGCTTCCCTTCCGCTCCTGTGTCCGGCTAATTCAAGGAATCGACGAATAAACTTTTATCTAATTTCTTTCCATTTGCTTGGCTGCCCGGGATGCCGATGTCTCACCTCATTCTTCCCCACTTTATTCAAGACGAACCATGCTCCAGACGTTCTGGTCTCGCCCTGGTCCCTCCAGAAATTTTCCTTCTTAGGATATTTTTTTTTTTCTGTGTGCCGCCGCTGCTGTGAGTCCTTTCTGGATCTCCGGCTCTTGTTTTACTTTTTATCTGGCATCAAATCTACTTTAAATGACCAATTCCGACCAAATCTTGTGGCATTTACAGCAAAGGAAAATGTTTGTTCTACAAAGAACTAGAAAATTTGTTAAATTGCAGGATTTAGACGAGATAAAGTGGGGTTTGCTCAAGTTATTTGAGATAAACCAAAGATTGCTTTTTGCTCTCGATGACGTTCTGCACAAACGGGTCCCGTGCCAGAGGGGTTTCTAATTTTCCACTTATGGCCCTGTTTCCTGTGAGACATTCGATTTTCTTTATCAACTCGATTCCACTTTATCAAGATGCTATAAAATATTTGCTTTTAATTAAAGAACGTGTGGTGTCTTTCGATGCAAAATCCTTCTAATAGTTGTTAAACGCCTTTCGAATATTGTGTAGAAATTTGTAACGTTCGCGAAAAATTTACATTGCGTAGCTACTGAAGCAGATTAAATAAATGTAATTTTACTTCTTACTACATATGTATGTATATTTACAGGAGCATTTTATTATGTTTGAAGGGTTCAAATTTTCGTATGATATTTATTTTAAAGTATCCATATGTATTATATATACATATATTGTAACACATAAGTAGATAAATATAATAATTTCATCGTTATCTCTGGATATCCAATTTTTTTTTTATTAATTAGAAGTTTTGATAAAAGATCTAAATCTTTATTACATGTTTTAGTATTGAACCGACTCAAAAAAAAAACTGTTCAAAGATCCGTACTCATTTACTAGTATCACGAAATAAATCGCATCAATTTTCTTGCCTTGAACTCATTTGTAGAGGTAATGCGTTCAAGTTCTAAAAAACTTTTCTACTGTGCTCCAATTAAAAGATAACATACTGTCTTCAAAATTCGACTAAATTTTATCCTAATCCAGTATGTAGTAAGTATTTGATGAAATTCCTGCAGGAATGAGAAATAACTGATTATTTTAAAAAAATAATCGATTAGTAAGTAAG
Source organism: Tolmerus cingulatus (assembly GCA_959613345.1). NCBI lineage: Eukaryota > Metazoa > Arthropoda > Insecta > Diptera > Asilidae > Tolmerus > Tolmerus cingulatus. The sequence goes on along the minus strand of OY390707.1, from coordinate 2,292,713 downwards.
CTTGGAATTGTTTTGTGACTATACAAATTTTCTCTACTTCCAGCATTGAGCTTTCGCGCGCTTCCACATTTTTCTAGTATACTGTCTAGCTTGTAAAGCTTTGCATTAATAGGGTTTGGACCCAGAACAGTTGCGATCAAAAGCCACGATCGCTCCAAAAATACACATGTGTCTTTTCTTATGCTCTCTGGACCTTCCACAACATAGCAAATTTTCCTGGGGGACAGCCCCAAACGCTCCACAGCCCTTGCGATCGGTCAGTGTTCTTTTCGTTCTCACTGGACACACTCCGCCGGACCCTGAGTCGTCGAGTTTGGGAGATCTCCACATACTCACACAAGACCCGGTTCCGTAGAGGCGGTTTTAGAGTAGTGCAATGCTAACCGCCGATTAGGTTATATCACGATCCGCCACTTTCCCGTTCAATTGAGTGTTCAGTGTAAGGTGCTAGGGGCTACTTGATCTATCCGGCCGAAAAGAAATTTCTACCTCAAAGGTTTGTGCTGTGTTTCACGTGTACTTTGTCCTTAAAGAGTGTAGATCTACCTGAATAAAAAATAATAATAATAATAATAGTCCAACGCAAAAGCAAATGAATTAGGTGCGATCGCTTGATCGGTGGGCGACCGGACGACAGTGTCAAAACGTCAGTGGGTTTGTTTATCTCTTAAGACAATTTTCTTGAAGATACGAGAATAAGATCGTACAGGTTTAAACGAAAGTGAAGTTTATGCTTTTGTCTTCGCATACTTTCCCTTTCTTTTCGTATTTTTCCCACCTGACAGAGTGGGATTACACGACTTTTACTAAAAAAAGCACGTGCACGATCTACCGTAACACAGCTGTTCAGTGGGAGGGACTTCTAAGTGATTAACTGAATATAATACCGAAATTCTATGGAATCGTTCCCGCCGTTCCAGTAAACTACGATGAATTGAACTGTCGCGATTGAATTTTTGAGCCATTGGAGCCAAAGTTCGGAGATAAAACGAAATTATGAAGCGGATTGTAGCCAGCTTTTTTAATTTAAAGACGTGCGGATAGACACGATCGAGAAAATACTTGAACATGCGTCTTTAGAAGTTAGTCTGCAAGTTTAGAATGACTAAGATATGGTTTTGAAATTATAGACTTTATATTCGTTACATTTTCAGTACAAGGTTCTATGTGACCTTCCCTTGACTTAAATGATTAATGATTTTAATTAATTTACAATGCATCTTAAGATTGAGTTACGCTAGACGATATACAATAAGGAAATATTAGGATTGTCTGGCACGCCTCCAATCTTTTCTTGAAATTCGGAAATGATCTTAACCGGTTGGCGTTGCACTTGGCAATGAAATTATTATTGTACATACGACTTGCATTTCATTCTCATGCTTAAGAATTTACAAAATTTAATATTTTGTAAGATCATTTTTTTACGGAAAAGTTTCAGTAGGTCTTAAATGCAAAAGGACCAAAATAAACTTTTCTATTTTAGTTCGTCTCAGTAAATTGATGGTCGCTGGACTGTTAATTTTTTATTTTTGGAAGTTATCCAAATATCGTTTTGAAATACAAAACAAAGAATAGTCGTTGTCTGATGATATCCACCAAAATTAATGTTTTAATGAATAATTTTTCTTCCATGATAAAATTAAAATATGTATAAAAACATGTTTGTAATCCATTCTCCTTTTGAAGCTCGAAAAATGCTAAACATAAACCAGAAGAGTTGGTCATTGTAATTTAGGCAATACCTACTCAGACGGAATGCATTTTAAATAAAAATAAAAATATTACCCCGAAATTGCAATTCATTGTTTTCTTAAAATTCAGCAGTGCTAAATTTTGCTGGTTGAAAGTAAGTTTAATTACTGGAAAAAATTATTACTCGTTTTAATGATGATTGCGATTACAAGCACCAGATCACTGCGTATTTCACGACTAAACCTGAAATTACTTTGGCTAGATAGAAAACGAAACCTGTAGCCACTTAATGCGAGTCGCAAATATTTTCATATTGAGCTTGCTATCAACAAATAGTACGACGCCGTCTAAAGGTCAAAAGCAGTATCTTCAATGGTCAGTTGTAGAATCGGCCACTGTTTTTATTGCACCCCTAAATTAAAATTTATGAATGCGTGGAAGGCGGTAGATTGCCGCAGCCTCTCTGTACCTCCAGAGCTCAGACGAGCAGTTTTATCGAAATCAAGCAAATGTTTAATTATTATGCAATTCATCAAGAGCGTTGTCATGTCGAGGTGATTGGGTATCAATTCCGCGACAAAAAAGCCGCACTCGCTCCATAAAGCAAGCAATCGGCGGGATTTCAAGTAGAAGCTTTCCAGAGTATATTAAAGAGTATATCAGAACAGAATCATGGTCTCATTACGACAAAATGGATAGTGTTGCCGCAAAATGCTATCGGTATCTATATTTTGTACTTATCGCCTCGCACTTTTTTCGATGCGCGACAACTTCGATAAAACGCTGCTATCGGCGTGTCTTGGCGTAATTTCAAAGTTGAGTCGGCCCGGCTTAAGTTCGACAACAACCACTTTAACAGAGTTGTTATCAGGACTCTTGATAAAATTGAGTTTTTGATGAAAGCATTTTGAGTAACGAACATCTTACCAAATTCAGTTTTCGGGATGACGACCGAGGTGGAGGAGAGTAAGGTGCGCTACAGACGCGCCCAGAGCGTAACACGAGCAGAAGAGATCACGACCAAAGAACAGAAGCAGAGGAGGTCCCAGCCAGATAAACCGTGAGCATGATTTTTTATTATTAATTTGATTTAATAATTACCAAAATGAAAATCTAATTAACGTTCTTGAATCGTTGCCAGATGTCATCGACCGAGGGATTCCCTTTTCTCGTGGAGCTCCGGCTTCGAGAATTTCACAGGGCTCGTAAATTGGGCATTTCTTCTGCTGACAATGGGCGGATTTAGGCTATGCTTAGAAAATTTCATAAAGTAAGTATTCATGCAGTTTTGGTTTGGTTGGTTTCCTTTGTTGATGGAAGGTCTTTTCTTTAGGTACGGAATCCGGATAGACCCGGTACAATGGTTCGTCGTTATAAGTGGCAAAAATGAAGGTGAAGGTCATCCCTCGCTGATTCTAGTTTTATGTAAGTACCTACTTAAAGTCTTTGAGCTCTTTGCGTTATCTTCCACATTTTTGGAATATCAAATGAGTGGTTTTCACGCAATAACATAAATTTACAATTTAAACTGATTAATTAAACAGGCAGTAAATTCATAAATTCGCGACTGTCAAGCCATTCTATCATTGCAGAATTAATTAAAATTTATTTTGTTTACTTAAAGTCAATGAAGATGCGAAGATGATGTAATTTATTTAAATTTACAGATTCATTGGTTCCAATTGCAATTTGCCTTCTGATAGAAAAGGGACTGGCAGTGGTAAGTGAAGAGCAATTAATCAAAATAGAAAATAAATTATATTATTTGAATTTGCAGCAAATTATACACGAAAATGCTGGAATGTTTGCGCACGTTGTTAACATTATAGTTTTAGTTTTGATACCTATGGTCGTAATACACGTCAAAGGACATGCCTTCAGTTTAAGTAAGTGAATATAACTAAACTCAAATCTCCTTCACACACCGCTCTATATTTATACATATATCTTGTTAATTTAAATAGTGGGAGCAACGTTCGTGTGTTTCCTCTACTCGATTCTCTTCTTAAAATTATGGAGCTATGTCCAAGTGAACATGTGGTGTCGACAGAACGTACTCGAGAAGGCAAATAAATCAAAACACAGACGACCGAGCATCTCGATTGCCGAGTTGCGTAAGTAATTTGAATTTTATTCAAACTGATAACGTTAATAGATACAATTTAACAGAGCATCCAAATGGACATGCTGATGAGCATGATAGTGACCGGAAAATACCACAGCTGGTGCAATACCCGGACAATTTGAATCCGAAGGATCTTCTCTACTTCTTGTGTGCCCCGACATTGTGCTATGAGTTGAATTTCCCAAAAACAACGAGGTAATCTAAGACGATTTTCGGATTTGATATATCCAGTTAATGGGCTTTTATTAAACCATTAGGATTCGAAAAAGATTTCTGTTGAAGAGAGTCTTGGAGGTCGTCATCGGTATTAATGTTGTTCTTGCCGTGTTTCAACAGTGGATGATACCTTCTGTGAAAAATTCGTTAGTGCCTTTCTCCAACATGGACTTTGCTAAAGCCACAGAGCGACTACTTAAACTTTCAGTAAGGGCGACATATTTTTTTGTAATAATCTTATTCACTTTTATTTATTCTTTCAGATTCCCAATCACTTGGTATGGCTTTGCTTTTTCTACCTATCCTTCCACTCTTTCCTAAATTTGGTTGGTGAGCTGCTCCACTTTGCCGACCGAAATTTCTACTGTGATTGGTGGAACGCAAACAACATAGATACTTTTTGGAGGACATGGAACATGCCTGTTCATAGGTCTGTACTTTCAATTATGAAATACAATAAAATTCTAATTCTTTCACAACAGGTGGTGCGTCCGGCATTTATACATACCAATTGTAGAGCTAGGATACGGATCCAGAACTGCATCCATAATAGTATTTTTTATAAGTGCATTTTTCCATGAATACTTGGTAATTATAAATTAAGTTGCGTTCTAAATTCGAAGGCTTAATTTTTTATTTTTGAGTATAGGTCAGTGTGCCATTGAAGACCTTTAAGATTTGGGCATTTATGGGCATGATGGGACAAATACCACTTTCGGCAGTCTCAAAACTTATGCAGAGGCAGTTAGGACCCCGGTGGGGTAACATGGTGGTCTGGGCCTCAATTATTCTTGGACAGCCACTTTGCATTATGATGTATTATCACGACTTCGTCATCACACACTATAATGAGGTTCTCCTGGATGATACGGACTAGCAGTTGAAAGACATAAATTCTAGATTTAAGCTCGTTAAGCATTTTCTGATTGTTGCAAGTTTGTTTATACTATTGTATAAAGTAAAATTTTTGTTATAAAATTTCTACGCTTATAAAATTGTCATTTATTATGTACAGCATTTCTTCGGATGTAAGACGGTAGATTTGGAGTTATAATCTGAATTTATGCCTTTTGGTTTTCTTAATCAAACAAAATTTGGGAAAGCAGAAATTGTAATTGAGAAAAATAACCCTTCCATTTAAACCCTAAATCAAAAGAAAAATATTTTAATGATCTCTGAATTTAAGTTGCTTAGTTTAGTTGAGGAAAGCTTTTAAAAGAAACGTGGTGATTATAAGAGATGAATAAAGTTAAACGAAAGAATGTATATAAAATGCAAATATTTATTAAATCTTGATCAGGGTAACTGGGCGTGGTATCCAGAGCCGAGAACCGTCTGTGGTGGAACCGTCACTGTCTGCAATTGAAATAAAATAAAACAACCAGTGAGTGCGTGTACAACAACAAAATAGTTCGGCGCATAAATAAATTTGGAAAACTAAACTCCCGTCCGGGGCAAAGGTAAAACTACCGTGAACCTGGTCATCATCAAGGGATCACGCGCAAGATGATGCGACAAACCGTGTAAAAGAAAAGGGGCGGAGAGGATCGCCATCTCCGTACACTCGTGGAGGATCACGCATCACACGAAGTAAACTACCCCAACACGGTGAGGAGGATCGCCATCCTCAAGGCCAATGAGGAGGATCGCCATCCCCAAAGCCTCTGTCCTAACCTAGGCTCACAGAAAACATTTTAAACCAATTACAATGAAGCTGCCCGGCACACTTCGCATTTTACAACAATTACTTTATTAGACCACGCCACTCAACAATGAGGAGAATCGACTCTCTTTCACTTCCAGCGGTTATCATTTATCTCAAATAATTAACTAAATCACACACTCAGTGAAATTACTCACACACTCAGTGAAACTACTCACTTGATTGTCTATCCTTGAATCTCCTCTCAAAACGCTTTATAATATTTCTAAAAAAACACTCTTAACGACCTCTGACTAACAACACCTCAACTCACTTTAAAATCCTTTTACAGACTGAAATTCTATCAATTTCTTGGTCTGGCCATTTCTGGTAAAACGGAGAAAACCCCCGGGCCTCATTACATCATCTTAAACGACCCTTTCCCCGATTTCCCAAAAACTCGAAAACGGGTGCATTGCTGCACAAATCTTTCTGCCTGGTTTCGTCATCGGTCCGACGAGACCATAAACCTTTTTGGCATAAATAAATGCGTGATCCTTTTTCCAAACGGGACTCGCTTATTTTTAGCCCGAAATGTTTCTGAGAACCTCTGAAACTATTGCGCTTTTCCCTTTTATTTTAAAATTTAGGCATGCATATTTTCCTCAAAATATTAATGAACCAACCTTTTTCTTACATTCGGCCATCCTGAAATTAACTCGTCCCGAGTTAATCTTCCGCAATTTTATCGTCGGTCAACTGTCCTGATAGTATCCAATCCGCTTGTGTTATATGCAAAATGTCCTCACCTTCTTTTTCCTGTGACGGATTTCGACTTAACGCATCAACATGCTTCATACGATTACCCGGTCTATATTTTACTTCAAAAGTAAATTCTTGCAGCTGCAACCACCATCGTGCAATTCTTGGAATTAATTGCTTTTTCTCACTTGCAGCCCTTAGCGAATTACAATCCGTGATTACAGTAAATTTGATACCCAGCAAATAAGGTCGAAACTTCTTTAAAGACTCTACAACTGCCAATGTCTCGAGTTCGTACGAATGAAACTTAGATTCTGCTCCTCTAGTTTGACGACTGTAATAGATAACAGGTTGCAATCGTCCATTTTCTTGATATTGCAATAATATTCCGGCCAATCCAATCGAACTTGCATCCGTGTGGACTTCTGTAACAGCCTTCGGATTATATATCGCAAGCATAGGTTGAGTAGTCAATTTGCTTTTCAGTAATTCAAACGCTTGATTCTCCTGTTGTTCTTTCGGACGTAAGGAGGTTTCGACGTAAACGTTACCGGAAAATTGATCAGACTTAACTTTGATTACTGCCTGATGTTGAGGAGGAAGGGTAAAAGTATCAGATGATCGTAGAATGATTTTAGTTATGGACGACTCAAGACCAGGCATCAATAAATGTTCATCCTCAACCTTGTTAAAGAATCGCAGAGCTTCGTGGCTTTTGACCACAACAATTTTCGGCAACTCTGTGAACGTCCTTCCTACAATTACTGGAATTGTTTGTTCCTCATCGGAAACTACAACTGCTTTGATGTCTGCAATAACTTGGTCGATTTCTATTTTAATTTGTGTTGACCCCTTGCTTTCTGTTACACCTTTCCCATAACCGTGTAAAATTATCTTGTCCTCTTCAATGTTTAACCCTAACGTTTGTGCCTCACTCCATGTAATTATTGTACATGAACTACCAAAATCTATATACGCTTTAGTGGGCTTATCATTGATTTTAGCGTCTTTATAATATTTCCTATTGGATAAATCTGAGTACGCTGTTTCAAGCAACGCTACCGTCTTATTTTTCGGTTCTTTTCGCGGACAATTTGATTCGTTGTGGTTACCACTTCGGCACACATTACAACGATGCTCAGTATTTATTTTTGCAAAACATTTGTTCGCATAGTGCCCAGTTTTTCCGCACTTAAAACAAGTTGGCTCCGAACTCGTGCTGGGTTGAACCCAGACGTACATGGCAGCCCTGCATTTGCCCGGCTTAAATATTCAATTAATTTTCAGCGAAAAACGAATGCATATATACGTATCAAATATATTCATAATTTGTTAAAGGAGAAAATTACAACATATTCTATTACCGACGGTCCAACCACTTATTCAAAAACTATTGAAACTTTATCATGGTAATATTCGGCTCTGGCATCCCACTTCTGATATATAAGAGATGAATAAAGTTAAACGAAAGAATGTATATAAAATGCAAATATTTATTAAATCTTGATCAGGGTAACTGGGCGTGGTATCCAGAGCCGAGAACCGTCTGTGGTGGAACCGTCACTGTCTGCAATTGAAATAAAATAAAACAACCAGTGAGTGCGTGTACAACAACAAAATAGTTCGGCGCATAAATAAATTTGGAAAACTAAACTCCCGTCCGGGGCAAAGGTAAAACTACCGTGAACCTGGTCATCATCAAGGGATCACGCGCAAGATGATGCGACAAACCGTGTAAAAGAAAAGGGGCGGAGAGGATCGCCATCTCCGTACACTCGTGGAGGATCACGCATCACACGAAGTAAACTACCCCAACACGGTGAGGAGGATCGCCATCCTCAAGGCCAATGAGGAGGATCGCCATCCCCAAAGCCTCTGTCCTAACCTAGGCTCACAGAAAACATTTTAAACCAATTACAATGAAGCTGCCCGGCACACTTCGCATTTTACAACAATTACTTTATTAGACCACGCCACTCAACAATGAGGAGAATCGACTCTCTTTCACTTCCAGCGGTTATCATTTATCTCAAATAATTAACTAAATCACACACTCAGTGAAATTACTCACACACTCAGTGAAACTACTCACTTGATTGTCTATCCTTGAATCTCCTCTCAAAACGCTTTATAATATTTCTAAAAAAACACTCTTAACGACCTCTGACTAACAACACCTCAACTCACTTTAAAATCCTTTTACAGACTGAAATTCTATCAATTTCTTGGTCTGGCCATTTCTGGTAAAACGGAGAAAACCCCCGGGCCTCATTACATCATCTTAAACGACCCTTTCCCCGATTTCCCAAAAACTCGAAAACGGGTGCATTGCTGCACAAATCTTTCTGCCTGGTTTCGTCATCGGTCCGACGAGACCATAAACCTTTTTGGCATAAATAAATGCGTGATCCTTTTTCCAAACGGGACTCGCTTATTTTTAGCCCGAAATGTTTCTGAGAACCTCTGAAACTATTGCGCTTTTCCCTTTTATTTTAAAATTTAGGCATGCATATTTTCCTCAAAATATTAATGAACCAACCTTTTTCTTACATGATAAAACATCTAATGCGGATTATTTAGCTACTGCGTATTTAAATTAAATTAGCTCATCATAATATTATTAATACATTTCAAAGTAATCTATTTTTTTAGGAAGTAGGCATTCATTTAGTAAAGATGCACGGTGCCGTGCATTAGAATTAGAGTTTATTTTAACTACTCCAAAAAAGAATGATACGCTTTTAATTGAATTAATTAATACTTTGTACATTCTAAATCATTTTTTACTAAATTATTCAGCGTAAATATCAACTTTTAAAAAACTTGCAAGTCTCAAATCAAGCAAAAATGTATTAAAGATTTGAAGCTAAAGCATTTCTCTATACACAAGAATCTCGGTGATGACGACATATTCAGCATACACTCGCAAGCACATCTTCGGGACGTCAGTCTGACATTCGGTGGATGTGTTTTTGGGGTGCCTTAATAGTTGCAGCTGCGGGTGAGAGTTGTTCTTTAATATAAAGTTCACTAGAAATGTTTTTGCTTTTGTAGTTCTATTAAAACAAATTTAACTGATATGCATTCCGCATTCAGATACTCAAGAATAATTGGCGCTCGCTATCGCGGAATCCTCAAGTCGGCGAATTGCATCACCGAACTGGTAAATTTTAAGCCTATTCCCATTTGAACCACTTCTTAAAAGGTTCACGTTCTTACAGAAAATGAACGATTTCCGCGGAGACAATCAAAGAAGGTACAGTGACTGGGGTAAGCTTTTTACTTTTTACGGTGCAACTGCAAAAGAAACGTCCTTTTAAACTAAACAGGTGAAAGAGGAGGAGGAGGAGGATACGGACGGGTGAACTCGATATTTGATGGGAATTCCTTCATATCGAACTCCTTGATGATGGAACCTCCACCACCACCTCCTCTGGTCGTTAACTGCGGCGAGTTGAGAAGGAAGCACCAGGGAAAATTAGTTGAAATGACCGGGAGATTCGGGAAGAAAAGGCTAGGACGTTTTGCTGAATTGAGGGACAGGTATGGTGCTACACAGCTCGTTATCCTGGAAGAAAAAGTACTTTTTTTTTCTTAAATCTATTTGAAAAGTAAGATACTTAACAAATATTAATAGTACCCTCGCCTCGCCCGGAGGTTCCAAAACATGCCCCAGGACTCAATTCTCACTATCATAGGACACGTTCTGGGCCGCCCTCTGGCATCGAAAAATCAATCCATGCCAACGGGCGATATCGAAGTCGAGGTCGTGGATATCGCTGGTTTTGAAATGCCGATTAATCGAAATATGGGCACAAAGCGCTCGTACAGCACCATGACCCAGACCAAAATTTGCGGGATAACAAGCACAGAGTACAAAATGGCGAGTAAGTTTGAGAAACTTTAAAAAATTACGTCGTATTAATAATCCCGGTACAAGTAGAAAGTGAAAATATTCTCAAGTATTTTGAAAACCGAGAAATTACGTGCAACGATTTGCGGTTTTCTGATGTTGGAAAGGTTGTGACTCTTGTTGGTTGGTTGCCCTCGTTGGCTAGCACTAAATTTCAGCAGCTGAAGGACGGATATGGACAAACGCAAATAATCGTAGAAAATGATATGGTTAGAATTTAATTGGAATGGAAATAGAGGCTTATATAAATGTTTTCAGCATGTTGGAACTCTCCTTAACGTGACAATGAACTCTGTCCTTTTTGTAAAAGGGCGAGTTGTGGCTAGACCAAATTCCAATATTAACTCGGTATAAATATACACTAAGATTTTTTGATTAAATTTATGATATCAAAATTTTTTAATAATTCTAGAAAAATGAAACAGGTGAAATAGAAGTGTTCGTAGATGAACTTAAAATCCTCGATCCAGACGACCCTTACAGCGGCCCAATTAAAGAAAAAGTTGCTAAAATAGATTTAGAAAATCAAGCAGATCAGAGTAGTATCCCCGAAGGTATTCATGCTACTAGGCAAACTCAAACATTTACTGATACAAATAAATACACTTGTCGCACTCATAACTGTGGTAATTTGAATTCAAAAAATGTTGGCAAAAAGGTCGTTATTTGCGGCTGGTTAGAATTTAATAGAATGAATAAGTTCATCGTACTGAGAGACGGATATGGCGAAATCCAAGTTCTTATTCCGGATGTACTTTCTGAAAAAATCTCCGTTTCTGATATTCCTCTGGAGTCAATTGTAAAAGTTGAGGGAACGGTGACCCCACGACCTGCAAACATGTGCAATCCAGCGATGGAGACTGGCGATATTGAAATTCAGGCGACTAATATTGAGGTGCTAAATCCCGCCAAAAAGAATTTACCTATGGATGTCAGAGATTTTCATAGAGCTAAGGAACCACTGAGATTAGAGCATCGCTATATTGATTTAAGGTATGTGTGTTTTCTTAAATATATCCCTTGAATTGTGATTTTTCTAAACAAGAAACCACTTGTCCCTTTTCTTTGAAGTTGGTGTGATATTTCCTATAGTGATTTTTATATTACTCTATGAATTTGATTACCCAGATTCAAAGACATGCAATACAATCTTCGCACACGTTCTGCAGTTGTAATGAAAATGCGCGAATTCCTCATCAACAGTGCTGGTTTTGTCGAAGTGGAAACTCCGACTTTATTCAGGAGAACTCCAGGTGTAAGACTATCCAAGAAACTGAATTTTGCAAATTGTCTACTAGGACAAACTTATTTTTTACGAAACAGGGCGCACAGGAATTCGTGGTGCCAACTAGGAAAGCGGGACATTTTTACTCGCTCGTGCAAAGTCCCCAACAATTTAAGCAAATGCTGATGGCCGGGGCTATCGACAGATATTTTCAAATAGCGCGCTGTTACAGGGACGAGGCCACGAGGCCCGACCGCCAGCCCGAGTTCACTCAGCTGGACATCGAACTATCCTTTAGTGACCGCAAAGGAATAATGCAATTAATGGAAGACGTTATCTTACACTGTTGGCCTAAGGAAGTAGGCACTCTTACAATTCCATTTCCACAAATAACCTACGAGGAAGCAATGTCTAAATACGGAACTGATAAGCCTGACACTCGCTTCGAACTCACTGTAATTATAATTTTAAAGTCAAGGAAATTTTGCGTTATGCAAATCTATTTTATAGCTTAGGGATGTATCTGATATTTTATGTAAAAACGAGGAACTGTCTGAGAGCGTTAAAGAATTTGGAGCTTCGGCGATTGTTGTGAAGAAACCGAATGCTATTTTATCAGTATCAAATAAAAAGAAATTAGAGGAAATTGCTAAAAACTTTTCTTGTAAATTCACCAGTAGTAAATTTAATAAGGTATGTAAGATATTTTATAACCTCATAAAAAATTATTAAATATATTATAAATGCGTGAAAAATATTTAAAAACAACATATCTCCAGGATTCAGTTAAAGATTGGGCTGGAGCTGGTATTGATCGTTTATTATCGAAACCTGTAGCTGAATCTTTAGGAAATGAGCTTAAGCTAGAAAAAGACGATTTACTGTTCCTTGCTTTTGGATCTAAAATAGAAGCAGTAAGTACCAAAACAAAACGATTTATATGCTTTTATAATTTTGAAATTTTAAACATGAATTATTTCTTTCGACAGCAAACACTTCTGGGTCGCATTCGCTTAGCATTTGTTGAAAGCCTCGAAACTTCCAATCAAATACCAAAGAGGAAAAGCAACCAGTTTAATTTCTTATGGGTAATCGACTTCCCAATGTTTACAGAGAACGATGAGACAGGGCAGTTGGAGAGTACCCATCACCCCTTCACAGCCGTTCATCCAGACGACGCTGACGATCTGAATAAAATGAAAAACCTTCCCAAATTACGATCCCAGGCATACGATCTCGTTGTGAATGGAGAAGAAATCGCTGGGGGATCAATTCGGATTCACAATCGCGATGAACAGATTTTCGTTTTAGATAAAATTCTTAAAATAGAACACAGTCATTTGCAGCATTTGTTGGAAGCTTTACAATGCGGATGTCCTCCTCACGGGGGAATTGCACTCGGAATCGACAGATTTATGGCTATTATTTGCAATACACCTTCAATAAGAGATGTTATTGCGTTCCCAAAAGGTTTAGACGGAAAGGATCATCTCTCGAAAGCACCTGTACCTATATCAGATGAGGAAAAGAAGTTGTATTCGCTGGAAATTGCAACTAGCAATGAGCCTTAATAAAATTTGAAATTGGTTAAGTTTTTTTTAATATTAAACTAATTTTTAAAAAAAATTTATGAAACGTATGTTTATGGGATAACTTTCAAAAAGGGATAACAATTAAAATTTGTAGGTACCATTTTCAAAAAGTTTTTATTTCGTAACACAATATCTGTTAGGAATTCGAATAAATACAAAAGCTAAATCAGAAATTGCTTTACGCACCGAGTTTTGTTGCTGCAAAGGCCTTGGCTAGCTCCAGGACTTCGTCGACTTTTTCATAATTGGGTCCAGAGGCTTGAGCAGATTCCGGCTTGCCACCGCCTTTTCCTCCCATCGCTGGGGAAATGTGCTGAACCCATTCGTTAGCCTTAAGTCCTTTTTCGACGCCAGTTTTTGGCACAGACGTAAGGCAGAAGATTTTTTTAGAGTCGGGGTCCACAGATACGAACATTGCGGAGGTCTCAGGGCTGAGTGTGCGGACTTGTTTTAATGCAGCATCCAGGGCTTTAGTATTGTTGTAAGCTTCGAGTCTTTGAACCAGGAATGGGGCGTTCAAATTTGCTTGACAAATCTCCTTAGCCTTCTCAACTACAGTATTTGCAACTGCAGCCTTAAGAGCACGTTCTTTATCGTCTAGAGATTTTTTCAAATTCCTCAAGACGTTCCTCATTTCATCTTTTTTCACGTGAGAGATAACAGCTTGCGAGATGTAGTCATTCAGCTCCACAATCTTTCGGACATGCTCTTTCGAATCCTTGCCTTCCTTATCTTTGTCAATAATATTTTTAAGAGCATTAATTTCTTTTTCGAATTTTTCTACCCTTTCAATTGCTTTTAAGGCTTCTGGGCCTGTTAGAGCTACGATTCGCCTAATGCCCTTAGCTATGGCTTCTTCACTGCTTATAACAAACTCGACGATGTGACCAGAGCGATGAAGATGAGTTCCACCGCAGAATTCCACAGAGGTCTGCTCCCCCCGTCCACTATCGGGTTCAGTTTCAAGCTCTTCAACTGGAACTCCAAAAGAAATAACCCTAACAGGATCTGGATAAACTTCGTCGAAAACTGATCTTAAACCTTTAATAGCCTTTGCTTTTGCGAGAGCTGCTTCCTTAGCGTAAATGGGTACGTTCTTGTACACCATGTCTTTTACCATTTGCTCAGTTTTTGCGACTTGTTCAATGGTCATTGCGTTTTTGCTATTAAAGTCGAATCGCAATTTTTCAGGCACCACAAGGGAACCCTTTTGATCAGTGTCCTTTCCAAGCACTTGCAAAAGGCAGTGATTAAGAGCATGCGTTGCGGAATGGTTTTTCATTGTAAGTCTTCGCCGAGTGACGTCAATCTCGAGATGGAGCTCATCTCCAACTTTAAGAGTACCGTCAACAACTCCAATGTGGAGGATGTACCCTCCACGGTTGTATGTGCGGTCAACTAGGAATTCAGCAGCATCATCTCCCTTGCGCTCCATAACTCCTTGGTCGTAAATTTGACCGCCACTTTCGGCGTAGAAGTTAGTCTTGTCCAAGACAACACCGCACCTTTGTCCGGAGGTGACTTCATCAACGAATTTATTTTCATACCTCAGAGCCACGATTTTTCCGGTACAAGGTTCGAAATTGTACTCACCCTTTATCTCCTCAGAATCTGCTTTGTACCGATATTTGAAAGAATCATCTGTTGGAGAAACACCTTTTTCTTGAAGCTCCGAAATTCCATGGACATCCAACTCAATGTCGTCGACTTTGTTAGCTCCTTTACCTTGAGATAAAATAAAGGAGTTCTGCTTTGCCTTCTCATACCCTTCCATATCTATTTCGATGTTATTTTCTTCAGCCATCAATTTGGTGAGGTCGACAGGGAAGCCGTAGGTGTCGTACAACCGCCACGCAACATCGCCAGGTAGGACTTTTGAGTCACCCAATTTATTTATGGTCCTGTAAAGCAGGTTACGACCTCGGGTAAGTGTCCTTAAGAACTGGCGCTCCTCTTCGTTTATAACATCAATGATATGCTGAGGGTCCTTCTTAACTTCGGGAAAGGCATCTCCCAAGAGGTTCACTACATTGTTGACCAAAGATGCAAAGAATCCAGGTTTTGCATTTAATTTCTCAGTAGCATATCTATAAATAAAAAAAAAAATTAAGAATGAAAATAGATTTAAACAAAATCGGATTTACCTCACAGCTCGGCGAAGAATTCTCCTAAGTACGTAGCCTCGACCAGTATTGTCCGGCATCCCTCCATCGGCTAAGGCGATGGTTAATGTTCTAGCATGATCAGCTAGAACCCGGTAAGCCATGTCGATCCCATCGACGTCCTCGGCTCCTACGAGTCCTTTGTACTCCCGAGCCCCAGTGCCTTTTTGGATGGCCGCGAACAAAGGCATGAAGAGATCGGTGTCGTAGTTCGATCTCTTGTTTTGAATCACAGACACCAATCTCTCGAATCCCAGTCCGCAGTCGATATGCTTCTTAGGGAGTAGCTTCAGGCTTCCGTCCGATTCCCGGTTGTATTGGATGAAGACAAGGTTCCAAATCTCCAGGACATCGGGATCATCCATGTTGACGAGCTCGGGAACACTTCGTCCTCCAATGCGATCGAAGTGGAGCTCAGAGCAAGGACCACAAGGCCCGGTCTCTCCCATCTCCCAGAAGTTATCCTTCATACTACCAGGCAAAATGTGCTCGGGCTTCACTCCCAAATTCATCCAAATCTCCTTGCATTCGAGATCGGGCTCCAGTCCAGCCTCCTCGTTCCCCCCAAAGTAGGTGACGTAAAGTCGGTCCTTAGGCAACTTCAGCCGGTCCGTGAGCATTTCCCAAGCCCAGGTGCAAATCTCCTTTTTAAAGTAGTCCCCGAACGACCAGTTGCCCAACATTTCGAAGAACGTGTGGTGGTAGACGTCTTTCCCGACGTCGTCCAGGTCATTGTGCTTGCCGCCCGCGCGGATGCATTTTTGGGTGTTGCACACCCGGATCCACTTGGCCATGTCGCTGTTCGGGTCGGCCACGCCCAGGAAAATGGGCTTAAACTGGTTCATCCCAGCGTTCGCAAAAAGCAGCGTTGGATCATCGTGGGGAATCGTCGACGACGAATGGACGTAAGTATGTTCCTTCTCTTTGAAGAAGTTCAGAAAGAGGTCACGGATTTCTTTTGCGGTAAAAGACGTATCCATTTTAAAGTTGAGTTCTATTTAAAAGAAAATTAAGAATTAAATATGGTGGTATTTTAATTTCTGAAAAGTTGTTTTTAGTATTGGTTGGCTGTGGTAATGTAACTTGAAATGTATTTTCTGTTTTATAGTCAATTTTATGATGGGCTTCAATTTGCATAAAGTAGATTTAGTTTTTTTTTCTTGCTATAGTTCTCTAAAGGCTAAAAAAACATAATGACTTCAGTTGTATAACGTGCGCCTCCAGAAATCAGAAAAATCAAAGTTAGATGATGTGTAACTGAGATAAGAAAGATGTACAGAAGCGATGTTTTGATTGGTGGGGTTTTATGATGGTTTTGTTTATTGTTTTTATAGACGTTTTCTTTAACAACAGTGTGAAATAATCGTGGACATTTCTAAAATCATGCTCAGCAGAATTTTAAGTCGACTCTAGAGTGATTAACTGACTTGGCAAATTCGGAATTAAACGAGGTTCTTGCAAAGAACACAATTTGTAATCATTTCACGCTGGGCACTTTGGTTCCTCACCTGAATTTAATCAGCCACGATGGCGATTCAGCTCGGGTTTTTTAGAGGTCTTAGAAAATAGGGCGCTCTGGAGCGATAGGGAAATATCCCGGAATTTCACTTGAACTTAAGCCAATTCTTCCACGAAAAGTAGGTCGACACTCACCTGTGCTTAATGTGATCGATATGTCGCAATTTCTGAGCGGATTGCGCTATTCCAGGGACCAGACACGTTTCCTCCGAACGACAAACCTCCGGCCACAAGAGGAATAAAAACACGAAGAGAAAGGTTGGAGCTGGTTGTCAATTTTGAGGGGTCTTAGCTGGGAAACGCACCACCCGGTGTTTTCAAATCCTTACAACAGCAAAATTATCTATTTCTGTTTTAACAATTTTTCCAAAAATAAGCGTAAAATTAGCGTATGATATGTCAAAGGGATTAAGTTTACATTATTAAATTACTTTCAGGCTTGCAGCCAAAGCTAAGTCAGCTTAGTTTACCAAATTTAATTGAAACCAGTTCTAATTTAAATTCCTATTAGAATTGTTCCTCCACAATTTCAAACCAGGCAAACTTCACTTCATATTTTGACATAACTCAGCAAACGAGGCGAAAACGCAAAGTTTTATTTATTTCGTTCTCGCAATCAGGGGAGTTTTTCCAAACGTGGGAAACTCAAAAGGAGACCAAGTCAACATGAAGATGAAACTAATAGACCCAGTGGTGAGGAGCTTTAAAGTAGCGAAAGTGTTTCGGGAGAATACAGACAAAATAAACGCGATAGACTTCTCACCAAACGGGGAGCACCTGATTTCGTGCAGTGAAGACGACCAAATAGTGATCTACGACTGCGAAAAGGGCACGCAGTCCCGGACAGTGAACTCGAAGAAGTACGGCGTCGATTTGATTCACTTCACACACGGCAACAACACAGCCATCCACAGCTCCACAAAAGTCGACGACACCATTCGGTACCTCAGTCTGCATGACAATAAGTATCTGAGGTACTTCCCTGGCCACACGAAGAAAGTAATTTCGCTTTGCATATCGCCCGTCGAGGACACGTTTCTGTCGGGATCGCTGGACAAATCCCTGCGGCTCTGGGATCTCCGCTCACCAAACTGCCAGGGACTGATGCACTTGTCGGGGAGGCCTGTCGCCGCCTACGATCCCGAAGGGCTCATCTTCGCGGCAGGTGTCAACTCGGAAAGTATTAAACTCTACGACCTGCGCTCCTTTGACAAGGGGCCCTTTGTCACATTCAAGCTGAATCAGGAGAAGGAGTGCGACTGGACAGGACTCAAGTTCTCAAGGGATGGGAAAACAATTTTAATAAGCACCAACGGCTCTATAATAAGATTAGTTGACGCTTTTCACGGGACGCCGCTGCAAACATTCACGGGGTACCCAAACAACAAGGGAATTCCTATAGAAGCCTCCTTCAGTCCCGATTCCCAATTTATTTTTTCAGGCAGCACAGACGGTCGCGTGCATGTTTGGAACGCTGACACAGGCTACAAAGTGTGTGTGCTGAACGGGGACCACCCGGGTCCAGTGCAGTGCGTCCAGTTCAACCCGAAGTACATGATGCTAGCATCCGCCTGCACGAACATGGCCTTCTGGCTCCCCACCGCCGAGGACGGGTGCTAGTTTTTCAATCGACCTCACACCAAGCCCTTAGTGTTGTAAGTAAATTTATAAAGTTTTATAATAAAAGATAAGATGAGTGATATTTTTCTTTTATTAGCACATTTGTTTAAAACGTAAATAACTACTGTCTTTCCTAACTACTACTCTCTTCCTCGTTCTTCTGCCTGTCGTAAATTTTGCGTACAACTTCCAGCAACTTGGCTATGTTTGTGCCCAGTTTAGCGCTTACTGCAATCACTGGTATATTTAATTTTTCACTTAGTAGTTTCACATTATCCTCAGATCCTGGTAGGTCTATTTTATTAGCAACAACAAGTTTTTCTCTTTTCGCCAACTGCCCGCTAAACTGCTCCAATTCGAAGAGAAGCATTTCGTAATGCGCCAAAGGCTCCTCGTGAGAAGCATCCAAAACAAAGAGTAGAGTCTTACATCTTTCGGCGTGCTTGAGGAACTGGATTCCAAGTCCCCGATTTTTGTGGGAGTTCTCAATTAAGCCAGGCAAGTCAGCGACTGCAACTTGTTCGTGATCGTCGTACTGCACAATTCCCAGGTGAGGTCTCAGCGTTGTGAACGGGTACGGGGCCACCTTGGGTCGAGCACGGGATATGGCCCGCAGGAGGGTGCTCTTCCCAGCGTTTGGGAGGCCTATGAGTCCGATGTGAGCCATGCTCCTCATTTCAATCACGTACGAGAGATCCTCTCCTTCCGCCCCATATTCGCAAATTTGAGGCGCCTGTTGCGTGTCCGTTGCAAAGAAATGATTGCCTTTTCCGCCACTGCCTCCGCGCGCTGCAACAAACATGAGTTTTTCTTTGTTTAGATCCCCAACTACCTTCCCCGAGGAGTTCCTGATTATGGTTCCCACGGGCACTTTTACAACTGTGTGACTAGCGTTCTTTCCGTGGCAATCCTTTGTGTTGCCCTTCTCTCCTTCATCACCTCGCAGAAGCGTTGTTATGTGGTTTAAATTCCTAACGTCCGTTGAAGCCTCGAAAATCACATGTCCCCCATTGCCCCCGTCTCCACCATCTGGGCCGGCTTTTTCGTTGCTCCACAGCTGCAGGAAAGATATGCAGCCGTTGCCGCCGTTTCCCCCAACAACTCTCACTTGTTTAGCGTCCGCAAAGTATTGAACCTTAAAGAGAAATAGGCTAAAATATTTTTATGTTGGCCACTGGAGCCTGAAAATCCTACATCCTTTCTGTCCGATCTCGGCTTCTTGGGGCGAAGTGCCACAGCGGCTCGTTTCGAAAATTGGGGCTCTGAGGAGTACTGAAATTTTCCAACTTGACGGCATAATTGTCGCGATAAATATTTCGCAAAAATTGGAAACATTTTAATTCTCAAATTTCCAGTTGATTTTGACAGTTAACATGTTTACTACAAATGACGTTAAAAAGTTAAATTGTTACAGCGGTGTAAAGGGGCGTTGTTGTACATATTAATAACGACCACCGGATGAGGAAAAAGGAGAAGAAAGTCCTCCATCTTCACAGTCGTGGCGAATTATTTAAAATGATCTAAGCTTGATTAAATTTGTAAATTGATATCGCAATTCTGAATACTCTTATCTTTAATGCAAGAATTTTAAATGTTGAAGTTATTTATTGCATAGAGAAGTTGAATATTTATGTTTAAATTCAAACTTTTTTAATGCGAAGTACACAAATCGTCGTTAAATAACGGTAGTTTCTTTTAAATTGGAAAAAGGAGATTGAATTTATTCTAAGTAATTTACGAAAGACTATGTTAATATGTATATTAAATTTGTATACCTTTACTAAATTAAAAATCGCTATAATATATTTAAGTTATTTAAAAATGTTATATTAGATACTATAAAATATCCAGTAACTAAATTTTTTTGTTCCATTAATTCTTGGTGAAAAAAACCTGCGAACTATTTGCATATTTTAATGTTAATGTAATTTCAGTATTTTTTGTTGTAGAATTTTTAGATTTTGAAACATTTTATCTTAAGATCTTTGAAAATTCTTTCCGCAAAAAAATGTATACTTATTAGTATCGTGGTTGAATTAGGTTGCCCACTGTTTCGAGGACCGAAGAAGTCCTTTGCGACGAAAGAAGCAGTACATGGATCTGCAACTTATAAATTCAAAATCAATAATGTCCGTATATGCAAATATTCGGTTGCAGTTAATGCCATTAAGCAATTCCTTCCCGGGTGTTTGCTGAACAAATTTGGGACGAATGCAGGGCATTTCCGGGCGGTCGAGGGGGAGGAACGACCCCAGGGCGCAGTAACGAAAAACCACCCAGCTCCCGAGAGGGGGGCTCTATGACGGCCGGGTTCGGTGGCTCCTGGTGGAGCCCCAACGGGCGAGCAGCGCCCTGCTTTTTCCTCGGCGGTGCTTCGCTGCTCAGTGTGCCCGTGTCGAAACGAGCTTTGGGGCACGCACCCGTTCGAGGTGTCTAGGTATGACGTCGTCGTCGATTTTAGTGCTCCGCCGGGCATCCCCTGGGCCCCAACTAAATAAGAAGGCCGCATGACCGTTGTTAAGCTCCCGGTCGCGACTCTCAAGCAGTGCATCAAGAAGCAGTTGCTCACTAGGTCAGTGTGTGTCAGAACTTGGGTCCGGCGGCCAGGGAGTGTGCGTTTTGCTAGAAGATGTTCTTGGCACTGGGTCCGCTCCTCCTTCGATTAAGTTGACAACATTTTTCCCCCTATTGTTCGTTCGTGGTGGTCGGCAAGTTGCCCAGAAAACACGCGAATTTTGAATGAGAGATTCTTTTTTACAATCGCCTCTATCACTCGGGGTGATAGCGTCCTCGCGATGATTAGCTCGTCGCTAGAATTGTTTAAAGGAGGTGCTACATCGTGCTAAAATAAGAAACCACTGTGAAGTATAACTAACTAACTGCGAGCGCTATTGTACCGGATTGGCATTGTCGGGTCGCACCTCCCCATGTGAGTAGTGTCGGTATTTTTACGTATTCGCCCCAAAAGGAACAAAAATCAGAGTCGGAACTGTGAACAGGGCACTTTTAGAAACCCTCTATTGATCGTCTCGAGCGGCGTCAACAATTATATTTAAGTTAAGGAATGAGTCTAGTTCGTCCCTTTCTACACATTTCGGTTTCATCCCCTGCAAAGATACACATGTGCTGATGCCAGTCGGACGGAAATGTGTTAATATTATTTCGTAACCGCGATATAGTGCACTGACAAATGGATATAATTTCGCTGCCACCCTGCTCGAGACGCCAGGAGACCACGAAAATGCCAGATCAAGCGACTGCTCTTTGCCAAACCTCGGCGCCGGCTATTAAAATCTCGACAACGTTTCTATCCACGGTGAGTAAGTTGTATTGTGGTTTAAATTCTATGTAAAATAGCTTAGTCGACCCTAGACCGGCTGTTTTATACAAAAAAGGACACAAACTGTTGCTTAGAGGATGTCCTCTCTCCAAGATGCAGCCACCCCCGCATCAGACACGATTCCCCGTCCTCTCCATGTGCGGTGAGATGACTAATGCATTAGTCCAGGATTTGCGAAAATTTATATTCCAAGTTCTTTAAAAGAATGACCTAACTTTGGTAGTAAAGCTTCTGCGAAATGTTGGATAAAGTTCTGATTTATGGAAAATGCTATATTTTAAAACAAAAAGTTCTCACAAAAACCTAAGATAAAACACTATGAATATACCTACTATTAATAGGTATATGATTACTTTAAAAGTTAGGACGCATTGGTCATTTCGTTATCTCTAGTTCAATATTATACATTAATAATACAAGAAACATTTTTATTTTCACTCATTTTATTTGTTTACGTTGACTTTTTCCTCTAAGAATGCAAGCAGGACCACAAAAAGACAGATATAAAATAATTTTTTCAATGGCTTAGTATGCATACCTGAATATATAATTATAAATACAGCAACAGGTGGAATTGGGCTATTGCAGGTATAATGGCAGTAGACCTATTTCAAACAATTTTGATTCATATAGAGCTATTCCACTCTTAATTCCGAACCTGAGCAATTAGGAGAACTTTTGGACCTAATTTCAAAGTAATGTTTAGTATCTGAAGAAGTAGACTAGGCTGTCATTAAAATTTTTGTAAGTAATTGTAAGTCAAGAAAATTTAAATCATTGCTAACGATTCCACAAAGCCATACATAGTACATACCATTTTTTTTTTCATTAACAAATTATTTGCATATATGTATTTAATGTATGAACCCAAATAAAGTATTATTTTATCGGATATAAAATTGTCTTAATTTTCCCACAAATCTCCGCATCATCAGGTCTGGAAAGAGTCATTGTAATTTTACGGCGCAACATTCTAAGCCTCGCACATCGTCAATTAAATTGTTCAAACAAAATTAGGAGGTCATAAACCACGCTGTAGATGAGCTCAAAATGAGTGAAACCAATTAAAGTTCCAGTTGAGCAGAATCTGTCTAGTCTCTTTATTGACAGAGTGACATCACGAACATATTCTGCAGTCAACAGGAAACTGCGACCATTCAGCAAAATTTCGACAAATTGAAACATTTTTAGCAGCTGATTGCAATTTAACCGATTTTATTATTATTCATAATTTTGGTGAGAGTAAGGGTAGGGATATTAATTTTATTACGCACTATTTGAAGAATACATTTTAAAAAGAAACTCAAAACAGATAGTATAGCGTGCGTTAACCTTTAATGCGTATGTGCGGTAAATTAAATGATTCCGGAATTAGGTTTGATTATGGCATAGTCTGAAGTTGATATACAACTAAATTGCGATGTTGACAACAATAACAAACACTTACTGTCTATTTGATTTATTAATCCTAACAGACCAGTAATAAGTATTTATTACATATAAGTTCTTCCTTCCCTACCTTGTACTTAGTCATCAATTGCCTCGTTTGTTATGAAAAAAGAAATTAGTCTATAATTATCGTTTCTTGAAAATGAGAAAAGTTGAACTCTTCATTTCTAAATGAATTTTAAATTAGTAGTTTTCGAAGTAGGTAACTGTAATAGAAAAATTTAACTCAATTTCTTTCAAAACATGAATGTCTTCGAGTAAAATTTTCCAACGCCTTAAAAATTTATAGTCGCAGTAGTTCGCTTGTGGGAACTTCAACATTTGGGAGTTGTTCAAGTTGCATGAGTTTCCAGAAGTGTATGGTGAGGCTCCCGCGTAATAATTAGTCCTGGTAATATTTAATGAATTAAACATACCGCAGTTCTCTTGGGAAAACTGCAGGAACATACATACAAGTTGATGTGTAGGGCTCTATGGGACCCGTTGGAATCCATTTAAAATCTGAAAATTTCGTTTTGCACTTCAAAACATCCGGGCACGTATGTGAACCACGCAAATGGATTCATGGCAATCTTTTGAGGTAATGCTGATTTTGGTTGAACGAAGCGGTTTTATTTTGTTACAATTGGAAAATTTCGTTTTAATGAATTCGAATTTTCTATAACTACTTTTCACATATGAAAGTGTAACAGAAAGCAAGATTCACTATTAAAAGCATCTTTAAGTTTATAGTTCTTACTCACAAGACAAACATTTAAGAATTAGAAACACAAAATGGGTGCAGAATATCTAATTTATTTATTTTATTAATAAGTAAAATTTCATAGTTTTTAGAAAAAAAATGTGAAGCGCAACTTCTTAATCAAATATAGTTTTTAATTTAAACACAACTTTGGGATATTTAAAACTAAGCAAAATTACGGCTACATAGTCAAAATAAGATGGTCGTTTAAATATCACCATTCAATTTTATTTAACGTAATATAGCTTTTGCAAAATTATCTTCTTATTAAAAGTAGATTTCTTTGCAGACTCCAATTAAAACCGACCAAGAAATATTAGAAAACTCTATGCTGGAAGATGATCCAAACGGAAATTCATCTCTGGAGTCCAATGGATTATCAATAAAATCTCCACGATGGGGTCCACAACACAAAGGTGCTCAGGAATTGGCAAATCTTTACAGTCCAGGTAATATTATGAATACGATAAACCAGACGAATCTTTTTGCTTCGGTTTGCATGCTAGTTTATAATTTAATTAGCAATTTGGCATGCAGTCGAGTGAAATCAAGCGACACTTTTTGTAGAATTTCTTCGAAACAAAACGTTTAGCTAAATGCTTAATTCCAGCTGTCTTATCATTCATAGAATCAAACAAATTGCATAAACAAAACATTCCCTTTGAGAAAAAAATACAAAAGAGAAATATTAGTTGTCCATTGATTTCCCTTCAGATGTAATAAAAAAGGATAGGGATTATACAAACAACTTTTCGAAATTACTTGGGGGGTAGGAGACTGAAGAAGGCCAGAACATTTGAAGAAGTCACACTCGACGGAGCCCTTCAATCAAGTATGCAGCCAAGGTCGTGGGGCGCACATACTCCCCCGTAATTCTCAAGAAAACAAAGGAAGATAGAAGAAGAAATGTGATTTCCCCTAATGGTGCGAACAAACATTTGTTCCTTGAAAGGTGAAACTCCGCCTTTGGCATTAGACATGAATAATTCCGTCGATTGATTTTAGTGATTAATTCGCTAGTTATAAACCAATTATTTACTCCGTTTCAAATGTTTTGTTTTAAGTATTATCTCTCTTAAAATATGGGTTAACTACGTTTTTCGTGAAAGCTCCCAAATGTAGTATACTTACTGTGCCAAGAAAATCATTTAGGAAAAAGTCCTACTCGATTTTATAAGTATTTCAGTGGAAAATGTGAACTCAGGCATGAATTTAGTTACTTGTATTTTAACACACACCAGTGTAAATCATAATTTGAATTGAAGACGAGCCAAATTTTGTGGCTATGTAGCTCAAGAAGAAGCTTTGCAGGATCACTTATTTCAATTAAATAACGAACATTGTTCTATCTCGTAAGTAGCGTGTCCTATTTAAGCTAAAATCTCTCTTTTGTCTTGTAAGGAATATCGCACACTGCGCAATAATTGATGTTTCTTAGAATTCGATTCATGCATTATTGTTTTAAGTTTTTTATTATTTTTATTTAATTTGAGTTAGGTTTTCTGCAAAGATGTTTTTCTTTATATACGTAATGTATGTATGTATAACAACCATCTTTCCACTTAATAAGAATAATATAATGAGAATGAGTCTTCAAGTTTTAGATATGCAAGTTAAAATTCATAGTAATTAAAGAGTTAAAATAACGAGACTCTATTTAAAGCTCCAATATAAGGCAATCAAATCTTAATTTTAAATAGGTGTGGAAATAGGTTCCTTATTAATATGTATTAATAGCAAACTCATTACACACTCTAGGAGGGTGCTAAATACTAGCCACAACAAAATCAAACATGCTTCAATGGCATGTTGAGCATTACAGCCGATGAAATCTAATTATTGAATGGTTCATTCCTCCTCAACAGTGGGAATGACGTCATAAAAGATTTATAATTATGTAGTATACTACAGAAAAATCCCGTGGTATTTTTAGACTGCAAACACGTAAAGCACCCAAACGCCGGGCTCAAAATAGAAGATCGAAAAGGCACTGCCTGGATTGATTTTTGACACCTACGAGCCAATTGTTCCTAAAAAAGCAATTACCCGCAGGTGAAACAGACCTGTGGAGGAGTGATAGTTAGAAACGACTTGTTTTTAACCCTTTTCGAAAATTACCAGGCATTTGAGTGTCGTCACTTCCTTCTCTCAGTGCGGCATAGTGAGGTGATTTCCCTTGGAGCTATTTGCTAAATTACACTCGCCCTTTGGATTGTTGGATTGAATCGCGAATAATTTACTTAGCGCGGTCAATGGCACGGGAATGGACCGACCCTCTCCAGTGGTCGCCCGTTTCCGCTCGGCTACAAACAAGTGGGAATAAGTCGTCATCGTCTTCGTCGACGTCTGGACGCTATTTTGTCGCAGTCCTTTAGGCCCTAAAGTTTAGGGGAATAAAAGAACGAAAAACGAGCGATTTTTCTTTGAATTGTTCCTTCGTGCAGATATGGTAATTATTCCTTCTCTTCTTTGTTCCAGGAAAGCGTGCTCAGGAAATTATTTGCGTGTACTCCTGTATTACGCTAATGGTACTAGACTTAGTTCTGATAATTAGACATTTTCGAATGGAAAAAATAAGTGTGGCTTTTGCAGCTGCATTCGCCGGCATCGTCACAGCAGATTTCGGTTCTGGCCTAGTTCACTGGGCGGCAGATTCCTGGGGTTCTGTTGAGCTACCGGTGATAGGAAAGGTGAGACAATTAATTAATAATAGAATAATGCAAAAACATGAAAATGCGTACTACTGCTTTTTGACTCCAGCGTATGATTTCATTTAGTCATTTAGTGCGTTTTAATATTTCGCTCTTTTGCGTTTTTACAGAATTTTTTGAGGCCTTTTCGTGAACATCACTTAGATCCGACATCTATTACAAGGCATGACTTCATTGAAACGAATGGTGACAATTTCATGGTCACACTCCCAATTCTCGGGGTGCTTGCGTATAATTTCTTGACGAAGAGCAATCAGGAAATTCAGCAGGAATTCGCATGGAGCGCATACTTATTTTTATGTTCCATTTTTGTCGCCATGACCAACCAGGTAATTATGTTCTGTTTAAAATAGCGCCACATGCAAGCGCTTATTCTGCAAAAATAAGTAAAGTTCAGACAAAAGGACGAATTGAAGGATAAAATAGCCGCAATTAGTAGAATGCCATGTTTATCGATTCAATTTGTCATGAAACCAATAATAATAATATTTATAATTAAGTAAATATTTTCTTGCAGATACATAAATGGTCTCATACTTACTGGGGTCTACCGAAATGGGTGTTATTCCTGCAAAATCACCATATAATATTACCAAGAAAACACCATCGGATTCATCACGTAGCACCTCATGAAACGTACTTTTGCATCACCACGGGGTGGTTAAATTGGCCATTAGAAAAAATAAGGTATGTATAAGTTCAGTGTCTATAGCCAATGCTGCTTTAAATGCTGTATATTTATTTAAAGAGTTTTTAACGCATAATTTTAATCCATCTAGATTCTGGTCTGCGATGGAGTCAATTATTGAGTATATGACCAGCTGCAAACCAAGAGACGATGATATGAAATGGGCGAAAAAAGTGGATTAGCAAAAACTCGGATTTAAAGTGCCCATTATAGGCAAAGCCTATTACTACTGCACATTGTTAGCTGCCTTAAGATTTACTATACAATAATTGTTACAGCATGAGATTGATTTATTTATTTTTGACTAAGAAATGTACAAAAAAAATTTTTTTTTTGTTTGATCACACATAAACGAAACAATATTCCTTTCGTTCCTCTGTTACTCAATTCTAAAAAAAGATAAAAATTTGGAGGTTTTAGTATGATGATATTATTGCCTAAAGCGAATCGTTGTGATTTACTTTTTTTATACGAGTTATATTTATATAGATATTTTCAAGGAGCATTATCTTACTTTTGCTTCTTAAAGTCGTCGCGTTTTTTGTTATTATGTACAAATTTTCTATTTCATACGCTGCCTTAAAAAAACTCTTATAAATAAAAAATTACAAGAGTCCTTTAGTTCCGTCTTGCGCACCTGCTGAATGTAACGAATGTTTCTATTGATATTGTACACTCAAAAGTTATAGAACTTTGCGGGCGCTACTTTAAGTAAGAGCAATTAGTTATATAGCTTAAAAAAATTACTATACAACGATATAATAAATTGTCCATATAAAATATTAAATTTTTATAGCTTTTTACCTTTAAACTTTGTATTTGATTAATTTTAAATATTAAGACATGTCCTATACAGCACCAAAGTCTGGTTACAACAAGCAATAAAACATTTTTTTAAATCAATTACTTGTTATTTTAAAGCATAATTTTTAGCATAGTATAATATTAAGCGAACTAGGCAATGAAAAGGTTTCTACTGGGTAGAGTATGTTTGCTATTATTGAGCAAGCACTCTAAAATTTAAATACAATTTTATAGAGGGTCTTACAATGTAATTTCATTCATAAACATTTGCTCGTGCTGCTCACTCCCTTATTAAGGTATTTGTCACCGCTTGACTTAAACGTTTTATCACCGTGAACACCTGGCCACTTGGCTTATGCTACTTACCGCACAATTGCAAATGCACCTTACGTAAGAGAAAGAGGCTTAAGACCCTGTGCCTTCAGCTTTCACTCGGCCCTCAGCCCAGCAAGGGCTTGCGTAAGGCCACTGGGTGCAGTCAGAAAATCAATCAGACAATTGTAAACATTTCCTTCGTCTAATTAGATTACCCCAAAAGAGAATTGAATTTGCACTTTAGAAATTCAGCCATTGCAATTTTCAGTTCGTTTCAAAGCGTTCGAAGTGAAAAGTCGAAATCTGAAATGGATACCTCTGAATTTATTTCTCAAGCTAATGATCCAAATTCTGAAAGTGATTTTGAGATTGTTTGCAATTCTGAAGACGAAACCGAGTGCAACACTTACAAGAAATTGAGTGAAAGTCCTGTTTTAGTTACAAAAAAATTACATTTTCAAGAATTAAATGCTGTGAATAGTGAAAAGTTAAATTTAGCCTCGCCAAAGACAGCGAAAATTAACTTGAGTCCTTTACAAGAAAAAATTTTACTTAATAGTAAACCAAAAGAAAATTTGGAAGAAAAGCGTGAAATTCAAGTGGATTCAGAAGAGTTTGTGCCAAAATTTAACATAACTTCGAATCAAAATTCCGCTGAGGTTAAAGATGGCGAAAAAGTGAAAGTATTTAATTTACCAGAAATAGTTTTGGCTTCCCATGAAAAACATAAATTGGAAAAAACGTTATTGCGCGTACCTAACACCTCAATGCATGTGGAGAGAAAACCTCCGTCCCCTGATTTATACCTAGGCTCAAAATTAGCTGCGTCGATAAAGTCTAGCCAAATCAGGCAAGTCTCCGATGGGACGGCTTACTCCCAGGAAACCTACAACACGACGGCCTCGAAACCCTTGAACTTGGAGAAAACCTTGCCCTATCAAATGTCGGTTGCCTTTAATCATCCAAGGTTAGTGGGAAGATATAATCTTCGCTAATCCCAAGATTGCGCGACTGACTAAGTGTCCTTGTTTAGTTCGTCAACTTTGAACGCGGGCGCTGGCCTGGAGCAGTTTGTTTTGTTCAACATGAAGGAAAGCACGCCGGCAGGAATTAAATGCAGGATGTGCAGCCAATTGTACAAGGATCCCAGGACGCTCAATTGCCTGCATTCTTTCTGTTTTCAGTGCTTGGTGAATGAAAATTTTGGAAAGGATGAAAGCATCCCATTCTGGTCTAGGCCAGATGGGAGCAATTATGAGTGGAAAGGTGGGATTTATTTTATAAAACTATTTACTACTTCTACTACCAAATTTGCAATTAAAAACCATCTACTCCTAAGAAACATAACGAGTTTATTAGAACAAATTTTATAATAAGTTCAAATGTTA
This sequence comes from Tolmerus cingulatus, assembly GCA_959613345.1. NCBI lineage: Eukaryota > Metazoa > Arthropoda > Insecta > Diptera > Asilidae > Tolmerus > Tolmerus cingulatus. Next base: position 2,262,806 of record OY390707.1, on the reverse strand, counting down.
AAAAAGATCCCATTCAACATAGTGTGTTGTTGAGGAATTCATAACAACTGTTTTGCGATTGTCTAGCTGTCCTAAGAAAAGTTCCTACCCACTGACTTGTTAAATTTAAATATTTTGCTGGTTGTGCTGGGCTATAGTTAGTATGGAGCATAGAATCCGCTCTAGCCTCTTCAATTTGTGTCCCTTCCTCAAAATTATTGAAGCTGGAAATGCTGATGAAACCAATGTACGTTGATATGGCTGTTCGCCACGCTACTCCGTAATACTGAAATAAAGTTAAATTCGAGATTTTTGTTCAGTTTAAAATTAAAGGGGATAAACTCACCCTTCCATGAACACGATGTCTTTGGACATTTTGATGCTTTCGTTTAGAGAGCACTTCAAAACCTGGCCCTACACTTGGAATAAAAAGCATTTTGTAAGTTTGAGCAAACGTCTTTAAATAAGACCAATTTTTCCAAGTGCTAGCAAATGTTGCGCCATTACTCGGTATTCTCGGGTAGAATCCATCAAAACATAGTCTTCGCATTAATTCTGTATGAAATTTCAATCTGGGAACAATTTATTCCTTTTTAGTTATTTGATTACAAATTGAAATTCAATGACTTTTACTTTATATGTCCTATGATTACAGCTTTAGGTACTCCCTTCCGGAAAAATTTCTTGTTGGAACAAAAGTGTTTATCATCAGGATCCATCTCAAAAGCGTTTTTAACGTAAATGAAAGGCACACTTTCATTTCTAGAAATTGAGAAGACTCTATAAAGCGCTTCGAAACGTGAAAATTTTTGAAGCCATCGAATGTGTTGATTAATGCCATTTGAGCTTTGGTTGGAGCGCAGGATGTACTCAGTCGAAACGGCTAAGTTATGTTTAGGAGCAATTGTTAAAATCTGTTCGAATAATTCATCAGTTAACTTCGAAGTCTTGGTAACAATAACGACTCCGATTCCGACTTTAGCTATTTTCGCAAAGTGCTGATCGAGAAGGGCATTTGATAGAGTGTAGTACCCCAAAATCGACACATACTTAGTTTTGGCTACAGCAGATTTATTATTGTCAGCATCGAACCAATTTATGTGGGTGGAATAGAAGATATGAACGTGGGAGGTCATCTCCATAAGGCTTGACTGCGAAACCGCATTCTCCTCGTCTTCGTCTTTATGCTGTGTTAGATACTTGATTTTCTCTTTGATAAGGCGCTCCTTGAGGTCGCGTTCATTGTACTTTTCTGGTACTATGACATCAACGCGAGGCTTATCTAGAACATCGGAAGGAAGTTGATGCCATGTGAGTTCTGGTCGTACGCTTGGCGGATGGTGGCCAAATTGCAAAATAATCACTGTAATAACTATTAGGAAAATAACGAACGACAACAGGAGTAATCTGAACTTAAGGCGACTTTTCACGTATTTTTTTAAAGTCATTTCTTGGACGTGTTATATCAGATAAGGCTGACGTTTTTGGTACTCGCGATTTCTAGTGCGCATGGTGGCTGTTTGGATGCTGTTTATGTTTGGGTTGAGGAAAAGGGAATCTTACCTTCCCAGCACGTGATAAAAGATTCTTACAGGCAACGGAATAAAATTCCACCGGGCTATTTAATTATTATTATTCCTTATTTGATATAGAGTCTATGAGTCCTAAGATTAATTCTTTTTTCGAGCTTTTGGATATTCGCGGGAACCATAGTTGCAATCAGAAAATTTATTCAAACTGAGAATTTTGTACTTCATAGGAAATTTTAATAGCAGCACAAAGTCCAGTTCCCATGGATCTGGTGATTCAGATAATCAATCCCTCGCTAGGCCGGAAAGTCGATCATCAGTAGTAAAATATGATAGCAGATCCTCTGTAAGCAGTGTCCGCACTAAAAAATCTAAAGATAAATCTGTAAGACAATGGAATAGACAGTCTAAAAAAATATATTTATAACTAATACTTCCACCGTTTTAAGAACAAAAACAGCCCTAAGCATCTCATACCTGGACCATCAGAAAAGACTCGAATACTCGTCTGTTCGATTTGCCAATTTTGCACCGAAATGCCAATTGGCGGAATTCGTCAGTTGCCACAAAATTTAATTTTAGTACGAAAAGTGGAAGAATTCCTACTAAAAGCTAGTAGCGAAGTAATCTCCAATGTCTGGTGCACCCTCTGTTGTATGGAAATTCCGGTAAGTTTACTTTCGCTTACTGACTGTTATTAAATTAGAATTTGGCACAATAATATCATCATAGGCCACGTATCACTGCATATCATGCGTGATAAATCTGTGCGGCTTCTGCAAAGAGGCGCACGACCGGCAGAAGACAACCGCCGGCCATAACGTAAGAAATATATTGGACTTGCACAAAAATAGAAGTTCGGCCAAGTGTCTTGAGGAGTCCAGACTAAATCTGAAATGTGCTCTACATCCCGGCTTTGATCTCAAGTCGTTTTGCATCACGTGCCAACAGGTTGGTCCTCTGTCTGGCGCAGTCGAGCATGAATAAATTACTTTTGCATTCTTGAAGATAATCTGCCCGGATTGTGCAATACTGCTGCATAAGGGACACAAGACGGATGCGATTCACAAGGCGTTCAAGGTGTATCAGAAAATTCTTAGGGATTCTACAGAAAGATCGCGTCCGCTATGCGAGTACGTTGATCACTCGATTCATAAATTGGGGGACATATCCAAGAAAATTAATCAAAAGTGCGATCAAGTGAAGAAGGAGGTTGAAACTTTTATGGCCGCGTATTTTGAGGCTGTTGAAGTTCATAAGAACACACTTTTTCAGCAAATTGCTAGAGCGCGAGAAACTAAAATGCAAGTACTTTTAGAACAGCAAATGGATCTAGGTAATATTCGCTTTTAAAAATTGGGATAGTTCTTCATACTTAACTTTGAATTTAGAAAAAAAATCCATGCAGACTAAGGAAGCTATAGACTTTACTGAAGAACTATTTGATTTGGGATCTGAAGCGGAGGTTCTCTCCTTCTTGAGCATATTGCTAAGAAGATTTGAATATTGCCAAAAATTTAAACCACCGCTGGATGCTAAGGTAATTTTGTTTTATTTGTATTTAATTTTTATTGGAAGTAAATTTAAAAAATAACATAATATCAGATATCAGACACCCTTGATTTTCTTCCCGAAGTTCGTGCACCATCTACGAAAGCGCAAAACAACATACCCCTTTATGGGATAATTACAACACAAACTGCTGAGCCCCAATTTTGTACATTAGAAACGGAAGGTAAATACAATAAACAGTTTTTTTTATAAGCATATAAATATTCTCCTTTTCCAGGATGCCACCAGTTACGGGTCCATAAAAAAGTAGAACTTGTAGTTTTATCCCGAGACGCAGACGGTGCTCCTCTCTGCCATGGAGGGCTTGATTTAAAGGTCCAAATGAAGTACAAAGAAAGCTCCTCTAAGCTTGTGGAAACGCAGGTACAATTTTAAAGTGAAAGTCATTCAGAACAACTTTTTAATATAATAAAAAACAGGTGAGCGACAGAAGGGACGGTACCTATGTGATAACCTTCGTTCCTGAGTATTCTGGAACATTGTTAATGAGCATTACTATCAACAATCGTCATATTAAGGTAATGAATGTTTTTGTATTTATTTATGGTTTTTATTTTTTAAATAAATTTTATATAATAAAAAAGGGAAGTCCATTTACTATGATTGCCCGCACAGTGCGACCGCACACGGGCATTTTCCACTGTTGCACATTCTGCTCAAGTAAAGGATCAAAAACTGCTACTTGCGCCTGCGAAGGTGTTATGCCTGGATTTAAAGGGTGTGGACATGGACACAGCGGCCACCCAGGAAGACGCCATTGGTCATGTTGCGCTAGTATTTTAGAAAACTCGGAATGTTCCACCGCAAACATGTACTAAATTGTAAAATATTGATAAGAAATTAAATTATCTTACGCAAATCACATCGTTTGATATATTTTATAAAAACAATCTTCTATACGATACTTGAAAAGGTAACATTTAAAGGCAAAGGGTACGAAACATTTATGTTATCTTAGTTTTTCAGTAAAAATACATATTTGTCGGCTTTAACAATTAATTGAGAATTTCTTTAATTCTAATATATAGAAAAAAATTTCAATTAAAGATTTAAGAGAAATTGGCCGTTAAAGGAAGCAATCCTGTTTATTTCAAATACATTGCAAATTAAAGTGGGAAACATTAACGCCCCCTAAAATTCAAATATGTACCCAGTGCTATTACCTTCATAAAGTAAGAACAAGGCGATTCTGTCAATTGAATTTTGCAAATTGTCACTTATCTAGTGGTTGAGGGAGTAAACAAATTTGATATCGTTGGACTTTTCGATTTTAGCTTAAACTCTTTTACAAGTGAAAATGGTAAGTCCTGGAGGTACTCCATAAAGTTTCATTTAACTGATGCTATCAAAAAATCTTAGCACGGTCGCGTAAAAGTTCGCACATCAGCTGAGGAAGCTGCCCGGAAAAAAAAGGAGCAAGAGATAAAAGTGAAGCAGTATCGTGCGGGGATGGTGAAGATATTTTTGAAGCGGAGGAAATCGGAATATGACGAAGAACTTATGACAATCACCGGACAAATCCTCCAAAGGAATCCGGACGTCTACACCCTTTGGAACATTCGCAGGGAGTGCATTCAGCACCTTGATAAGAATCTTGATGATGAGTACGAGTAAAATCTTATAAAAGATATTGAAAATATTTTGAAATTTTATATTTAAATAGAGTGAAACAGGCGCTGTATGATAAGGACTTATCGTTCACTGAGCAGTGTCTCATGGTAAATCCGAAGTCGTACGGATCGTGGCACCATCGCTGCTGGATTTTGGAGAATTGCCCGAAACCCAATTGGGAAAAAGAGGTAGCTCTGTGCACCAAATATCTTAAGCTGGACGAAAGAAATTGTAAGGCTCCCAAAAGTATTGAAGTTCTTACAACAATCTAAATTTAATCCAATAATAGTTCACTGCTGGGACTATAGACGATTTGTAGTTCAAAAAGCTGCTATTCCTCCAGAGAAGGAGCTTGAATTTTGTACTGATAAAATTCGTAACAATTTCTCAAACTATTCCTCCTGGCACTACCGTAGTAAATTATTACCCTCGCTTTATCCCAATGAAATCAACCCCGAGCAGCCGATTAGTGAGGAAAAGTTGAAGGAGGAGCTTGAAATGGTTTTATCTGCGGCTTTCACGGATCCTAAAGATAGTAGTGCTTGGTTCTATCAGCGGTGGTTGCTAGGTTTGCCGTTTCTTATATTTTTTGATTTACATTTATTTATAAATGTTCCCATTTGAAGGATACTCGCAGCAAACACTTGACATCGCAGCATTTAGGATTACTAAGGAAAAAGCTGTGCTGTCGTTTAGCAAGCCTGTGAATATTAGAGAGTTCTCAATTGAATGCGCTTTCCTACCGGATAAATGTGATTGGAAGCCAGTCAATTCGGATAGTCTTTTCGACAGCACTTGGGTTTCCGAATTTGAAGTGAAGGAGATTGAATTACCAGGGGATGGCAACCATAAAATTATTTGTAAATGTCCTGACGGCTTGTCTTATCTACTGGACCTAAAAAGGTGCAAGGACGGATACTGCGGCATTAAATGCCCAAAATTCGAATATGAATTCGGTGCGGCTGTTATAGAAGAGCTTAAAAGTCAGCTAGAGTCTTGCAACGAACTTCTAAAGTACGAACCGGACAGTAAATGTAAGTTTTTAATTTTTTAACAAAATTATAAAATTAAATTTAAAATTCCATCCAGGGACCCTACTTACTGCCGCCCTCTTAATGCGAGCTGTAGACAGGAATTTTTATCACGAAAAGTCGGTGGAGTATCTTAACCAATTGCAAACAATCGATCAGCTCAGAAAAGGATACTACCAGGATTTAGCATCAAAGTGGGCTATTGAAAAACGTCTGGAGATTTGGATTTCTTCAAATTCATACCCAGATGTTCTAGACTTTTCTGGATTAAAATTAGCAGCGCTTTCATATGAACAATACTTCAGCATAGCTGATGCAATTAATTTAAAAGAAAATGAATTGAGGAATCGCAATAAATTTTCTTACTTCCAATTTTGTAAAAAAGCAAATTTGCTTCATGACTTTCCAGATAATAATTAAGATTAGGGGACAGTTGATAGTATGAATAGCCGGTAAATCAATCAAATCATTCGCTGCATATTCGTACTCCCGTCGTTCATCAATAGATTCAATTAAATAAATGTATAAAGGGAAGAATGCACATTTTCTTGGTATGTGTAGTTGTAAGATTTCTGACTGTTTTATTACTTTATACAGCTATCGAATTGTTTAATAAATGTTTTGGGAAATTATTGCATTTGTTTTTGGACTTCTTTCTTTATACAAAAATGAACAATACTTTAACTTGTGGAACATAAGCTTCTGGGACAATGCTGCCGAGTTTATCCTTGATAGACACCAGCTGGTTTGAAAGGGGCTTGTTGGTTCAGATCCTGAAAATATTTACAGCGGCGCCTAAAATTAAGGGGCAGTAAATGTAACTGGTTAATAAAAAGCAATTTTTTTATTTTAAAATTTCCCAAAAGCGATGTAAAATATTCCTAGAAACATTTTAGATCGATATTCATATATCTCGAGTTATAGACCCGACAATGATTGGTAATTATTAATGTTTCGCTATTGAAATTGTTTTTTCTCGAAATAGAATTTTCCACTTCACTTTGTGCCAAAATATGAAAAACATATGCGTGAATACTGTAGTTTAAAACCATCACATTTAACATGTAGAATGCCAATTATGTAATATCTTTAAAAAAACATGTATCAAAATATTGTTTTTGTCGGCTTTTACCCATATTGTCCCTTTAAAAGAGCTGATGAAATTTCATTCGAAAAAAAGAGGGCGACTGCTTTAAGCATTAATTTTATCAGACTTTTAATTGTAAAACTGGGCAACAATCAACGCATGAAGATACATCACAAGGCCCTCCACCTTTTTAAATCACAGTTGTATGTTGTACACCTTCCGACAATATTGTTTACTGAGAAGCATTTGCATTTTCCCCAATTTTCCCTTTTTAAATTAATTTTCACGTCGCACTCAAAAAATTAAGGACATGTATTTGTTGTTCTTGCTGTTTTTTCACGTAGTAGCTGGGAGTTGATAATTTGCATGGGTAATGGATGAAATGGGTCGAGTAGGACGTTATCGTCATTGAAATAATCCCCCTCCTCCCATTTGCACAGCATGGCAATTAAGGTGCGACAAACAGTTGTGGTCCCCAGAAATCAATAGGTGTATGTGCGTAATTGCAGTGATTAATAAATTCTGGATACCACCGCCCCGAACAGAGCTTGAGAGCAGTAGGTCGGAATGATTCGATTGTTTTGCACCTTTTGTTTGGAATTGAAATGCGAAAATCGATTGGTGGTAGACAAGCCCACCTTCGATTACCCTTAACAATTGTTTACTTAGGCACCTTCCCGACGAACCGTCCCTCGAGGCTTATGGAACCACTTGGGAAACTAGGCGGAATGCTTTGCGTGTTTGTTTAATGACTCTGATTACCTCCGCATTAGGGTTGTGTTATATTATCAGAATCTAGGTTTCCTTAAGGATGTTCAGTCGAAATGAGATAGTACCTTCCCGGGTCTTTTGTAATACAAAGTCAATGGGGTTTTGTATTGGTGTCCATTCCGGCATCCTGAAACTGAGGACATAAAGAGCGATGGGTTTAGGAGTGCCTGAATAGATCTTGTTGCTATTGCGAAAATGTTACACATTGTGTTTCTGCATAATGTATTAAATGTATTAATATCTGAATCCGCAATTGAGTAGACAGTAAGATCGATATGATGCAACTAATCAGAGTTACTTTGGAACAAATGGGATTTGCAGGTCCAACATATTATGTAGGTACACTTGGAGCACGAATGTTGAATCGATTAGGTTTGGATTTATAACCATTGCCACATTCATGACGTATGTGTAGCAACAATTGCGACATATTCGATAGGGCCCATCCAACAGTTAACCACTGCAGGGGAGGGCAAACTTCGATTTGACGAAATCGCAAATTGATTACAAAATGGTCACTCACTCAGAGCAGAGTTGGAGCAATTAAGTTGAGCCTCAGTCGAACGTGGTGGCGGCGCCGTAATTATTTCATGAGTACACGAGACATGCTCAAAGCAAACCGAAACCTATTAGCAAAGTAAATTTGCACAGCCTCCGGGGGGGCCACTGTCCCCAGCAGGAGTATCGTCGTCTGGGTCTGAAGCCCGCACTCCCGGAAATTGTTGCTTTCAGCTTCTTCGTCTGAGCGGAGGAGCTGGGTGCAAAAACTTTAACCATGAAAGTTTCGCTTACAAGTTGATACTTTTGGAGAAATGATTTTACTTGCTAAATAGTTTCGATTCCCCCTCTTTTCCCTTCTAAGTGCAATTGAAGTTTTGGATAGGGAACTTTCTCGATTTCCTAAGTTATAGAACGGGAGACAAGTCCTTCCAGAAGATTTTGTGGTATCCTCCCGGAGGAATTTTCTTGGAAATCTAGATTTATATCCTCATTAAGGAAAACGTTGACATTTTAGGATAGAAAGATGTTTCATATGATTGGTAAAGTATAGTTTTCAATAATAGTTGCTTTCTTTAAAATTGCGGTGGCAGCAGGTTATGAGCATACAAAATAATTTGTACCTCCTCTTGGCTTTTAATCTCTGGTTTCAATAATTAACTACATTTATAATTATAACATTTTTACGCTGTAAAACAAATTAAAAATAAATAAATAAACAAATAAATAATTATATTTTTTTTTTCAATGAGTATGCCTAGTATTATATATAACCGGTACAAAGTAGATTTTCATGATAAATTAACAATGTTTTAGTTATAGCATATGTTTGACCACCTCAACTTTAATTTATGGTACAAGTAGCCAAATCCAACGATTTACCTGAAACCCTTATAGGTGTTAAAATTAATGTGCCGTATCAATAGGTCTCAAGTTTGGACCAATCTATGATTCGGATAACAAAATTTACACTGTACAGGTCTACCCAATGGCAAACCCAAAACATAAGTACATATGTCCTCTGCGCTTTATTACATGTAATCTAGCAGTTGCCTTATATATGTATTTCACCGCCATAAAATAGCCTTAATTTGCATAACGACAATCCCGACTGTCTGCATAAATTGGAGCTTTTTACAGCACCACTCTATGGAAAACTTTAACCGTCAAAATTTTTAATGCACACCAAATTTTGTCAGCACTCTTTGCGCTGGAAAATTGTGAGCGAGTCCTGGTCCTGTCCACTTTTGTGCATCACCAGGGCTTGATCCCGGCTCCACGTGTCACATTCGCAATAAAACTAGGAGAGGAGGGCTCCAAGTTAAATTGGGTGAATTTATGGGCCTGATACGGAGCCTGGAGCCTGCAAGTGTGTCATACCACGCCATACAGTTGCCCTGTTTTATTATCATGACACACATCAATTTGTTTGATTTAAACGAGGGCAGAAATGTGATTGCCGTGAATTTAAATGAATTTACTTAATAAAGGTTCAACGGTCGCTCTCGGGATGATGTGCAGGACAGAGATTCAGCCTATGATCAATATTGAAGAAAAAAAAGGTTTTGTTGGAACGAACGCATCAAGGGGCAAGTATTATGAAATTTTTTTGCTGTTGCCCTTCCTGAATTAACGAAGTGCAACGGAGTTTAATTAAACCCTTTTTATTACCAAGTTGAATAGTATAAACATCCTTACAAGTGATTTCTCGCTCATTGTGTGGGACAGAAAATTGTTTAAATAAATTTCAAAATTGGTTTTAGTGATGAAGTGAGTTTTAATTTTGGTTCTGCATTTTTCTACGCTAAATAATTACTATAACTACCACCACGTTACTACTAAGGTTTTCTTGGATATTATAAAGAAAAATATTACTTTCGTAATTTGCTATTCTTAAATTGGTATTCATAAAATTTATTTTTATCATAGGGATATTCGCTGAAAATTCATTTTAAATTGAAATAATGTTTTAAAAGCAAATCGGAAATTATTAAGAGTTAAGGAGGCTGTTGTGCATAAATTTCTGCATTAAATTTGACCAGCCGAATACATTTTAAAGGAGGAGTCCTAGAATCTTAGATTATTAAATATCTTCGTTAGCCGTTTATAAAATTACAAAGTCGAAAAGGTGAATTTATGCTGCAGCCGAAGCGAGTTTGTATTTTACATAGTAATATTTTATTTTATTTCCTCCTATTTTTGTAAATTAAGGAACTGCACTGAGAGACATTTCTAAGTACTATATTCTGGAAGAATCATAAATGTAGTTCAATGGACTAAATATATTTTACGAATGCCAGAACTATAAAACTATGTTCTCTCAGTTATCTGTGTATAAACTTTTTTAATATATTGCAAAAATTGTTAATATTGCATTATGACGATTTTATTGCTTTAAAATACATAACAAATTTGCTCAGTGTGGATTTTGTTGTCTTACTGTTTTCGATCTGTAACACCAAACATTACTTCCACCAATTCTATAGGAATCCAAACTAAGCTCATATTTTGAGATTGGATTTATTAACATAAGGAGATTTTATTTTACTCTAAAGAGATTTTTTGCATTAAATATCCGAAGATTTTGTACTCTGACTATCAGGAGATTGTTTCTATAATTGATTCTATGAGTTATCTTCAAATTTCTTCATTCTACAAATGTTTTATTTCCATATATTGGGTTTGAGTATGAAATCCTTGAAAACTTTACTCAGTTACAGTTACAATTTTAGGAAATTTCATACCAACGAGCATAAAAGCTTGCAAGGAAGTTTTTAGTACATTAAAAAAAAACCCTTTTCGGATGCACAACCAATTTTAAATTTCGGTATGGACAGTTCAATACTAAGGAATATTCGGAAGGGAATACATTTCGGAGTGGAAACTTCTCTGGACCCTTTTCCTGCATTGTGCAGCAGCTTTGAACTGGAAATCTGTACTTGAGCTTTTTGAAAGCAGATTTAGTTTAGCCTATAAATTCTACCTAAATTAAATTAGTGCTATAAGATTCAACGGTATAATTTTACACCGCCTTTGTTTAGTAATGTGCATATATTATTGCTATTTTGTTATACTGGCCATTTTTATATTTGGTTTGTTGAAAATAATGTATCATTAAATTAGGGAAGCCTTGAGTTATTTCTACTAACATAACCATAATTGTATGAAAATAAAAAGGGAAAAGTATCATATTCATATTTACTTTTAAACATTTATGATTTCGCAATTGAGACAAAATTTAATCAGTACACAATTTCCTTTTCTGGAGTATTTGTTGTATAATTCGAAGTCAGTCTATCAATGCTAAGTAATAAAGTTTCATGTCATCTTAAATAATTTAATTTACCAAAAAAAAAGGTAATGGCTTAATTTAGGATGTTTAAAATACCTGGTGTAAATTAAAATAAGAAAGGATGAGGTTGTTGAAAAGTAAGAGCACGCGTATTGCCAATTGGAGAGTGTAATTTATTCAGTCAAATCATTGAGCTGCATCAGTTCTTGACATTGGCAATTTTGAAAACCCAACAGACAGACGTTTCAAGAGAAAACCTCGAATCGAAATATATTCATTAGTCGTCCTTCTGAATAATCTGAAGATTAGGCCTCGAAAGAAAGGCCCGATCGCTTTTTGCGTTCTTATTTTTTCGGCTCCTTTAACATAAGCTCATATCCTGGCCTGAGAGTGGGACATTCAAGGTAATTTCCGCTGTCGTGCTGAAAAATCCGGCTGGTGCGGACGGGGATAAATTATTGCCAAATGATCTTCCGCTTTTTACCTCAAATGGAGCAAGCCGCGCCAGATGATGTCAACGGAGCTCTGCTTGGGGCAAACATCGTCTTCGTCGTCTCGGCGCGCTCTAGCGAAAGAAACAGCGAGGAGTCGCACCTAGAGGAAGGGCCCCAGCCTCCAGCGTCTTGGCATAAATTATTCAAATCAGGACCTGAATCGTAGCGGCGGTAAATGATTGCTGAGATTTGGCCTGGATGCTGGCAATAGATCACACGCAGAGAACAAGGCTTCCGATAATAATTTAAAAGCCCTGTTGCGGAGCACATTCTAAGGATCGAATGAATACCTAATGATTGAAAGGGTTCGTGCAGGACGGGCCGTCGGCACTGCGGCTGTGGCCCCATTTACCCCTTTCTTGGGGTGCGTACTGTACAATGCCACCGGGAGTCCCGGCTCATTCCCGGGGATATTAAATTTGAGCAGAACATGTTCTCGCCTTGCATAAATTATGAACAAATTCGAGGGCACTTCGCTGTTCTTTTCTCGGATTCGTACACCCTTGGAGCCGGAGTCCTCGAAGAAGTCAGGCAAACTTTTGAAGTAAGCCGTTAAGTTCAAAGTGTTGACAAGTGGGTCCTGAGGGCATTCCGGCCGTTGTTTCGCCGGCTTTCCCGTAATCAACTTGTTAAGACTTTAATTTTCAATGGGAATGTCCGAAGTTTTTGGCTGTTCCGTTCCGCCCCCAACTCCTCCGGGCCTCGCCTCCCGTTTACTTTCGTTTATTACTTCATTAAAATTTACACGGCTGTTTTTAGTAAATGTTTGCTTCCCTGAAGCATCCCTTGGCTCGCTTACGTGAATTCTCGAATATTTGCTAAAGTCGAGCTGGAGCGCTTCTCCCACCAGGAGAAAATTCATTGGGGTTCGAAGGGGGTGCCGCTGGGGGTTAATAGCCGCGGGGTGCTCCTCGTATCCTTTCATGGGGCTCATTGTGACTGCAGATGGTTTGGTTAAAACCGCCATAAATCTGTTTTAATTTCACGCGCGCCAAGAACAGGTGGGATGGGGGCGATTATTTATTTAGAAGACGCTCCGCTTTGTGGCAATAAACAAATCATCTACAACGCTCGAGTGGCTCTTTTCATTAAAGTTGAGATTCTTAAGTGGCTCAAGGGCACTTAATTTCCTTACTTGAAATCCTACAGGTGTTGGAAAGGTTTGTGACTAACCGTTCAGGAGGCATTTTACCAAATTGTTCCTGACTGTCGTCCGTCTTTCCTTAATTGCTTCGACATGAGTTGGCGATTTAGAAGATGTCTTAATTATTGCTATGATATCCGGGTATAGTGACGCCTTCTTTTCAGAGCCTTTGTGAAGGAAAATAGGAAAGAAAAGCGATGTTTCTTGTCTTCAGTTATGCTTATTGATTAAGCACAAGCTTTAAAAATCTAACCTTCTTTAAAAATAATATTTAATATTAATAATTCTTGAAATGTATGTAAAATTTGTATTTGATTTTTGTTAATTACTTGATATTTTTCGAATTTTCGCTTTTTTGGATAATTAGTGTAAGAGGAATGGATAATTAAAAAACATTGGTTTAGGCAAATGAGTATACTTTGTAGCTAAGATTCAAGAAAAAAAGTTAATTTATTTAAGACCTTTCTTAAAGAATGCCTAAAACCCTTTTAAAATGATATTCATAATCCAAAAAAGTTTATAAAGTTTTAAAAAGAAAATTCAATCATTTCATAGGCCTGTTATATTCCAAAAACTTTGCTCAGTAAAATGTTTTCTTCGTCACTTTAATACGCTTACAAATGTTCTTGGAACGAGTTATCATGAAAAAAAAGGAAAGTTTCAGAAAAGGATTGAAGTACGTTTGCCATCCAGGAAAATCATCTGAAGAGATTTGCTGGCTGGTGGTGAAACTTTCAACCCACCCAAAGCCCTAAGCTGCGGAAGTCCTTCGCTCCTTCGACTCGGGGGACATATAAAATTGATCAATTCTCATCGAGATATCTCTTCAGAAAGTTTCATCTGGCGTAATAAACGCAAGGACCATTCGACAAGAATTACATCGAAATATTTGATATATGGCGTACTTTGGACTAAACAGCGCCTTTATGTAAATCAAAGGCAGTTGGGGGTATTCCGGGAGGACGGGAATAGTTTCGGAGTGGCAACTGGGACGATAGAAATATTATGTTAACTAAGCACTACGAACTAGAGGACTAGCATTCAATTTCTGGATAGCTTCTGATACCAGAATTGTGCTTTGTTCGGTGATTATCACTCGGAGGACAGTTCCTTGGTTAATGGGACTAATAAAAGTGATGTCCATTTCAGTTATGGTTATTTCCTTTTGACATGATATCCACCTTCAGAATGTTCTCTTCATTTACGCTTATTCGATTTTTATTGCTGTTGTTTGCCAGAATTCTTTGTTTAAATAAATTGCTCCAATTATGAAGGATTTATGTTGTATTTTACTATTTATAGTTATTTTGGTTTACTAAATTCCAATAGCCCAATAACAACATCGAACCACATAAAAAAATTATCGTAAGAAGCAGGGCAAGATGAATTCAAATAACACAACAAAATAGATTTGGAAATAAAGTACTCGTAGGTGTTTTTATCGTAAACGTGCCAACGAATCTGATCAGGTAAATATATCCTTTTTCTATATTACAAAGGAAGTATTTCTTTTTACAATTGTTGAGCTATAAAAATTTCTCGTAAAGGATAAAAATGTGATAAATCCTTTGAAACCGATGAAGCCCTTGTTCAAGTTTTATTCCACCTGAAGATATCTCCATAAAATTCTCAAATATAAATTTTATTGCACGAAGTCTCACCTGATAAATGAAATTGTTCGTGAGGAATAAATGTACTTAAATAAACGCTTGATGAAAAAAAAACATAATTTGAATTGTATCGATGAGTTTCTGGTGATAGTTTCATTTTTTGCAAATAAATCAACTAGGCTTGGTTATGAATTCTGTTCCACAATTCATTCTAGATTCCATTCACGAACTACTTTTGCATTGCAGCGGCAGCTTTAAGCTTTCGGGGCGAGATTCAAGAACACGAGTTCTTTCGCTGAAACTGAAATCGCTTTCGAATATGAATTTTTAACTATATTCCTGCCTTTCGCTACTTTTGATAACTCTTTAAAAGTCCTTGAACTGCAGGAGAACTTTAAAAATGGAGAGAATAACTCCATTGAAAAAGAATTTAGGTCGAATGCCTCTGCGGAATTGAAATTCAGATTTTCATTTATCAGGGGAAAAACAATTTTATTTTTTAACAAAGGGATGAAATTGAGGGAGTAAGATATGAAATTAAAGATAAAACTATCGTTTTGTTTTTATCTCATATCAGGTTGATGAAAATAAATTATTAATAAATGCAAGGGTGTTTTTTCTACCAATTTCTTGGAGTGGAGTTATGGATTGTTTTAAAGGTTGTGAAAATTTGTTGCATTAACACTTTTACTTGTTATTAAGCGATAATTATTTTTTTAAAACATTTTTCTTTCAGCTTTTACAGAAACAATAACAAAGTTTCGTTAATTAAATTCTTATTTTCTCTCCCATTTCATACTTTAGAGTTTATTTTGTAAAACCGTGAGTTTCTTAATGGAATCGCATTCGCAACATTGTAACTTTGTATTAAATACAAGTAAAAACTTTCGATACTTTCTTGTAAACAATTTCCCAGTCACATAGTGCTAAAATAGGTTTGTATCTAGATTCATTTATTTTACGATAAATTGAAAGCTTCGTATTTTGAATACGCTTCCACAGTAAAAATCCTTTCCCGAATAAAAGTCCTTTTTTACGTTCCATTTCTTAGAAGGAAAAGTTTATACATATTTGTCCAGGCTATAAGTAGGTTCTTGAACAAATTGGGTTTTTACTGATTTCTTGTAGTTTCAAAAAAGTATAAGAAGAGTAATGAATTCTTTAATAATGTATGTTTATTTGCTATAACTATTATTTTTCGTATTTGTCATTTTATTTAATTAGTTATCAAAAGTTATTTCACAAACTATCAAAGTTACTTTGGGTATACGGAAATATCGATAGTTTTGTGGATTGATCAAAATATAGTTTTTACATCGCACTATGACCAACGATAGAGCCAATAACCATCTAAATAAATTAAATTAAATTAATTAAAAGTAACATTTAAATTTAATCTTTGAAAGGCAAACACACTTCGCTGCACAAATCTAGTTCGTAGGTAATATCTTCCATTTCTGTCAAGGGTTAATAAGAAATATATTAAAATAAAATACACAATACAATAAAAAATGCGAACGTAAAAATATTGGAGGTAGTTAATTACAGCAAATAACGGATGCATGGACATTTAATTAAATTGATGCAAATTGGTCAACTTACACGAGTAAAGCGTATCATACACGAATTTAATTCCATTCCAATTAACATTAAAGAAGTAATTATGTAAGCGATGATATTAATTCTGATAGCAATGGAAATAATTAATTTAATTCTTCAGGGTAAAGCTAAAAATAAATAATTTTTTAATCATACGCTTCGACGATGGAAAAGGAATTTTATTCATTTGGTTTGAATGCCATTTGTTTCCAAAAAATATATTAAATTTCGAAATCGCCACCATCCGAACAAACAAAATTATGCATTCAAAGGTCTAATAGTTCAACTATTTTCCGATTTTCTTTTTTTAATTGAAATCTATAATCTATAGAAATTTTCATTTACTGGACCTAATTGATTTTATAAATTACGCGCATATTTTACAATTGTGTATTGTTAATACATTTTCCATTTCATCTGCGTTAATCGCAAATACATATATATACATCACATACATACATATATGGAAATACATCCTTTTTTAAATTATTTTATTTAGCTTCAAATGGAGAAGTGATTTTTAAGGTACATATTTTATCAGAATCATGTCAACGGAACACTTTCGCAAATAGGGCGGAATTGAATGAAAACTTTTTAACGGCCTTTCTAGTTGGTTACCCGTAAGGCAAAAGCATTTTCTCAGCGAACAGCTCCAAAGAACATAAAACATTTAACTGAAATATGGGCTAGCTAAAAATCCATTGGAGTTCCACATTTAGGGAAATACCAGGAAAAAGAGTTTTTCCCTGTTAAAATGGAACTCAATTAATTGCAGGTACTAGACAGCTGAAATATGCTGACTGGTGCTTGAATAATATTTTGCTGAGAGCTCTATTCATTTTTTGTTATGGTTTTTTTAGCACCTATAAAAATTTAACTACTCACCACACACGTCCATTGTTTTCCAAAAAGTTGTATTAGATAGCTCTCAAATTCGCTTTGCGTGGGACTTTTGTAATTAAAATATTAAAATGTGTGAGGGCTACAATTTCCTCCGGGAAATATCGACACTTTTTTGGTGATCCCTTTGTTGTAATAACAAATGGACAGACCTTTTGAAGAGGTGATAAATTTATCCTCAACTGATTGATAGTGTTTTTGAACCTTTGATATT
Source organism: Tolmerus cingulatus (assembly GCA_959613345.1). Classification (NCBI taxonomy): domain Eukaryota; kingdom Metazoa; phylum Arthropoda; class Insecta; order Diptera; family Asilidae; genus Tolmerus; species Tolmerus cingulatus. Next base: position 2,245,475 of record OY390707.1, on the reverse strand, counting down.
CGGCTCTCGTCCGCGATTCATAAATTTTACTTTAGTCCAGAAATGATTTTCTGTGGCGTATTAATCCAATATATACAATTTATTTTTTTGATTGTTGTATTTCTGGTGTACTACTGGCCGTTCTTTATGTAAACAAAGCTCAGACGTTGTGCGACAGGGTTGCATTTTTCAACTTTCCATTTATCATTTTTCATGAAACTCTTTTGTGTTGACATGATACGGTTGAAAGTGCTCTTCGTTATTACAACCCCGTCCGTACCCAGACGTCTAAGAAATCTTCGGGTTTATGAACTTTACCATAACAAGTTTTGCTAGGGGATGAGTTCAGGAGTTCAGGGACGGGATGACAGAATAAACGATTTTTGTCGATTTAGTTAAATTGGATGCAAGAAATATGCAATGAGGTTTGTATTGAGGTTTAAATTATGCGTTGAAAATATGTGGTTCGTTGTACGTAGTAGTCTCATATTTGTTTTTTTTTTTCATTGGAAAGTTTATTTTTTCTTAGTAAAGTTAATTTAAAACTAGACAACCATCATAAATTTCAATTTTAAATTTAATACCGAAAATTAGAACTGCATAAAATTTGATCAAACAATTGAATAAATCCAGTTGAAATTGTTACACTCATTTTTCAAAATTTGTGATTTAAGTAGATGCCAACTGGAATTGTTTTCATTTCTGCTAGGTCTGCATCCGCCGCGTCGATGGGGCACAGGGGGATGATGGCACCAAATGTTGTAATATCCGCTTCGTCACGGATCCCCACTTTTATCGATGGGCAAATCCAAAGGAGCACTGGCGATAGCTTTTTCAGGCAATCAACTGGGAGCTCCCTGCCCCCAGATCTACCGAAGACATTTTCATGTAATATGAATTGTTTGAGCGAAATCTGCCAAATTCCAGGATGCTCGAAATAAATGGCTTCCAATTTTTTATCATTTTAATAGCTGTGGAAGCTGCAAAAAGGGAATTTTAATCAGCCCAGCCTATTTTACGACCTTTCCTGGGTTGTGGGTCGGCATTAGCGGCACGGTATTTTATTTTTTTTACAACTCTGAGAAATCGAAATAAAATATATCCATCGCTCCCTTCTAATTTGTTAAGTGCCTTTTCAATAACGTCCAATTCACAGGAGTAGCACAAGGCTCCTATTTCTTTTTACGAGTTATTCTTTCATGCTAAGATGCTTTTACAGAAAACTTCCTAAGATAACTCGGTTTTCATTGAATTTGCGACAGTGCTTCTGTGCCAAAAAACGAACATATGTAGAATTCTATAAAAAATGCAAAGTCTAATTGAACTGCAAATTGATCGCCTCGGGAGCGGAAGTGGTAGACGCACTAATTAGATTAATTCCACAACATCCAACGTTCGTTCAAATTAAAACGTTTCCTTCCCGCCGAGTTCGTGCCCAGGAAGTTCTTCAACATTTAATTCAACTTCTCAGACCGTAGTCCTTCGGGGTGCTGCTGGAGGTCTATTAAGCTGCTACTTTAAATATTATTCTTCCTACGTTACATTTTGATATTGGATATTTTCGCTCAAATGGTAGGACAAATAATTAACCACCACTAACGGCTGTCACGTCCCAGAATAACAAGGAAACGTGACCGAATGCTCACGACGTTTTCAGATCCACCTCGGAACTATTTCCTCTTTTGCTAGAGAGACTTGATTGTGGGAGGAAATTACCTCAGGTCTGCGGACTGTGGGCCACAAGTGAATCTTTTGTTTATTTTTCAGATTTGTTCTTATCTTGGAACCTTTTTCACATTCAAATGAGCTGATTTAGCTCTAAAGCGTGCAAAAATTGCGCGTCCATTGTGAAGACATTTTTCGTTGGATGTAGGAGAAAAAGTCTCACGAACTCGACATAGTTTCGTTCAATCCGGGCAGTAGGTGAACAATTTTAAGAAATTTTGTCGGGAGAAAGAAGTCGCTTTACTTAAGAAATTAAAGAGAAAAATTTACATACTTCCTGCTTTTAATATTTGGAAAATTCACGGTAGTAAAGTGAGTGGTTGTTGGTGACCCAAAATCTAAGTAGTTATTAAACCAAGAGCAAAATGCGGCATGCTTTTATAAGGGAGGCAATTTCGAACCAGGAGATCGAAGCGAACATATTTATCATCAAATTGGCTAAACCCATAGAAAACAAAAAAGGTCTGTCTATTCTTAGAAGTTACCTTCCCATTAAATTTTCGTAATTGTGCCTAAAATCTTTCAAAAATAATTCAACAATTTTTGTTTTTGTTGTTTTATATAGGTTCAAGAAGTATGTCAACAAAGGAAACAAATCGGATAAGTTATTTTTCCGCCAGAATAGTTGCTATCAAATATTGTTTATCATTTCGATATTTAAACAAAGAAGACAAAAAAATATTTAATAATTAATATCAATGATAAAGGTGTAGTAAAAGGGTCCATAGGCTTGGGAAGCCGTGACAAGCACTCAGACAGAAAAATAGAAATAATTTCCCTAGCTCCTCAATTTTTATTTTACCAGGACAGGAAAACACTTGAATTGAAATCCCACGTTTTGGAGAGTATATACACAATAAGGGGCAATAAAATCAGCTGGAAAATCTATTTCAGAAAATTTTGAAAACATGTCCCAATCCACTGGAGCGATTAATGCGCTCCGGAGAAGCTGGTGCCAGATGCTCTAATAGAGGCGGCCCCTGCTTGGCCAATACTGTCCAGGGTTTAAAACCAGTTGCGATTCCCGAACCATCCCGAATCCCGACCCATGCTTCACGGGATATTTCTCTCTATATTCAATTATTCCACGCTGCTTCGGGAGGCAGTAAAACATCCATGCAAATTGGCCTGTTTCGTATATCAAAGGAAAAGTTACAGAAATGAAATTCTTGCAGGAGGTCATATGGCCCAATTTGAGAATGGGGAAAACTTAGAATTTACGGCGCCCATTGTGTGGCCATTCAACAGGAAAGCTCTGGTTTAATTGAATTTTCTGTTTTTATCTCCCGACGAGATATAGCCGGACCGGGCGGCCCGCATACGGTCGTGCTTCCAATCGGAGAAGAGGCTCGAAATTTTCAATAAAACCACATCCGCAGAATCCCTTAATTTAACCGCCGCCCCCGAGTAATAGACTGAATTGATTTCCTGGGAATGATTTAGCGCAAGATTTACGAGTTCAATTGTGAGCCTCATTGTGCATCCGGACACGCGAGAGATGCCAGTCAACCAGATGGATACACTTGTCCTGATCTACGGGTCCGTCAGTTCGGAAATTTGTCAAATTCTGACAAATTAATTGCTCAGGTCCACTGATACGAAAGATATTGCGGACAGGCCTGCAGCACCCTCCCCGGACCAGGCCCAGTCTCGCCGATACGAAAACAAACCATTAATATTTACTAATGGAAATGCGAAATGCGGAACCCCAGCGATAAAGGGCCGAGTACCCCACTGAAGGAGCACCCTGGAGCACCCGTCGTAATTGGTACTAACTGCCCAAATGCGTTCCGAATAGTGAATTAACCTGAAAATTTAACGAGGCAAATTTAATGCACATTATTAAGGACTGCTGGGTAATGAGATATAAATTTGCTTTAAAATATTGAAATGATTGCAAAGGACTGACTGCGATCCATTAATTACTGGACGGATCGTGATGCGTTCTCTGTTTTGTCCTCACAATCGAAATGCCCCCAAATGGCGATGGGCTGCGACGATATGGAAGTGAACTTTGCGGTCGCAGTCCGTGCAGGATCCTGTTTCGCTCTAAATTAATGACGCCGCAGGCAGGAGCCTTGCAAAGGATTGCCACCAGGACGCAGTCGAATTGGCCCTTGCTTCAAGGCGCCTGCATCGCCTCCTGCAGACGGGTGCACGAACGCCGACACTCTTCTCATTATTCAAGTAATTTGTGGGAAGAGGGCCATGATGTGGGATTTATTATTTTCCAAATACGGAGATGTTGCAAAATATATAATTTGCAATTAGTAAAGTTATATTAGCTAAATTAATTATTATAATAAATTTAATTTCCCTTGCTAAAATAATCTATTAAACCTTTTGCAAGTTTTTAATTTTCTAAATCATCAGTGGTAAGATCGCTTTATAGTCAAATATTTTTTGTTTTCGAATACTTTCATTAAGCAAATAATTGGTAATAGAACGATCATAATAATAATTCGATAAGATATTTGTGATTACCTAGTTTTGCCACATTATAAAAAAGAACGTGTCGTCCAAAATTAATTATTATTGGAAAAGGATTTGGATAATAGATAAACTTCTATCTCCGCAATTAAATACATACATATGTATGCTTGTAGGATCTAAGGATGGGTCGTAGGTAATTCAAAATCCCATTACGTTTCAAATTATATGGCATACTAATGTTTTGGTATGAAATAGATTCTCCTAAATTGAGAAATGTTTTATGCATGCGATGTCGCAATAATGCTGACTCACTCGAAAACTTCTATATTGAGATAAATCAAGCAGAAAACGATTTTCGAAAACCTTGAAGCGAGCTCATTTTCGCAGGTTCGAGATATTTTCCATTAAATCAATTTTTAAAGCTTATGAACAAGAAATTTTTAAATGTTTTTCCATTCCCGCAATAAAGTGGAAGTTTTTATGAAAACTCTCAACAACATTTCTGAGAGAAAACTACTATGAGTTATTCCAATTTGGAGTTATTAGCCCGGGGTATGTTCCTTTGATAGATATCAAATATAAAATTGTAGCTATTAATCCACTAATTAGGTGGGGCTGTGGCTCGCTTTATTTCTGCCGAGAATAGGACGGGACTAACGCAGCATAAATCTTTGAAGGGGCATCCAGCCAAGACGGATTCTTTTCAAATTGCCCCGTAAATTGCAGCGTGCTCTTCGCGTAAGAAAGTTGGCCGGCGAATTGCAGCAGTGGCGTGCAGCAAGTGTGAACGCTCGAAAGGGCCCCAGTTTGGAACGGAGGAATCTCGGCGCTCCTTAAGGAAGATAAGAAAGTCACATTCGGTGAAAATTAATTTTAAACTTGCACTTGCACCCCGCACTCTTGAGCAAAACTTCGAATGTGTGCTGATTGCAGCTTCGTCCTGCTAAAGGATTAAGTTTCAGAACGAGAAGCATATTTTTTCGTTGTGCTCTGCGATTTTCTGTTTGTTTTGTACGCGATGGGGGGAAGAGTTTTAGGGAAAACGTCAAAACAAACAGCGAAAATATCTTATTTATGCAATGCATCTTCCCGGCTTCCTTAATGAAGTTATGCTCAGAGTGCAGTGCTTTTTGCCCTTGTTCAGCTCCTTTTTTGTTTGGGGCTCATTGGAGCGCATTCAGCTGGGCTCTGAGCGTATCCTGAAATTCGGGGTGAAAACAATTTGCGAAATTGTTAAGTGCATTTTTGCTAATTACATGAAGGGGCGAATCCATGGATACTACCCCAAAATTGCAGTGAAGAAGAACCCATTCGCTGGGAATTGATGGACAATACTCGTTTTCATGTACCTACGTAATTGAATTACAAACTCATGCATATTAACTATGCATTATCCCCAATTTTCGTAAAATTTTCAATTTTAGTCTCTTCCTGGACGCAGAGTCACTGTCTGTGATTGACCTCTAAATCGCTTCTATAAAACTCAAAGTACATCGTCGTTTAATCATGAGTTAGGATCATACTCGTGTTAAATATTTTTACTAATAAATGTAATCGTTTAGCGGTTGCAACAAATCTATTAAATTTAAAAATTTAGTTTCGGTGGATTTTAATTGAACTCTTTCTTTATAACAATGCTTGCTTCTCTGTTATTCAGTTTCTGCTAAAATTTTCTGTTTGTAATAAAAAAAATCAAAATTGAACTATATGTATAGTGTGTATTTTTCGGTTTTTGTATTTTAGTTAGACAATAATTGTTTTACTAATAAGAAGAATAGTTTCGAATTTCATCCAAAACTCTGAATTAATTTCCAACGATTTTTTCGTTCGCGGTATAGAACAACAGGCGCGAAATATTCCACCTTTAACATGTTTTTGTGGTAGGCAAACACGTAAATCGAAAAATTTGATGAATGAAGCTGCCTAAATCCTTTCGAAACTAAACCCTATTCCAGCCGCAATAAATGCAAGGCACTGAGCAACCATTCAATCATCTGGTTCAAAGAAATGAAATTAAAATTGAAATTTTCCACGTCTGGCTCATGCCGGTGGAGTCTATAAAATAAATTCAATTTAAGTTCTACCCCTTTTCCCTTTGAAAACACTTTGGGCATAGAGCATATATTAACAACAGAACCCTGGGCACAGCGGAGAACATTTCCTTAAAGAAAATTTTCTGAATTTTCAATCTACTTCGTTTTTACTATGGCGTGCCCCATAAAACCTAACAGTCAGAATGCACCGATAACACCCAGAATTTTCCTAGTGCTCCGGCACGTTAGAAATGTGAAAAGGCAAATAAATGCTGTAACAAGGCGGCACATCTACTCGACTGTTGAAACCTTTTCGCCCTTCGCCCTCGGGAGCAGGGCCCCCAAAGTTTACCAGAGAATATAATTTTTCGCGCATTTCACAGACAGCAATGGAATCCAAACAGTTTTACAGAGAAAGGATATTTAAAATTCAAGAAGCGTGCGTTATTACCCCCCGCGCGCCATATCTTGCTGAGAGAGGTAATCTTGTTGGCATCCGAAGGGAACTTTCTCATAAATCTACTCGAGGGCGCTGCGCTCTGGAAGGTGAGTGCAGCCTGCTCCTCTTGATAAAATGGAACACGTATTCCAGACAAAACTGCCTGTGTCCCCGCGCACTCTTTTGGCCCACACCTGAACTTGCACATCTGCGGGAGCGGGCTCGCCATTTGGTCGCCTGGACTCTCACACAAAATCCCCACAATATATGATGATGGGGATCCTTTTACCTAATTGCATCGAAAGTGGATTAATAATTACTTTAATGCGATAATGCACTCAGAGAACCCATCCATTGTTTTCGATTCTATCGTGGCTCGTGTGCTTCATTTGCTTAATTTTTTTAAAGGGCCAAATTTAATGGAAAATCTGCTTTTTAAATGAAGTTGTGCTCAACCCCAAAGATAAAAATATTTGTTTCCCGGTTTAATCGTATTGCCCTTCAGCATATTTGCAATTTCATAACATTAAGTGTTATGAGGACGGCAATAACTTCGACTCGTTACTTTACTTTATTATGTTTGTGACCCAGTTTTAAAATGCAATATCCCCTTAAGAAAGTGGGTGAAATAGGGTTAAAAATTAAAGTAGCAGAATTTTTAGGTGAAGCATTCTGCCAAAAACCCTAAAAGTATTCATATTTGCTTATTTGTCTACTACTGACTATAAAATTTTGTTTGAGCTATTGCCTTTCATTTGCACAGTCACTTAGCAGTCGTTTTATGGGCAAGCCCTTAAAAATTTTAACTCTTAGCTTCTTGATTTATTGTGCGTATAATAAATTCACTTGTGCAAAGAGTTTCGTCCTAAAAAAAAAAATCGGTGAATAAATCTAACATAAATCATATCATACTTCTGGATTAAGGCGTGCAACCGTTCCCGCTTTTATTTATTGTTTGCCCTCCCAAATTGCCGGGCTTTTCTTAATTTTCTTATGCATAATCCCTTGCCCCACCATCACTAATTAGATGAGCAACTTCCTAGACAAGGAACTATAAACTGGAGGAGCATAGAGATCAGAGTTTTCAAATTAATGAAAACTTTTCGGTAAAAGTTTCCTCAGGAAGTTTAAAATTCATGACAAATTTACAAGTGAAATAAAGGCAGAGTGTCCACAACTAAAGCTCAGGAGTGGCTTAACCAATTAATTTTAATTCAATTTTGATTTATTAAATGCTGTCTGATATAATATAACATTGTTAATGGATTTATTTTATACTGTTATTAATTTTGTTAACAATTTTTCAACCTATGAGATCTGACCTAGGATTCGAGACTATGCAAGGCTAAAATTATTCGTATAATGAAATAAGAAGCTAAATTATTTGTGTTTCTGATTTGTTTTATAATGGAACTAAGGGGTGAATGATTTTTGACCTTTTTAAAATATATTTCGGATTATTGCCTTGGGACAATCCAGAAAAATATTAGGTTTTTTTTGCCCGGCAACAATTTCATTTTATTAAAAATATTTGATGGACTTTTTATCCTCCAGTTATTTTCAGAAATTTTTATTTTTTGCGGGGAACTGTCAAAAACTGCCTTTATACTTTTTTCGATTAAGTCGTTAATTGAAAAGTTACAGCATTCTGAGAACATTCGGGCTCTGGGATCTCTTCACTTTATATTAGCAATCAATTTAGGTATTAAATATATAAAGCACCAGAGAAACATTTCTTGAATAAATTCCTTAATCAAACACGCTTAACTTCGAAATTAATAGCTTCTTAAGGGACAAACTCTTCACCACGGACCCTAATTTCGCAAACGAACGAGCTTAAGAGAAGGGATAAAGTATAAAACCCACCACAGTACTCTTTACACAGCGTTAAAAGATTAGTTCAGCAGTAATTAAAAGATTGTAGTAATGTCCCTTTTCATTTTAAACAGCGCACTCTCCTTTTCTGCTGCTATTATCCATCTTCGCTAGCGGTTCCATTCAGATTTATAGGGACAATTTATGAGGCTCCATGGTGCTAGGATTACCAATAGCTGGATAATTTAATTATGTAACCTTCAATCAAAATTGTCTTCCCTGGACGGTCGTAAAAAGAATGCTGATTCGCGAGAATTATAAATTTTCAAGGATTTTTTACTACCTGAATACGTTGAACTGTCCCACTGAGACTAATTCCCGGAAATGTTTCGCGTCGTGTTGGGGCATCAAAATTAACTTCCAACTTCCTGAACAAGGTCCCAGCCTTATGTATATTATCCGGAAAATCGCTGACCCGCGGGACCCTTTGTTTGGCTCCCTGCACCGTGCACATGTTCCGCGGAATTTCCCTTTTATAAAGGGCCCAGCGACAGGATTATTAGCTGTCGGAGGAAATTAACATTACAACTCGATTCGATTAGATTCGTTTTGCATTGTTAAGCGATTCCCGATTGAAGCCCTTCGGCCCGTTATTGTTAGTGCGAAAGTGGGTTCCTTTGTGATTATTTGATGAGAGGGCCAACCCAATCATAAGCGGCTTTGTGCCGACAGATTTTGATCAAGTTTTTCCAAGACCTCGTCGGCCGATTACCCCCAGCGAATCCTCCCGAACCCTATCGCCGGGTGGAGCGCGCTGTTGTGGAAATTTTGACATGACCTTTTATAGAGAACAAGCTGCGTTAAGCGTGATGATGTCTGCAGCTTACTTTTGTAGATTGATTCCTCTTCAAGGAGGTCGTCTTCCCTCGGGCGTCTTCCCAGGCACGGAGGAATATACACTCCCTGGATCGTTCCCGCTGGGAAGCACTTTGTTCAAAAACATGACAAGATTCAATTTGAGGCGTATTAGCCCAATCATGCATGGGGAACGATAAAGGAAAATATTTGCGCAATTTTCTGCGGTAATTTGAGGGAAATTTTCCAATACAGCATCGAATGGGCCTAGACTGGCTCTTTTCGTTGATTTATTTTTGAAATAAATTTTACACCCTTTTGATCCTACATTGCGTGGCATTTTGGAAAGTGCCTATTTCTCCTAAAAACGTTTTGTTTTAAACCCCAGTTTTAGGATTTTATTTATTATTATTTTGTTTAGGTAACAGATAGAAATTAAATTGGGGAAATGGAACCAGTACAAATTGAAATTGATCAGTAAGTAATTCGACTAAATAATGCAAATTCACATGGCGTTTGAAGCCTCAACGTTTCCTTTTCAACTTGCTCTTGGTAAAGTCAAAGGTAATCCAATATTTAAAGTATTCAACTTACTTTCGAAAGTGCATTCACGCATATTTCGAAGAGGTATTCGTGTTCAATTAACTCCACGGCACTTGAGCACTTTCACCCTCTGAGGGAACTCTGAATAACTTTGAGCTTTAAGTTAAGAAACTTGTTATGAAATATTACGATGGTTTAAACATTAATAAGGGGATTTGGGCGGATAGTGCAGATTAGTCCTATTCTTAGGTAAATAACTATTAACATGCTCCAAATGCACTTCTATTCAGTGATTTTGAGGGTAGTCCCTAACTGCAACAGCGGTTGTAAGACTCCAAATGTTGGGTGCCATTTTCGAATTTGCAATTAATGCAAGTGTCAGGGCTGTGGTGAATATACTTAGAGTGGTTTTGAATTTCAGGAATTTTGTAGTTGTGTTTACCTACGAATTAAAAAGTATTATTGTGGTGATTCATTGTTGTCAGTAAAATTTTGTTAACTCCGCTAAATAGTTACAAAGAAAATTGAGTTAACGTTTTTTAATATGTTATTTAAAAGTTTTATAAATTTCGCAACTACTGTATATATATAATCTAAAGTAGAATCGAGTTTTAAATTAAATTCGTTGAACTTTCATATCAAACTTTGAATATTTTACCTTACAAATTTAATACTTGAATTTTGACCCGGTCCTAATTTTGAATATAACATGGGACAGTAATATTTATTTTGATCTTAAATTCTTTATTTGCTCAGAAAGTAAATTGAATCTTAAACGCCTGTTTTTTTCTGTTAAATTAAACTTGGCGCCAAGGCTGCTCAGAACATAACCCTTTTCCGATGAAAATAATTTCTAACAGATATACTACTGCTTGGGTGAGCAGTAAAATCAGAGATACACGAATAAATCAATAGTTTCATAGCAGGACATTAAAATTGAAAGGAAACCACAAGGGACAGCTCTCGCATTTATCCAGGAAAGAGAGATATAATCTACCACTGGGGACATTTATATAAACTGGGGATCTTCCTTTACCACGGGCCAAAATTCAAGAGTTTATAGCCGCTAAACCTATCCGATATTTCTGGAAGAAATTTTATTATCAATAAAGCTGGATTAAATCCGTTTCTGTAGGAGCTCTTTCCATCGCACAGTCGCCGAAACTGGATTGCCTTTGTTGTTGAAGTTTTTCCCTTCTAATAAATTTAGAAGATAAAGACGCACGGGCTTTGGTGCCGATAAAACTCCCACGTTTAGGGAGTTGTACATCTCCCGGGAAAAGTGCCACTCCAGTGCTATTCTTCAAATTTAATGCTTTTTTAGTTGCCGCGTGCCGCGGAAGTCTTGTCCCAAAGTATTTTTATAGCTTCGTCTTCGTGAAAAGTTTAATTACTTCACATGTTCCTTCAGGTATGAAATCGACTGGAGGTAATCCCGATCCCGACAGGGCGCCATTGTTCCAGCTTCTTTTATAACTCGTCGTACGCCAGCTGCTTGGTGCTAGTCCAGATTCTAGCGGGGAAGAATCCTTTTCCTGATGTCAAGAAAATCGGAGCAGAAAATAACGAGTGATCGATAAATATCAAGGTGGGTTGCTCACCTGCGCTTCCTGGGTTCTGAGCCCGAATCCACTTGTTGAGTTTTGCGGGTAAGCCGTTGTCAACAGGCACTTCGAAACTTTCCTAGATGGCAAATATTTTGCGATTTTCTGTAGAGCTGGCGTGTAAGCGAGTGCTTTTCGACTCTGCGTGCCTTCGTCCTTCTCGTCGTGTGTGCTCAAAATATAGGCGAACGTGCCTGCGGTGGGTGTGCTGTCGTGCCCGATTCCACACTCAGAAAAACCCTTACCCATGCCGCTATCACTTCGCCCCCGCAAAGAAAATCTGCCTGATTTGACTGTGGGCTTAAAAAACAATTCCCCCACAGCCAGGATTCGGGATTGTTTGCAAACAAATTTGGAGAAGTCCCGGCTCCTCTCCTCCAGGCCTTGGCACCGTGATGTAGTCATTTCCTTGTGATTTCCTCTCGATTACATTTTAGATGGGCTCTTGCGTGGTTGAGCGCCGTTCAATTGAATGATTCGGTGCCATTAAGATTGCTCAGGTTTTCGGATAAGTGATGAGGCCTCATCACATAAACCATCAAACACAGTCGAAGCTGTGTGTCGAAGCCAAGGTCAGGGGTTGATTGCAAATCGTTACTATAAGTTAAGAAATATCGACCCTACACCTATTTTGATAACAATATTAGTTCTTATATGTACTTATTTTTCTCCTAAATACATATGATGCAGCTTTGGTTTGTTTTGTAACTAAACCTTAGTCCCTTAATTGTTGAAACTATAAAAAGCTACAGTACATAAAATCTTACCTCTACATTTCTTTAAATATATATTTTCTTACTTGGCCACTTGTAAAGATAGACACCTTGAACCATTCCTACATATTCAATACGTAGCCTCCTTCCCAGACATAAAACTTTATTAATTTTCATTTTGATTCTGGCAATTTATTCGTTAAATCGTTCAGTCGTATATTGCTTCCTCACATTTAAGTGAATTGGTCCGTAAATCCGCTTCCTGAATAATAGACAATCAAATAGCAATAGCCCAACATAAAAATAAATAACTGCAAAAAACAACCAATCAATAGCGTGAAAATCGGCCTAACTTATCCCAAAATGCTCGTATTTTTAGTTAAAACCCCTGCAGGACAATAGACCCGGAATGAAACTCCCCGAAATTGTGGAAAATTCGCATGTTCACATTTTTTGGAGGGGGGAATCGTCGAATTGAAAATAAAAGCATCACTCGATGAAAATTTATCAAAAGTACTCGATTTTGGTCGGAGCAAGGTCCTCGTTGGCCGGGGTCGTTGTTTTGACCAACATCCAATGATAGTAGAAAACAGTGGGAAGTAGTGAAAAGGGCTTAGCAGGTTGTCTAGCACTAGTTTACATTTCACCACCATCCTCTAATAAGGGCGCCCTCCAGGCGTGTGGGTGGGCACTGGGCAGGGTTGCGGACTACCAAAAATGTGATCCATTTCAAATAGAAATTGTTGACCTAAATTTACAGGAGTGTAAAAACATGTTTCAATAAGTGCTCCAATTTATGAAGCGCTCTGCGGAACATTTACCTGGGTAAAAAACATCTGTGAATTCATATTGTGACCACTGCTCGGATGGGAGGACGGCGCCGAGGACTCCGGTGGGCTCTGTTAATGCATTTTAAGATTGTTTCCACCCCCGTGCTCGATCCCACTAAAAGCACCTCACACACGTGTGGGGGAGCAAACCCTAGGTGAAATTTATTTCCTTCATACGAGCGAGTGATTCAGGAGTTTTAACAGATTACAAAGTTTTAATTCCGCTCGATATCAAGCAGAAGCTCTCCCGGGGAAGCGAGCGAATAATCGCACAATGGAATGTGTAAATGGGGTAAATCTCAAGATAATGGCGAATTTGTTCCCTTAATTAAAGAACCGTGTGATGAGTGCATTTTCCTGCAGATTTGTTGGAAATTCATAAAAGAAACTATTTTGCAAGTACATTAAACTTCTTGTCTCGTCATTAAGCTTAAGCGACGCACACGGAGTCCTGGGCGCGGGCGGGACTAGGGAGGTTTGATCTTAATCGATTCTCAGAAGCTGGGATCCTGGTGGAAGGAGCTACCGCTTCGCGTAGCCGCTTTTTCCGGAGCACAATGGAGGAAACCGCAGTTCCCCGGCTAGACATTATTAAATCCAGTCATTAAGGTCGCATTAATTCGGGATTCCCGGCGAATTTGTTAAGTCAGATTATCACTTTCAACAAAGATTTCTTGCTCCGCCCTATGCTGAGTACGCGCAGGGGTTAACTGGTGACTGTAATTTACCGCCCTTAATTGAATTGGATTATTGTGTTAACACAATGGGTAGATGAAATCGATACGTGCCTCTGATTAGCTAAAAGGGACACTTAAGATCGAGTCAAAGTTCTAAATTAGTTTAACTACTCACAATGAACTGCAGAAATTTTCAGGACAAAACAGAGTTGAGTTTTGTTACCAAGGGTACTTCTTCTTCAAAAAAATTTGCATTTTTGGGGCTTTATTTGTGTGTTTTATGAATAAACAACCGTGATACAATTTCTCTACTACATCTAAAATATGTATATAAATTTTTTAGGTAAGACTATTTTATAATTACATAGAAAATTTGATCACTATTATGTCATAGTAATCTATTTTGATTTATCTCAGATTTCTAATAAGGTAAATGCTTTTCTTGTTATATTTTCTTATTGTATTTAATTCTTTATTTCCTTCAAATTCGTAAAACTTGTGGTTGTCACTCTTAAGCTTTTCCTCCATTATGAATTGCAAACAATCTGAAATTTCAAATAAAAATTAAGTAATTGCTTAAGCTCGTTTGCATCCTGCGAAGTATCTCCATTCCCTGTAAGTGCAGAAAATGGTTTAGCTATCTAAAGCGGATCTCCCATTTTAAATCCAAACACCCCAATCCCTTCTGCAGGTAAAATATAGCACTCATGAATCTACTCTCTCCAGTGGATTAGATGCGAAAAATGCAGATTCCTCTCTCATCGTTGGGGCTCATCTTTTATGCAAATTAGATTCCGGATGAATAGAGGAGACACCCATTTTTTTCAAATTAATCTTCCGGGAAAACACTTGTCAGACAGATTATGAGGGAATTTTCATTTTTCCCCTCTGCTTTTGTGGTCCCCTGTGCCTAGAGTAAAGCTATTCAGCATAAAAGTGTGAAACTAATGATTTTATGTTTTTTTCTTGGTTTCCTGCGAAATGTAATTTCAATGGTACTTAAACCGTACTTCTGTTTGAAGTACAAATTGCCTTTTATTTCCCGGGGATGTGTGGAAATTGTGAAAAGTAAGTGTAATACTTCGTCCTAAAAACGTGTACATGCTTACAGAAATGAAGAGAAATAATTTACTTCAAGGAGGAGGTGTTTTATTTCCGTAGGACGCTTTCAAAAGAAATGTCGCTTAATTTTTTGAAAAACAAATTTGCACATTTTCAAGGATCGTTTGAGTGTTTTTATGAATTGAGTAAAGTTTAACGCAGCCATAAAATCTAGTTTCTGATATAACGTAAACAGCATTAGAAAAGCAATCAGTGTTCCACAATTTCAATATTCCGCAAAATCATAAATTCTTTTCCCTTTTTTTAAATCTGTATACTACATATATAAAAACGTGAAGTATTGAAAAATATTAAGACTTAAGTTAGAATTTTCGTAGTACTTACCGTAAAATTCTACTGAAAATTAAATTTCTGAAAGAAAAAGGAGCAAAGGTTTACGACAATAAAAAACAATTTTTCTTCCATATAACATTACAGATTTTATTTCTTTTTATATTCTTTCTATTTTTTTATACTTTTTTCAATTTTTTTTTTCTTTAAATTTGCATTGTAAAAAAATTGTATACCAAAACCTTAAATTAGGAGAAAACCTCACGTTTAAAATTAAATAATATTTAGATTGTTGATAAGTAATTACATAATATCTTCGTTTAAAATTTAGAATCACAGTTAAAAAACAAAAGAGTATAAAATGGTGTGTGATTTTATTTTGGTTTATACAAAAGGTTTTTATGTTTGCTTTTTTTTCGAAAGAATAGGAGGTTCGAACAGAAGCTCGTGGCTTGTTTTATACTTTTAGTTTCTAAATGAAGCGACTTATGTGTGAAAAATGCAAATGGGTAGAAACGTCGCCGCGCCGTATTGATAAATCTGAATGCGTTTTTTAATGAATTCTACAGATTTCCTGCTATTAAAAATATTGCTGATGATATATGTTGTTTTTTATTAAAAGTGTGATGGAATTTAATTTATACTTGCTTTCTTCGCTCGAAAAACGTTTCCACTACCTTTCGATTCTCTTCAGTGTGCTTGAGCACTGCATTTGTTGTTAAAACGTATAAAATTGCTATCGTGTATTAATATGCGTTTATGGCGCGTGATGAAGACTGTAAAACTGAAAGTTTTTAACGAACGCAAAGATGAACTTATTCAAATCGAAATAAAGTAGAAATACGGCAGTGTAATTATCGTTTCGTGTTCTGTTTTCTATTTTTTAAATTCACTTTCGAGGATGGTAGCTCCTCGTGTCACTCAAATTTATTGCTGTACAATCTTTTAATAGGAAGTCGATTCTGACAGAGGTTGACCCATAAATTCTCTTATTTTCATTTTCCGATAATTCTATTAAAAACGTCTTAGTACTGCTGAATGGTTAAGTTTAGTGAACTCTCTCGAAAATCTCACGGTGTAGTTGGCTATACGTAATTACTTAAATTGCACGCACAAAAATTACTCTGTCAGTTACTTTTCGCGAATATGAAGTTACGAAATTAAAACAACCTACGAAATAATCAATGACTAAGGAGAACTACGGCAGTAACAGAACGAGAACTTAAGCCTTATTACAAAAGAAACACCGCAGACATACCCATCTTTCATCCCTGAATTATATTATTTATTCTCTTACTGAAATATCTTTTTCTTTAAATATAATTATAATGTCAATAATATAATTATATTTACTTAGTTTTAAAACTAGTCTTAGGTTTAGTTCCATAATATTAATCAATATACAATCATTCTCATATAAAAGATTCCCCCCCGCCAGTGCAATGCCCACCCAACGAACTCAGAGGAGGAGCAACAAGGACTCTTTCGTCGGCGACACTGGAAAAAGTTTTCCGGTCGGGACGAGCAGTTTTTCTGTAATGCAACATGTCTCCTGGGCGCGATTCGGAGTCCCGTAGGTAAAAAGAGGCTTTCAGAACGCCCTCTTAATTAATTCGTCGCAAACAGGTGGACGTTTTGGTTCAGGGCTCTCTTTTACTTTTCCAACATAGTAAATTTACTTCAGCTTTAATCAATTTAATTAAAATGGTGTGGGCAAAATTACTCTAGAGTGTCCCATCTTGTTTCGAAGTTGTTAAAAAATTGTAACATCGTTATAAACACGCAAATGGAAAAGGTCGGGCTCTTTTAGGGCCGGTCCAGACGGGATCGTGGTGCCAGGACTGGACAACTCCTGGCGAACTTGTGGCTCGAAGTGGGTTTCAGGAAAATTGGCTTATTTCACCTGTTTAATTTTTGGCCATTTAATGTAGGAAGTGAAGTAATTAGCTTTAATGTAGTTTGAAGTTTATGGTGTCCATTTTTGGGACTTCTTTGATTAAGACGCCTACAGACTTATACAGGTGCTAAATAGATTTTTCTTTTTAACACTAGGTTTTTGTTATATTTTTGTATGGATAAATGCAACAAGAAAATGTTATCATTTAAAGGCAATAAATTCTCATTATATTATAGAAATTGAATGTGTGTTTTTTAAAAACATCTATTCCATTTTTTAATTTCTATTTTATTTTAAGGATTGATATTTTTACCACACGACCTCAATGTCTGACCATGTTATTTCAAAAACCTATGAAATAGAAAATTTAATACTTTTAAATTTTTCATTCTTAAATCTTGGTACTGAACAGTAAATCTCTCTGAATCAAAACCAAATAAAACTTTATTACCAGTTAAATGTTTCTATAAAACTAAATGAGCGTGAACATGTCCAGTAAAGAGTCCATTGCAATTGTATGAATGAAAAATTTGCACAAACGACATCATGACTGGGCTATGCATTATTAAGTTTGTGAGCAGTTAAGTTTTAGCCCATTCAGATTCCTTATGACTGCCTCTTTTTACTGCTCAAACAAACACTGACACTTGTTTGATTTTTCATATTCTGTTTTATAGTCGAGAAAGAGAATTGCTCTTTGACGCTTGATATACATAATTAGGAAATAGACTCCTTTTTTACTTCCATTCATAAATAAATATATTTCTTGCTTCAATTGTGACGGAGAATGCGAGAATTCATTATAGTAGTAAACACCATTATGAAGGAGTAACTTTACCCTATTCCGAATGCAATCAAACAACTTATTTTCATATTTTCAGTTATTAACCTTCTCGCAAAGAGACCATAATCAAAAGTTAGTGTCTTGCCCGAATTATCACCAATAAAATTGATTATTACTTCCTACAGTAGGCATTCCTCTTGGTCACATATTGCAGCATAAAGTTGTTTAAATGATTCATTCATGCCCTGAATTTAAGGTCAATAAAAACCGAGATGGCCAATAATATTTCTGTTTATTTATCTGTTTGTGCTGGAAAATTGCACATCATGACTTATGCTCATGACTGAATTAACACTAAGTCGGCAGTAACACCAACGAAATCTCAGCAGATTCAGGATGCGATAAAGAACGAATCCGAATACTTCCAAGTTCGCAATAAAAAGGAAGTAACTTTTATTTGTATCAGCGGGAGGAGCATTTCCTCGCTCGTGACGATAACTTAGAAGCGATTTGGTATTTCATTCAAGTTTAGTGTCAATTTTGAGCAACATCTGGATTGCAGTGAAACATTTATTAGGCAGGAAGATCTAAAATACATATCTAATATCTTGAATGTAATACATAAATCCGCAAACCCTTTAAGCCGCTCGTCTCTGCCATTTGCCAGCTAATTTTTAAATTTTAATATGAGCATGATGAAGTGCTTTGCAGCTTGTGAAGTTAAACAAAAGGATTTAGCATAAAGGAGCTCTTTTGTTCGCAATGCACTGTAGCTTGCGATATGACTTAAGCCACGTTAAGGCAGCAAGTCAGGAAGATGCGGAATTCAAATTATTGCTTGTACATAGGTTAATTATGATCATATCTGGAATCTGGAGCATGTTCGCTTGTCTTGATTTGATACAGAATGTTTATTTGCCAGAATGCATTTATGTATTGTATTACCATCTGGCATTAAGGTGGATGCTTGTTCGCCCTGTAACAAACATGTACAGAATCAAGTTAATAATTCATTTGTTGAATTTTAGGTGGATGAAAAGCCACAAGGTTACGTTTGTACATAAAAGGACCAATACCGAAATGGGGAATTTAAATTGGTGGGTGTTAAGGGATTTCAAGTTTGGTTATTGAATATTCCCTTAGAAAGTTTGGCATGGATTAGTGTCGCTTAAAGTTCTGGAAGCAGAAATTGTGGAATTCGAGAGTCTTGAGAGACAGAATTTTGTTGGCTATCTCTCTTTTTACCCATAATTACTTGAAATATGCCGTGAAATTAAATTTTGCCTCTATTTAGCTTTGCAGTCGTAATGACAGTAATGATGTCCATTGATCGCCGATTAAATATACAGATAAAGTGCACTTCCCAATTTTAATCTTTTGGAATTAATGGCTGACTTATAAATTATACAAGAACATAAAAATGAAAACATAACTATATACAAAACATACATTTCCAAATTATCGAGTAAAATAATCTTTTCGCGGAGCATTACACTGAAGGAGGGGAATAAATAGTTTTAATTTTTTTTATGAATAATTGCATTATTTCACCTCATCTCCAATCATAAAAATACTGTTTGTTGCATTCATGGGTTTTTCGACTTTTCTTTTTTAGGTTTTTTTCAGTTTACTTACTTTAGTACTTTTTTCTTTATATTTTTCTATATAAATTTTGTTAATTGTTTTTCTTCTCTATTCTATTTACAATTACCAATTGCGCTAGGTTCACTAAAGTATGGCTCTAGGGGAATTTTTTTCTTTGTTCTATGATTTTTTTTCTTCATAAGTATTTTAAAAAGTTTTAAATGAAATGTTAAAAAAGGTGCATCATGCCTTAAATCTTCGTAATCCTAGATTTGGTATCATTGGTGAATATGGCCTTTAAATTGATAGCTAGCTTAACCGTGTTTCAGCACTCCCTTAGGCCTTTTAGAGATAATCTTCCAGAAGATGTATGTACACTTATGCATGTATAAACTACTGTAATAGTGATAATTGCACTAGCTCCTCATTGGAAAGTGAATTGGTATCCAGCTATCAATTTAAGGCATCGTCTTTGGGCATGGCTAGCTTACACAGGTATGCCGCTGGCGGTTTATTATTCAACACCCCGCCCTTTATAGGATAATTAAGTTGTTGAAACTCGCAACAATATGAGTAATCCCTAGGGATCACGTACCCATTTAAATAAGCTGTTTACTGGCAGATTGCAGCCAAGCTAGGCAATTCCGTGCAATGCTCTGTCATTAGCACATGCTATTCATTAATTAGAATTCCATTATTTATTTTTGTTGCTTTCAGTTCTAAATGTGTGGCAATATTCAAAATGAAAGGGATTTGGATGGTTTAGAAGCACTCAGTGATATAATGGCAGCGACCACATATCAGTTTATTATGCAGCTATAATTAAGCGTATATTAACAACGCACTGTGGGCTCATTTTCGCGCATTTAAATATATATTAGAAAATATTTAATTTTTTTAACGCGTCGTTGAAGTATGGGACAAAATTGGATTGAGCTATTTTTAGCAAGACTTTAAGTATTTTGCAACAAATGTTAGAATTGCATTTTAGGATAAACTACCATATATGTTATGTAGAGTGAATGATCTATTGAGTCCTTGTAGAAAGTTGAATCTATTTGAAAGGTTGACAAATAAGCAACTCTTAAAAGAGATCCTCTTTACATCTTAAAGGTCGCTTTGGATAAAGTAAATTTGAACTGAAGAAGAGGAAATAAATTTATTTTCTTCCAAAAGTTTACATTCACCGACCCGTGTGATAGTAGGGACTTTCTAAAAAGCTCATGAAAGGAATGTATTAGAGGATCAAACTCTTTGCAACTAGAATTAGAAAATTAGGGGAAGGACTGAAAAAAATCGACAAAGCGATGTCAGACAAATTGCATCCCACCCATATGGAAATTGACTTCCACTCAAACGCGGGAGTAAAGCGAGGTACACTACACAAAAGCATTTCATTGAATGCCTGTGAAACTCTCATAGCATGATTTATTCGTAGGTACGATACTCATGAAATATTCAGAGAAATTCGCCAAGCATCCGCCACAATATACACAACGACTTTTGCAAGTCCCTTTGGCATCGCCGTCATAAGTAAACCATTGATAAGGACAGTATCAAACCAGCAAAATTGACTGCACCACTTTTGGCAACTCAGCAGCCGAAATGTTCAATCAATTTAACGATCCGTGAAAAAATCAATGAGAAAGAGTTTTCACCGGAAAGTAGAAAGAATTCAAGGCATGATGCACCCGTGGAGTAAACTTAATATTAAGTGAAACTTGGAACAGGAGTAGAACGGAAGAAGTAACCCTATATAATATCATATTTGCATACATGGTGTGCAAAACTCTTGTAAACGTTGTCTACCGTACAACGAGTTATCAGTGGTTAAAATGTACAACGTGATTAAGTAAATTAAGAGCAACTCTACAAACTCAGTCACAGTATATTTTGATCGAACGAAACAGTCTTTGGATACGTTAGTTTCTAAACAATAGTTATATAATTTTTATTTTATTTTTCTCGCTAAACAAGGGTAGAGTCTGGTTTGGAGGTGTATCAGTTTTTAGTGAAATTTCTGTGTTTGTTTAGTCCTTCAATGGCGGGGTAACTAGAGAGTTAGTGTCTTGTATTTTTTTTTTTTTGGTAGTTGATTTTTTAAAACTATACAATTTGTTGAGTGTCCATCCTCCGAGGATCTAAGATGACTAAGTAGTAATCGTACATTTACATAGGTACTGACTTAATATCTTATAATAGTTTTTGTATATTTCCTTAATTTCCTTAGGTCAAATTAAAAACATTTCCCTTAAACTTTTACCTTCTTTATAACTTTCAAATTTACCTTATAGAGTATAAAACTATCCCCAGTTCTAGACTTCTCATAGTTATCAAATAATTACTTCACGAATCAGTTTAGTTCTTTCCTCAGATTTGTTACGTGTTACATTCTAGACTTATGCCTTAATTAATTGAATCTGTTAATCGGTTCTCTTATCAAAATCGTTGATAAAAATTTTCAATAAACTTAAAGTCAAGATTCAAATCTACAGGGCCGTTTTGCTTCGGTTTACTTTCTTTTTTCTTCTTCTTTTTTTAACATGTTCGTGGCTACGGCCTTACAATAAATTTTACTTAAAATCAGGTGAACTTTGGTTTGAGTAGCATACATATCCTAAAATGTATGTTAAAGTAGATGTAATAGTAAAAAGTTTTCCCGCTTTGGTTTTTATTTTTTAATTTTAAATCGATTTGATGTCGTTCTCCGCGCTATCGCTGCTGTCGATTTATGGTTGTGTCTTATAAAAGAGTGACTAATGTGACTTACAAATCGTCCAGTTCTTGGCCAATTTCTGGTCCGTACATGTTGGCCAGTTTGTCGAAACGAGGGCCCCAGGCTCCCAGATAGTCGTACTCGTGAGCCTCGTCGTCAGTTCCTGGAACGATAAATTAGAAACTCAAAAATAAGCAAACGAGGGGAGAAAAATGAAATATCGCTTCGGCAGTAGCTTAAAGACAATTCTATTTACTCGACTGTACTTCATCTTAACGTTTTAAGGACACAAATATTTGCGTCGTGTCCCGGTGTTCGGCGTGTGTGCACTGCCAGTTCACCCTATTGATTTTCTGTTTGCTCGTGATATATCCCCGGGGTATATGTCTTGTGTTTGCCGACTGATTGCGAGAAGAGACATCAGATTTCCAGAGACGTCGAAACACATAATAACTCGACGTTATTGGAGACAGTCCCGTGGATTAAGAGGGAACTCAAAA
Organism: Tolmerus cingulatus; assembly: GCA_959613345.1. Taxonomy (NCBI): domain Eukaryota; kingdom Metazoa; phylum Arthropoda; class Insecta; order Diptera; family Asilidae; genus Tolmerus; species Tolmerus cingulatus. The sequence continues at coordinate 2,222,956 of OY390707.1, read as the reverse complement.
AGGATTGCCTTAATGCAATTTAGTGAGCAGAATGGAATTATGGTGCTAATTGATTATTAGGGGCTTAAGTCAAGCGCAAAATATTTACAATTTGTGCGAAGAGAACAACGTACAGAGCTAAACTTTAGTTCGTTGGGGAAATTTGGACATTTGTTTGAAATTTAATAACGCAACTTAAGGCTCTTGAGTTATACTCTTGACATTTTCTTCCTTCAAACTAGGGAAGCTGTATAAAGCGAATGATTTATGGCCTCATTTCACTGAGGGATGGGAAATTACATTTTCTTTCAAGCAGTAAAGGGGTATGGGTCTGGGTAATAAAAATCCTATTCGAGGCAGCTTGACAACATAATGAAGTTTGTAGAAGCCACAAAATTAAAAATTGTATATATCAAAAACATCAAACCTAATTATGTTCAAATAAAAAAGTTGACAGACTATTCCATTTGCAAGGTAAATAACTGTGGGGGTTTGCTGAGTATACGAGGGGTAGAAAGATTTTAAAAAAATTTGGAAGCCCTTGCTGTTTTCAATTTTGCTGAAACATGTACTTTTTGTAAAAGGTGGATTTAAAAGAGATACAAACGGTATGCAAATGAAAAATTTATAATGCATCACATTTTTGAAGAGGCTTTCATTTGTATCCATTTTATATTAACATTTTTTTTTACATTTATATGCTTTTCCGAAACTCGATTGCGATCGAGATGGTTTACTGTATTTCTACAAGTGTGGATACATGTGTGCGTATACCTAAGAGGGTTATATGATTTTTTAATTTGAAAAATTGTTTACATGAGACGACCAAAATGGCATGTTATTTTTGGGCGTGGGTTATATTGTATTCTTTGTGTGGGGGAGTATTATTCCTTTTGGCTGCAAAGGGCAGAAGGGATAGCAAACACAAGAATTTGGTATTTCTAATATTTGTGTTTTTGGTCTTCAAATTTTTATAACTATCTTATGGAGTTGGTTAGTAGGACTGCTCACCTGATGCTAATGAACTGAGTGAGCCTGCAGTGCTGCCACCGCCCTCATACGCGTAGTTCCGCAAGTCATCAAATGGGGGAGCGTTGGGATCGCTGTCTGCTCGCTTTTTGTGTTCCTCGATGAATATTCCAACATTCGGTTCTTGTCCAGGTCCCATCGTCATTACAGGATCTGGAACACAAGAAAATAAATAATTTTTTGTTTAAACAAAAATTCCCTTTTTTCGAGAACAAAGTAGTAGAAGTACTTTTTAGGTTTCGAGCTTGATATTTAATTAACGAGGCGAATACGATTGTAAATTACTGTAGCAGGTATTTTGTTTTATCAGAATATTATTTTCAAGGCATGGTGCTGCATCCGAAAATCCTAATTAGCATCGGTTGCTTTTTGTCGCGGCCTCTTAACCTCATAACTGGCTTCAAGTGGAAATTGTCACAGATTTAGCTGCAGTTTTGCATTCTCTTTTCAAAATGGGAACAGTTGCATTTAATCGAAAATACATTTCACCCCGAAAAGAAGATGTATTTTTGCCTCTTCCCTTTTTGCTCAGCCGCATTCATTCGCGTATGAAGAGAAAACCACTTGATTCGGGGTCAGGTTAAGCATCCACTTGGGCTCGTGCCCTTCTATTTTTCACTTGTGCTGTGATCACTGGTGATTTCCTTCGCTGGATGACTAACTGGCAGCATTAACTGTGAATTCCATCGTCAACAACCAGAAACTTGAAAGGATTTAGGAGAATTCTCCGTTCCGACAGCCTTTTCGGGAAAACAAAATTACTCGAGGGGAGGCGGAAAGCAGGACTTTTACATTCCCGAGGGCCATTTAAAATCAACAAGCCACCGCCCTCCTTCAAAAATTGCTACTTTCGAGCACTCCTCAGAAAAACCTCGGAATTGTGGCCTATTTTGAGCCTTTTTTACTCATCCCCTTTTCGTTCGTTGCGAAATTAAGAAGGCCACGCTGTGTGCCTGCCTTTAAAAAACACTTCATGAAAAGCTGTCAGAAATTTCCTGGAGGTCGCCAAGGAGGTGGGACCTTGAGTGGTCCATGTGCACATCTATGGGCGAAATCCGCACATAGGACACGTGAATTTTTCGGGAACGTTTAGCACTTCGTTTCGAGAGTTGGTCCTTCAAATCAAGTTACATGTACATACGTATTAAAACGTTTCCTTAACTCTCGAAAAGTCTTGGATGCGAATGTGACCCTCATTCACAATTCATCTTTATGCTCACTTTTGGAGTTTTATCGCTTTCTGAAATTACGTCACACCCTGTGACTTTCACGGCGGGGGAGCTGCCATCCTTCTAAGAACTAATAAAAGTGAAACAAAACATTCTCTGCATAGTACGCTCCGTTGATCATGTTATGATAAATTTGGGTAACACGACCGGTTACTTCAACCTAGGCGTCGGAACCCCCAAGACCTCCTCCTCAAGTGTGAGGTGTGTCCTTGTTGAACTTTCAGTTCAGAACAAAAGTTATTTTTATCTTTTCGGAACAATTTACGTTGGGATTTTGTCTGCATTTATGAAGTTTTCCCATTTGTAGGGAAAAAGGACTCAAAACGATTTTGCAGAAAACTTCTGCTTGGTGCGATTTCGGTTAAGTACAATACATTCTTTCGATTTATTGAGTGTCGGGAGCAGAAACGCAAGCAAAACTATTTTCCGTTGCTGCTTTTTAAGTAGCTCTAAAAAGTGTTGAGAAAACTTGTTGAGATTTTTAAAATTTTTCCTAATAACTCGCTGGAATTTCCCGCGAAGCTGAAAAGAAATTTGTCGAGTAACTGAAATTCTATAGAAATTAAATTTCCACTGAGCACTGGGAAGAATGTTCTACGGGGGAATTCAGGTGGCAGGGAAAGAAATATTCGACTGTAATTTCAGCCCTTAAGGTTACAAGTTTTTATCCTTATTGCATTATTGTGACTGGAGGTTTAAATTATATATTACTTTATGTAGTAAATTTAATTAAAAAATCGACTGAAGAAATCCAACAAATACTCTCTTTCAAAAAATGGTTTTTACATTTGCCTAAAGTAAAACGATTCCCACACAAATTTTATTTCCTAAATAGGCTAGCAACGAAAGTTTATTCCGTACAGATATAAAACCATCGTATTTGAAATTAAAGTGTTTACGTAAATTTAAAAGGGACAAAAATAAGGAGAGACCAGAGTTTTAACAATTTTCATACAATAAGGTATTTTATTGTATGAAAATTGTTAAAACTCTGTTAACAAGGAACGCACACAGAATGTTACCGACAGCCGAAATATAATAAAATGAAGTTAATTCTTCCAAGTCCAGAATAATACGAATAGAAAGATCAAAAGATACAAAATTGGGCGGATAGAAGCCATATGGTATCTGCGGATGATACGAAATTTCCTGTAGGTATAAAAGCGCGCCATGTTCCGAGGAAACTTAATCAAATGTTTTTTGGGTAAGGAGCTCAAATTTTATATGGTCTTTGATCTTCTATTTATTTTGAGGCTTATTCTTTCGAGTTTGAGTAAATGCGGTTGCTCCCAACGAATTTTCTCCTCATAATATGTGCATTTCATGTATTTATGAAGCTTGGAGTTCATGCTGAAATCGAATTAGGGAATTGTAGCGGAAATAGTCGAGACCATCGTCTAAATCATGTGGTGGATGTGCGAGTTGATTGCTGTTAAACGGAGGAAATTGGGTCCACATGCCCGGAAATCGTCCATTAGTAGGAAAATTTAATTTTCCGACCAGCAACGCCCACTTCACGTGACAGAATAATTATTTCCCTTTAAATGAATTGGATCAGGAATTTACAAACAAATGGGGAATTTAAAAGCATCTTATAGAGCTTAAGACTGGAATTGCTCTAGACCAATTTAGGTAATTTTATTTAGTTTCCAGCAGTGCTTTATTTCGCGCTGGCCAGATTTAAATCTCGTTACGAAATCCCTACAAAATTTTTGGGAGGAAGTGAGAGGAAAATGAGGGCGAAGTCTGCGGTGTGCCTAGAATATTTATTACACTCGCTACACCGAGGGCGCTTTCAAATTCTCAAGTATCTTTCAAAAATTCTTAAATGGGAAAAGTATGAGGTGACTGGGAGGAAATAATTCTTAATTACCAACTCTCGCTCTTCCGTGCACTTCAAAAGTTTCAAAATCTTTCTTGCTCGGGAAACCAATATAAGTTTATGGACTTACGACGATGGTGGTGTCCAATTTTCAATTTTCGTAATTTCCCTAGAGTGAAGGAACAAAGTCAGGTGCACGAAGAAAGTGGAGAGGTATGGTCCGGGTCTAGATTTGGGGGTTGCGATGGGATGCTGTGATTATATTTATGAGAAGTATTTTCACGGTGTGAACCGCCGACAAAAGTAAAATAGCCACAGATTACCTTAACACTATGTGGGGAGCAACAGGTCGGGGTACTTACACATAATTGGCATTTTGCACGGGGCCAGCTCGGGCATCGGTCCACCGATGGGAATCTGCAGGGGGGTGATGTCGAAGGCCGTCATGTCGTCCTCGCCACCTCCTTCGTCGTCGTAGTTGATGATGTTTTCTCGGACGTCGTCATCTGGTCCAGGGTACTTGATGTGCGCCTCACGTCGGCGGCTGTAGACGACGAAAACGAGGACTAGAACTGTTGCGGGATAAAAGTAAATCGCAGAATCTCATTAGCGGAACGTCAGAATGCAATAAACTTAATGAAATAAGTACGCACGAAGCAACAAACAGGGACACATTAATGCTGATCGAATCCGGTTGCACCGGGCGAATCAGCCGAATATCAGCTCCTGTGGTACTCACCGCCTCCTGTCGGGAACCCCGGGCGATAGTGGCGTTGCATCCCGGTTTTTTCCTTATTTTAAAATAAAATCATTTACATTTACACTCGGCATTGTCGGGGAAAACCAAATCGCAACGGTCTGCTCTTAATGAAATAAACATGCGATTCCTGAATCGAATTGCCTCACTTTTTGTCCCAGTGTCCTGGCACTACACACACCACGGACATTGGTTTTATTCAATTTCCCGGCAGTGAAGGCTATTAAGGGAGAGGAAAATCAATAGAAAATGCATTTTGTGTTTTTTTCCTTCCTCCCCCGCTCTTCCTTGCAAAAAGTTCTGTTCCAGATATCCGGGGATGATACCCAGTAACACCTGATTGGATTAGGATTACTACAACTAGACAACAGACACTCCCGCCGCCACACCTAAAAAAAGGAGGCACTTTCGAATAAAATAAGTGGGGGATTAATGCTGCGAGGCATTCCGTGAATTGAGATTGCATTATTCTAAAAACACGTATGCAGGCCAAAGTGCTCCCGGATGAAATTGGTTCTGTGCAGAACTAGGCGAGCACTGAGCAATAATTGGGGCGGAGGCCTACGTTTAATTTCCGCTCCATGTAACCTCACCCATATTTGTAGTGTTCCGACCAATTGCAGAAATAGAAGTTTTTGATTCTATTCGGGTTGTTTAGCATTTGAAATTGGGTTTTGGTGGGAAAATTGCTAGCGAGTAATAGTGCTACACTTTAGCGCTAAAAGTGCTATTTCTGTAGAGATATGAAAAACGTGATCAAAGTTTGTACTTTAATAAAGTTTTACTTTGTTACTCAGACGTGTTTATTATTTTTTCTTTCATTTTATAGGTACCTAAATTACGTGAAATTAAAATCTGTTATTCATTGTTTTTTTAAATGAATTTATTATTAAAAGACAGATGAATCTTCAACAATAAATGAGTATTTTGAATATTATTAATATTAGTATGTGTACTCGTGGGCGTGCTAGAACCCATAGTACAATTTAACTAATTTTATCAAAGACATTAACTGCTCTTGAGCATACCTCAATAGAATAAATTGGTCGTTGTGCAATATCCTCCGCCTTTTTTTTGCAAACGTCTCTAAAGACTGTAAAAGACTGAAAGACATCTCCGCCGTTTCTCTTAATGGGGACATGATGGCAAACTCAACTTTTCTTATGACATCAATAAGACGCCTTCCTGCCCCATGTCTGGAACGATTTCAATATCCTGAGAAAAGAACGGAAGCGAGTTCCCGACAGTATTTAATAAAAGCGGAATTCCACCCGGGGATTTGCCGGGACCTTATACTCCAATTAAATCCGGTCGCAGCTCCTCCGTGGTGCAGGCACACACACTCGGGACCCGGGACTCGGGACTCGGGACTCGGGAGCGCCGGAATGCCCGTCATTCAAAGTCCCCGTCCGCAGACGAAATATTCGTTTCATTAAGATAGTGCTGAGAGCTCAAGTTCTTTTTGCTGAGCACCGGGGAATCGCCGGGACGTGACAAATAACCTCTGGCCTCTATCCCCCGCCCCACGGCCCCAACAATGTCGGGTTCGACAAATGGAGAAATTTTCCCTGACTGTTTCAATTTCCCTTTTTATACGTGTCAGTTGCACTATTTCGGGTCAGCCGGGTTATGCAATGTCTTCTTACCGGGCGTGTTCTTGCGCTTGTTTTTGGTGCAATTCCGAAATGAGAAAGTCCGAGCAGCCCCTATTCCGATGGGCGAGATTTTTTCGACATCGGAATTCTTCTTTATTACCGAAAACGTTCGGAATGCACTCGGAATGTAATAAAACGATTTCACGATGAACCGAAGAAACAAGTTTGAATTTAACAAGGTCCTTCGGGAGATAGGTCGGTTCTCGGGCTGAAAGACATGCCCCGAGGGAAATAAAATCTCCGAACTTCCTGTTGAGGTCGACATTTCGGTTGTATTTCGAACGGAGTACGCCTGATTTAATTTTTCATCACGTTAACGAATTGTCCGGAATTATTTGAATGATAGAAAATAGGTTCTACGCCAGACGGAAGGAGTTCACATGTGGGATCACGCTTTGTTATAAGATTGCATCCCTTTTTCGGTTTTGATATTTTTGCGGAGATAGAAATGTATTCTAAATAAAATATTTTCGCGCATGGGAATGCTTCTGCAGTTGAGGCAACACTTTGTGGAAATGCAAAATACCTTTTGTTGCCACAAAGGAAATTCACTCAGTCACTGTTGCAGTTGCTGTTAAAACGCGTTTGCTGCATTCTGCAGGAGCGCATAAAAGTTTTATTTTGAAAATTTGAAAAATTCCGAAAGCGAGTAAAAACGTATTTTTTAGAATTAGTCGCTATTCTGCTGGGACGCTTTGAATGACTGTGAAAACAAAGAGAAATTTGTTTTTGCAGTTGGAACCACTTTTTTGTATTTCTGTTTTTTCTGTTAGAGATAAAATGAGGGTATAGTAATACTTTGGTTTAATCTTTCGCGGCTCTATGTAAAGACAATGGTTAACTGGTAATGATTTTAAACCAAAAAAACTGTCTCAATTAATAACTTTTTATAAATTTTTCAAATATTAATATTTACACATAAGAAGTTTTGGAAAAAGTATGGTTATTTTCAAACTTTAAACCTTAATAAGATTATTGGCTTAAAATAATAGAAAACAATATATAAATTTTAAAATATTTAATCAAAGAACAAAAATTTAATAATTATAATAGACAAGAGTTTTAAAGAAAGCTTAAAACAAAAGAGAAACCTAAAATTAGGATGATCATTTTTTTTTCTTTTAGATAAGAGTTACCTGTTATTTTCTCTTACACCTAATTTTTGGTTTACCTAGTTATTTCTTAAATTTTCCGAAACGCTTCTCAACCATTCAGATACATCAGCACCAAGTACTCTGAAAAGACTTTTGGAAATAATTTATTTAGTGAAACTGCCGAGTACTCTGGCTACCATGTTAATAATTCAAAGCCCTTAATGTTTAGTTGAAATATGAAATGTTCCCATAGGGCAGCAACCGACAAATACATCCCTTTCTGAATAAAAAATTAGGAGCAATGTCCCAGGATGCATCTTAGAGCTTAAAAATTGATTAGTTCTTTATGAAAATAGCTCCTTAAGACCCCTTGCATTCAAAATATTTTAAATCCCAAAGTTAGTATCCAGTACTAATGTGTCCCCGTTGTTAAAGTCGTTGGCGGAATAGATAAACACGTAAATATTTGAATAAAAGCACCATACTTGCCTGGGTCCTGGTCCCGTCTGAGGACTCCGGGGAGCCAACACTGAATGGGTTCAAAAACTAAAAAAATAAAGTACTTACGGATGAGCGTGCTGGTGCAGAGGACAAGTGCAATAATGAAATCTCTTGATGGCGTCAGAACTCCGGAAGCCAACAACTCCAGCTCACAATGCATCCCAGTGAATCCCATTGGGCAGATGCACTGATACTTTATCGGCGGGTTAAAGTCCCGGCAACGGCCGCCGTTCCGACATGGGAACGAGAGGCACTCATTGTCATTGACACACTGAGTGCCGGATATTTTGTAACCAGCAGGACATCTATAGTAGCAAAAATAAGGAGCAATTTTCCAGGATTAGGATGAAATTAATATGAACCAAACATAGTGATTTGGATGAACGGAGGAGATGAATGCGGGAGGGTGGATATACAGGGTGTAAACGAAAACTCTGCATTCTTTTCAAACATAATAAGCAGTCCAAGACTATAAAAACCAATACTATAGCTGAAGCCACCTTGGTAAACTTTTATTAGTCACCTTGCAACTGAGAAGATATACACCATAAAAATCTTGTTTTGGAATATTTGTATTGTACAGAATTTGTCAAGCTTTCAATTGAATAATTTTTGGTATTATAAAATAAAGAAAAGTGAAGAAATTTGTGGTTAAAGGTTCAGTTGAAAGCGTTAAGGGTTTGATCTTGAATAATTTTTGTTAGATAATGTTTCAAGGCTGTATATCTGGTTACAGTTTAAAGATGACAAGTCAACATCTTCCAAGGAAGTTTTAAGTTTCGTTACATTTTTATTTAAGTCTTAGATCTGCAATTGTCTGAAAAGAGTGTCGAGCTGCCATTCACACCCCGCGAAGTTTTGCAGGTGAATGAAGTGCTCGGCTGTTCCCCTTCTCATCACGGGCTACGTACCTTCGCAGGTACTCTCTTAGGCATTTGCAGGCATTCGTAGGCACTGAGTTTTCTTCTAAGTAGTTAGTCACTGAGTATTTACACTATCGAACAACAAAGCTACAAGAACACTAACTACGCAAGGCATGCAACTCGGCGCGACTACCGCTGTTAGGTTTAGCTAATTTATGGTTAAATGGAGGATAAAGTACTCACTCAGAATGATTAGTAGGCACACAAGGATGGCAGCTAAGGCGCCCATGCTAAGTTTAAGGGTTTGGCCCTCCTGGATTAGCTCGCAATTCTCGCCCCAGAATCCATCGGGGCAAATGCACCGATAGCGCAGCCTCGGCTCCAGGTTAATGCAAGTGGCCCCATTCAGGCAAGGCAAATCGAGGCATTCGTTCCTGTCCATGCAGCCCTTCCCGTCCGGGGACATAATTCTTCCTTCGCCACAACTGCGGTCGGGAAAGCATGCATTGTAAATTAGTTTCGAGACGCACACTGCATCTATCGTTTATCTTTTATCTTTCATAGCATTAATAATTCACTCGATCACGATCTGCGGCCGCGCTCGCCTTTTGTGTGTCTGTCTGGCTGTTTCTGTGTTTTTCTTGTTCTGTCTGGGTGATGGATTTACTTACATAACCGACAGCGTGCCCGATGCTAGTTACTGTCTTTCTACTCTTCTATTTTTAATTCGGAAGGGCGCTTTCTTCGCTGGATTGCGCTTTTTACATGGAACGCTGCGCCCTATTTCTCCGCGTCCTTGTCGCGGCGCTATGATAAATTAAGTGCGGATCTGATGGATGGCGGGCATCAGAGTCCTGGCCCAGGATCCGCATCAGTCGCGACACTTCTTTGCCTGGCAGTTATGCGCTGCCTTGTCTGTCTGTCTGTCCGTTTGCGATGTTTGTTCGCGGGTGTACGACAAACTTGGATCCCACCACGGCTTTAATTCGGCACCCTCGGGTGCCATGCACGAAAAAAAGGATTGCATAAATTTGACCCCCCTTTTCCCACTTTGACCTGATAATGCAGCTCGCATGGATGCACGCGGCTGGCCGAAGGGCTCATCGGACAGAAAAAGGGGTTTGCCCTCTCTTGCGGGATGGATTTAGTTTTTAATAAACCAACGACTGGTTTCATCAGTGCATTTTTTCCACCATTGGCTGGGGAATCGGAATCAAAAAAGTGAAGGGAAGATTGGAAAAAACCCTGCCAACGGAAAAAACCCCTGTTTTGTCTGTGCCCCGGAGCGCCCTTCGCAGTGGTAAAAAATGAGAAGCACCAGATTTGACTTTCGAGCCTGTCCACCGATAAAGATTATTTCCTGGATTTCTCGTTTTATCATTTGGGGCGGAAAAGGTTGTAAATACAACGAAATGATTTTGGGTTTGTGCGACTCTCCTGGAAAAGTTACAAGAATTATTCATGAGTGCTGCAATTAATGCCGCCAGTTTTCCGCAGAGCATATAAAATTTTGCGGTGGCTGGACCCAGGATTACTGAATTCGGTCGGATTTTAAGCATTTAAAGGCAATTCTTTAAAAACAAGAAGAGAACATCTTTAAGTATTATTTCTTCTAAAGGGGACAAACAGGAGCGCATTATGCGGCAAAATATGAAAAATTACTTCCTCAAGAAAGTTTCATCTTGTTTTATTGGTTTGTTAAACACAAGGGCTCCCTGCCAGGCAAAGAATTTCTTGATCAGATTATTTTAAACTTTTGAAAAGCTGACATACCTTCTTTTTACTCTTAATCTCAAATATATTCAAATTTGAAAATATACATCTGTAGGTAATTATCCAGGGCTGAAGACGTCAATACTTTTAAACTGCATAATTTATTTTTGTAGAGTTTTATTTTGTGTAAAAATACATACTCGTATTTTCCCATGGCTTCTAATTGCAAATTCTCTTTTTGAGTTTGTTTAAGCTTTAAACAAAATATGAAAAGTTCTGTTTTGCTTTATTGTTAGTGAAATTTTCTTATTTACAAGTGTGTCAATATTTTAGTTACACTCCTTAATCAAAAAGTGAGTCAATTAAATTCGCTACATCGAAACATACAAGTGCCTTAGACAGCGTCCCCAGGAAGAACTGCCTCAACGTCTTGTCTCGTCAAAGTTCCTGCGGAAATCGGACGAGGCTCAAAACTTTTAATAACACCCGGCACCGAAAGGGGCTTACAGCAGTTGTCGAAAGCTTCTGGTTTCGCTCCGGGAATTTCTCCCTCTGGATTGTGTACTTAAGTGAAGAAAATGATAACATGACAGAAATTCAAGAGAAAACAAAACCGCAAACGCTAAAACAAGGCAGAGGGCTGTTCTGTTTCTGTTCTTCGAAAACCAAACATCATGCAGTAGCAGCAACGCCAAATCAAAGGAAACTCGAAGGGATATTTTTTATCTCAAACTCAAAGCAAGCGCGGGGATTTTGAAAAAAAGGGCTCAATCACGGTGTAAGCTTGGGATTCCGCAGGATTCATGCGGGGAGGGGGTGGAATGGGATCAGGAATAGTAAAAAATAAATAAACGAAGCAAAATCGAAACGAATTCATTACGGGTTTAATCCACCATTTGTAGGGTGTGCTCGGTAGATTCCTTTGAGCGGTGGTTTCCTCGGAAGACATGCAGGGTAGAAAAAATAAGAAACTTGTGTTCAAACGTAAAAATAAGCAAACTTTAATTAGCACCGGGCCGGGAGCGTGTTAGTTAGTAGGGGGCGTGTTTCGGCGGGTAACCAGAAACCCAGAAATCCAACTCAAAACTTGTAAATGTGCTTTTAAACTCAGTGCCACTGTCGTCAGCATTTCGGACAGGGAATGCTGTCGAAGAGGCGGCAAAAAACATGGCGAAAGTAGCAGCAAACAAATGCGGTCAAAATGCTATCAAAAGTTTGCAGTTTCGGCATCTGGCTGGAACTTCTTAAACAAACATTTTCTCCTTGTTTATATATTTTGTGGGCGGCATCTCGACTATCTCAGTGTGAGGTGGGGAACGGGGGTTTCTTGCTTTTGCCGGTTTTCGAGGAGGTAGGTTTCGTGTTAGTGTGTATTTGATAGCATGAATAATGACGGCAACAATTACCCGCGCGGCCTTCAGTAAATCACCAGATTTTAGCCAATTTTCGGTTTTACCATTCTCTGAAATAGGAAGCCTAACGTTTGTCCCTTTGTCAAATTAAATTGAGATTTTCTGGCCTCCCACCTCATGGTAGTGGAAAAACAACAACTGAATGTCACGGACATGCCCCGGGGGTTAGATATGCAGAATCATCCGTTCATTTATTTGGTAATTGCTTTAGCTCGTAATAGGGCAGCGCTGTTAATGGACCTGCGATACTCTCGTCCGACGCGTTCAACCCTCAAAATTAAGGGCTACTACCACGACTTACATTGGTATGTTTCGAAATGGTCTTTAGAGGCAACTTTTAAGGGAAGTTAGATAAACAACAGATGAACATTTGCATGCACCTGAAATTTGGTTTTTATGTGCGGCTTTTCACTGCAACTCCCGTAATTTTCAAGTTACGAAAAGCTTTTGTGGATGTAAAGGTAGGAAAAGAAAACATGAAGAAATAAATATATTCTAAAGTAATGAAGTTATTTCCGCCAAATTTTAGTTACTTTAAATTTCAAAATGAAATGTGAAGAAATATCGTTGATTTATAGTTAAAGTATCAATTAATATGTTTTGAATATAAAAAGTTGATAGTGTGATTTGTTTGAATACAAAATTATATGAAAGTCATATATTGAAATATAAAACTCATCAAGAATCAATTTTTTCAATGTATATAGAATAATAGAACCAAAATCATAAGTAACATATAAAGAAGTGCCGGTGGTACTTTTGATATTCATAATAACGTTTTTCTACTCTTCATGTGGCATATCATGAAATATGATTTAAATTGCATAAAGACCAGTTCACATGCAGGTTAATGTGACAAAAATTGCCAACAACATTTTTGCATTTTTGCAGTAACCAAGTTCAATCAATTGGTACATAAAAACTAAATTTATCGAACATTATTTTACACGTTCCGTCAGCAAAAAAATTGAAGCCTCGTTGAAATTTTCGAGTAAAATAAAGGCGGAGGGGAACGAGAAATGTTGTTGGTCTTTGTTCCTTAAATTCCTCTTAATGAACAATTTTCTGCCTTCCACGGTAAAAACAAGTTCAATTTGCGTTAAAACTCTCAGTTCCACTCTGGGACTTTTGTTCAATTGCTGCCGTTCGAAGCAGAAAATTCAATTTTATTCAGGCATCTCACGAGTCGCGTAATCTCATTAACCGAATAATTGGAAATGACCAAAAATTAAGAAAGCCCGGCCAGCTTTTCTCTCTCTGTGCAAGTCGGGGGCTGAATAAAAAACTTTATATAACCGAGCTGGCCGCCCCCACCCCCGCGACTGTAACAACTTCGGAACGTTCGCTGTCCAGCTAGCATAATTCTCATCCGTCGATTTTGGCTGTTGCATAATTTTAGAAGTTTTTTTTTCGTGGCCGCCAAAAAATATAAAAACTGGGAGGACTCGGCGAAAAACTTAACAATGTTATAAACTTTGTCATGAGAGCACTTTACCCTGCGGGGCTGGGCTCTTTTTTGCAGTAACTCTGGTAAAATGCAAATATTCATCATTTCGCTCGTAGCATTAACTTGAATTACGCGGCTTGTACAAAGCAAGGGAGGAAGAGGTTTTTTTAGATATATTTTTCACAGAAATGTTCGGATTTCCAGTTAGAAGAAGTTTTTAAAGTGGAGGTTAAAAATCATCGCAACAATTCAGTTCTTGTTTTTGCAAAAATGAGTGCAAAACTTCAGAAATTGGGTTTCATGTAGTGGAAGTTTAGTAGAAATTTCTTCTTTATTTTTCTGTGGCTCTTCGAGACCCAAAGCCGAGGTGTATCTGGTGATTAACTGAAGTTTTCCTGCAGAATGCCGTGGGTAAGGACGATGTAATCCTCTTAGTACTGAGCGAAAAAATAAATTATATAGGTCAAAGCTACTTACGTGCACTCGTACTCATTCCACAAATCGACGCACTCGAAAGGATCTGGGCAGATCACGTTCGAGCAGGGCTTGTTCGAGGGGCAGTTCTTTTCGAGATTTCTTGCCATTGTCGCTTGTCCCCATTGAGTTCCATTCATTGCGGGTGGAAGTGGAAGGTGTTTGCCCTCCAGCCTAAGTCAAGAAAGAGGGATTTTTATTGTTGGATTCGTTTAATATAGGGATCAAAATAGTAAAACCAAAATAATAAAGTAATTTAGCAGTTATCAGTTGCTGTTTATTTTCAGGGTAAATAAGCTTACCTTATATCATCTAGACAACTCTTCTGATAGTCAGCATACACCTCAAATGTCCTTACTCCAGTATATTCGGCTTTTCCGCCCGCATAGACGCCTTCCTGTTTATCAACGAGCAGCCACTGGTGGCCCTCAAATTCGAAGGTTTCGTTGTAGCGACGACCTTCTCCGCCATCCAGCTCTAGAGTAGCTGCTGAGCCGTATCTGTTAATTCTAACAACGTGCCACTGTCCATCGTCCACTGTGATGGAATTTAGCCACAGGTCCCTTTCTTCTGTTCTTAGGGAGTTCAAATTGTATCGGAAGTGAAGCCTGGCTTCCTTGATCTCTAAAATTCCGTACTCTCGATTGTGCTGGTCACTAACTCTAAAGAGCTCGCCATGCTGCTCCCTTGTCCTGAACCTTAACTGAATTTGGGTGCTGTATCGGTCAGGCTCAAAGCTTAGAGCATATTTAACATAACTTTGTTGTTTGAAAGTTGTTGGTATGGTTGGTATATTACATGCAGGTCCTGTCCATCCTGGTCTGCATTGGCATCGGGCTTCGCTGAAACTTCCGACGCAATTACCATGCTCCCAACATTTAGCAGTTTGTTCACTTTGCGAGCAAACGTCTTCAGTTTGAGGACAGCCAGAAACACTATTCCTCGAAAGTCCTGGGTGTGCTAGGTCATATAATTTGCTATTGTGGACGAGATTTCGTATACATCCGTCGAATCCTTTTGAAGAAGGAGCATAGTGCCAATAGTACAAGGACTGGTCAAATTGTTCTCTGTAAAGACCGCCTATCTGAAGCGGAGCATTCACGTTCAAGTACTCGTTAAATGGAGGAATCTGTCCTCTTGCTTGACAAGACGCATCATCAAATTCAGGCGGTGTACCGTCTTCCATTTCGGAAACTTCTGCCGATTTGCAATAATCAACTACCATTCGAACGTTTTCTGTATCCCAGAACAAATCTACCCTGTGCCACTCCCCATCATCTAAAGTTTTCTTCGTCTTAACCCTTAGCTCGAGGGTTCCGGATCCGAAATCGATTAACAACCTGGGGAAACCTCTTTCTATTTCTAGTGATATAAAATCGGAAATGAGCATTTCGTCCCGTTCAGGTGGTACGATAGGTCCGTTGTATAAAATTAATCCATCAGGTTTTCTTGTAACAAATTCGAGGCTTAGATGGGAGGTATCGCACATATCCAGAGGTGGATACCACGCCCAACCATTTCCGCGGAAACTTCTCGTTGTCTGTTGACATCTAGGCCCAGTATATCCCGCAGGACATGAGCAGTGGGGTCCGTATCTTGTTTCGATGCAGCGACCTCCGTTGTAGCAAGGTGTGTTTCGACAAGATTCACCTTTGCTAAAGTTCCTTGCACCGCAGGTGCATTCAGCTAAGGTATCAACTCTGACTCCTACAAGAGCTGTTTTGTTCGCATTCACCATGTAAGGAAGAGAACTTATATCCAGCGTATTCGTGCAAGACCCTTCGCACATTTGGTTCTCGTAGAGACATTCATCAATACCCACCATTGTAATATTGATCCCTACATCCTTTTCAATTTCTTCACGGTGCATCAGCACGATGCCATTAAGCCGAACTGGTTTATAGTAAGGCGATCCGTGCGCTGAAAATCTAATATCGGTTAGGGGAGGATGCTTTCGTTTCAGCTGCACGCTGAATATGTCGACATTTTCCCGGTCAGTATTAAGCAAATCAGCGAGTTTATCTCTGAATCTATCCAGCTTGCTCCTAGACAAGCTCTGGGTCCGATAATTCCACACTCTGATAAAGTCCTCGTCACTAATTCCTGATATCCTAATCGATCCCGAATTCACAACAGCATCATGCGGTATTTCTCGAACTGTGATAGTAACATTGGCAGGTACATCAGTTTGAGTGTGTTTTCGATCATATACTTTAAATCGCAAATGGTATCGCCCCTCCCGAGTTCCAGCCCGCATAGTAATCATGCCGGAATCCTCATCAAGTCTAAATCTTGGATGTTCCTGTGATTCCCAGTAGAATTTCTTATCGGGCAAATCCCAATCGTCCAAATCGTAGACGTAAACTCGTCCCACTTGAGTGTCAGGTGCTTGGCCTTGGTAGTTGTATATAAAAATCTCCTTGGAGCCCGGCTGCATTTTATTGTCATTTACATCACCAATTACAACTGTCAGGGTGCTTGTTCCGGTCATTGCAGGGCTTCCATGATCCTTGATAACTATTGGGATGAGATACTCCTTTTGTTGTTCCCTATCAAATGATCGTAAAGATGAAACGATGGCCATGCCATCTCCATTAGCTCCCTCTGGAAGACGGATTAAAAAGAGGTTTATTTAAAATGATGGTAGCAAGAGTAAGATAATTTGTTCTGCAAGTAGCATCATATTTTGAACCCAGCTAAAAGCCTTATTTCTAATGAAACGAACCGACACGGTTCCGCCCTTTACATATTTCGAATTAGAATTCACCCTCTAACGTGCGGAATATGGTTGATAATAGCCACAAGCAGATACACATCCGTCAATCACTTCGTAAACTCTACGTACAACATTTCTTGTAACTGATTGCAACAATGAAGTTTCTGTCAGGGCATTAACAACATTTGTGCTCTAAAACTCGATAAATTACAGTTTCGAACAAAATTCGTCCAAATGATCTAGCAAGCTAAAATGTTCCTTCATTTCCAGAAAGTTGCCCCTATCCAAGAAATAATTCTATAACTTCATAAATTCCCTATCAACGAACCACCTTCTCTGACATAGTTGTCGCGTGAATAGTTATTTTGATTGAGGAGAAACCCTCAGAGGAAAACTTTCCCCGAAACTTACAAAATCCATTGGCATTCTCCAGGAACTTTTCAAGTTTTTGATACAACAGTCTACGGGGGTAAGGAAAGTCTAGTGCATTGGCAAAGCACTTTCCAGCTCCAGAGGGATGGTTACTGCAGTTCGCACTTTAATTTCGGAACTGTTACCCCCGAAGAGCGGAATGCTTTTATCCGAAGGTTCCTCCGATGTCCTTGGGTTGATGAGAAGAAGCCTTTTCTCTTTGTTAGCTGACTCGTTTTTTCTTTTTAAATATTCGCAGATGCCTTTCTTAGCCGCTTATACAAAAACCTGAAACCTTTTGAAGCTTTTCTCTGTTTTATACCGTCTGTTTCCCGGGGATTTTGTTTTCCACGTCCTTTGTTCGGACTGGCAATTCTTGTTTCTGGGTCATTATTTGAGCATCCTACCTCAGATGCGGTTGCGGGTGAGGGATGTCCTTCCCAAGGGATCTTTTAGACTTAACATACATATTCAAGTGTGTTTTAAAAATATATTTCGGAGTACATTTGTGAGAATTATTTATATGTTGACCCGTTCTTATTTATTGTTAGAAAAATAAAGAGATCAAAATTACAAAAATACATAGCCTATTTTAGCATTCACAGGTAATAAGTAAATATTTAATATTCAGATTTGAAATGAATGACTTCATATTTACTATATAATACTCGCAAACTAAGTTAGAAGGTGATTCTTAAATTGCTAGTGATGATGTGTCTATATGTACGAAATCATTAGGATTTCAATTTTACTATCCCCTAAAAATATTGTTTCTTATCTTTTTCTATATCATGTGTTATCTTTTAGTGGACTACTAAAAGTTGATGACCAGTCGTTCTTTATACGGATTCCGTATACAATCGAAATTTCTAGAGGACTGCCGGATTCAAAACATTAATCAGACAAATTTGGTCATCTTGAAAGTTGATGTGACGCCTATAACGACGCAAAGCATGATTAATATTACCCACAAAATATATCACCAAGAATCCTTTGTAGGCTTGAGGCGGTAGAGCTTTAAGTAAATTTATTTCCGCAGTACTTCCGACATTTTATGTTTACCCATAATTTTCTAGTCGTTTCCCATGAACTTCCGGGAAGCATAGAGCCAGGCCCAGGACCCCAAAAACATACGCCGTACGAGAATGAAGGCATCAAGCTGTCTCATCGACAATCTCTGCATTCTCCGCGGTTGTTTACTCGAAAAGGTTTATCTTACCGCCATAAACAAAGAATATATCACCCGTAGATGGGATTCGTCCGCCACTATATAGGGCCCCATAACTACTCCACCCCTACCGCGCCGCGAGGTACGCGAGCTATCGTGCTGTTTTGTTGGATATCATTTTTCTTCGCTTATCTATCATTCGTGTGACCTCCATTTCATCCCCCAGATGGAAGACACGAAATCCAATGGCTTAAGCCAACGTCACGGACTTCCCTCCCATCACACAATTTCAAAATTCCGGCTTTTGCATAAAACATTTATCAACGAATTATTTCCGTTTTCAAATTGAAAATAGTTCCGCCAGGCGTTTGCTTCCTTTTACCCCAGTTCTTCCGTTTTCTGCAAATATAATTGAAGCGATTTGCACGGCACACAAATTACTAAGTTCATTTCCTTCTCCCCTCTGCTCCGGCATTTTCCTCAACAAATTCAGATGCGGAGATGAAATAACTTTGTACAACAACTTTCTTAGCCTGCTTTTTTATTTTATCTCAAAATTTTCCTTCTCTGTCGCCTTGGAGCCCTGGAGATGCGGTTTTCTTAGTTTTCTAAGGGAAAACTACAGGAAATAAAATAAATAAGTTTTCTCGCCAACAAATTGCTAAGTAGATTTTGTTGGATGGTGAAGGAAACTCTTATTGCTATAGGGATTTATTGGATTTGAAAAAAGTAATGAACTTTACGCCTACAATTTTTGCTTTTAAATATGTATATTGTATCAAAATTCTTAGTAAAATGGTTTCATAAAAACAGGAAAGTTGCTAGCTTTGAATGAACGAAATAGTTTCCAAACTTATTAGTTTATTAACTAATATTTATCAAAATAAGTTCTCCTCTATAGAAAATTCCGGATCGTTCTTCAGGCAAAGTACAAAATTTATTATTTCGTACCAAACGTAAAAGGAATAGTAATGTGTTGTAAACTTTATGTTAATTTAGGGAACGAACGAAATAACAAAGAGGATATTTTTATCTGTGGGATATAAAAGAGACCTATTTCAGACTTTACGATGGCAGTTCGTTAGAGAGGAACGAGTTGGCTTCCTTTTTACGTATGAGGCAACAACATTATTTAAAAAAATTTTATGTTGTAAAATCCATGGAGCGGGGAGTTTATATGAATTTTTCTAAGATAAGTAGGAAGCTTAGTCTCGTCATATGGCTTAGATTCATGCTCCATCTCATGGTCTATTTTATTTTTATTGCAAACAGTATTACTAAAGCTGGGAACATGACATTAATAATTATATACGTTGACTTAATAGAGTGTGATTTTATAAAATATTAAATACTGAATTTAAAGAAAAATTAGTTTATAAAATTATATGAACGAATAAAAGCCAAAACGAATGAGTGCTTTACTGAAGACTGTTAATCTACCTAAAATCATTTGTTGTTAAAATAAAATTTAAATGAGATAAACACCTTAACTTAATCCCCCTAAATTTATTGTATACAATTCCTGTTTACTCCCGAAAATAGTATGGGCTGCGTAAAGTTTTTAGGCAAATGCAAAATGGTAGTAAACCGGCAATTTTCCGAGTGGTTTTGTGCTAACAAATCCCTTATTAAAACCACTCAAGGTGCAGAGAGCTCCGCCCTTCCTGATGAAATCCGGGTGTTTGCATTTCAATATGCCGGGAGAGCTGCGTTGTATTGACGACGGAGCCTGTTCTAAAATTGGGTTACCACTTAAAAGCTCTGCACCAGAAATTCCCCTGGACTTACAGGTCCATTTAAACTAGGGAGTTTCTGGCATAAACTGAGCCCCTGGTTCTACACGAGGAGGAGCAGGGGGAGGCCCTACGTCGGGGCAGACACCATTTATTTCTTCATAAACATGGGTCCAGTGTATTCAGGCGTGAGCTGTAAAACATAAAATCTGTTTGGGCCAGACTTGAAAAGTCAAACATTTCATCCTCCATAATTTATGCCGTCTTGCACATAATTTATTCAGGAGTGAGGCCTGGCGGATGGAATAATTCTGTCGATGCGGCCGGGGCTTACGAGATCGCGCTACCCGAAATTGTTTTCATAAATTTTTGTTGCGGTTTTGAGTTCCTGACCGAAAAGGAAGTGCCCACAATTAAATCGGAAATGTGCGATACGCACAAAATTTCGAAATTCCCTCTTTACCTCGGGACTTTTCCTCCTTTCCGTTTCCATTTCTCATTCAGAAACAGGGAATAGGCAGCTCCCGGGCAGACCCCGACAGGATTAAAACGTAGTTTTTAAAAATTATTTCCAATTAGACAAAGCTCGGCTCCGAATCGAATGGAATCCCCACACAATTTATAGTTAGTGGAAAATTAAAATTTTATGGGACACCGATTACGCCTTTAGATGCGAATAATTAATGCGATAATCGATGCTTATTGAATTGGCCTAACATCGTTATTGTAAATTAATGTGGTCCATTCTATTTGCATAATTAGTCATGGAGGCTGTACCCCCGGCACGTGCTGCTATCTTTTACGGAGAAAGAACTCCGCCAGGCAGAGCTCCTCTGGATAGTGGCCCTTTTGCACGCTTTTACACACGCTCGTCGTATTCAGCAGGATGCGCTTAATAGAATTTAATTGAATATTAATTGGTGTAATGAATAATATTACTTTGATGGCAACGATAATTTATGGAGCACAAAATTGAGAGGCCTGCTCTAGTCGATTTATAGGTGCGCTACTCAATCAAATAAATTAACCAGCCTGCCACAATAACTTTCACTTGAAGGGAGAACCGATTTAACAGTGTTTTGTTAGTAATGGCTCTAATTGAATTACGTGGAGTTATTACTGCAAATTATGAAAAGCATTAATATCTTTTATGATAGTGTAGCAACGAGGATTTATACTATCAAGATGAAAATATTCCTATGAAACCAGATTTAATTTTCCCTATAAACAGTCTTGCATGACCTATAAATGTTGTTACTGAAAATATTCGTCTTTTATGCTTCATAGAGAAATGTACACAGTGATCTTTGATGTGACAGATATTTAGAAAATGATTTAAACTAGGTCTATCTATAATATGTAACAAAATTAGTCAGTGCAGTACTTACTTTGATCCTGTTCCACTTTGAATGATGCTCGAATAATGTCGTCTGCTCCAGGGTCCAGTCTGAACTGGAATGGAGGTCCATTGCTCTTGGAGCGGTCGTCGTCGTCAGTGGCAAGGATTTCAACCACTTTCCTGGGCGGTACATGTTCAGGCAGAACAGGTCTGTAGTCCTTAAGGAATTTGGGGGCGTTGTCGTTGATGTCCTGAACGACAACAGTGAGTGTTGCTGTTGCGGTTTTAGGCGGAACTCCGTCATCGATTGCGAGGATTTTCACTTGATGCCTAGGAACTACTTCACGGTCAAGAGATCGTTGAATGGACACAGTGCCCTCCTGGTTGATCGAGAACTGTCGCTGCCTGTCTGAGGAGCGGTCAATCGAGTACGAGACCTTACTCTTGCCACCCTGATCGGGATCTGTGGCCTTGAATTTCTCAAGGGCTGTACCAAGTTTTGTGTCCTCAAACACCGAGACTTCAACATTGGCCCGCTCAAAGTGGGGCTTATTGTCGTTTATGTCTCTCAGTTTAACCACAACCCACGAATAGGCAACGTGGTACTTATCGTTGTCGTTATCCTCACCCTTATCGTTTACCTGGATGCGAAACCTGAATCCATTGCTTTGTAATTGGTCCTCGTAGTCGAGTGGTTGGACAATTTTGAGACTACCAGTGCCATCGTTGTTCCGTACCATTGTAAATTTATCAGCGCCATACCCGCTGTTGTCGATAACTTTGTACTGGAACTTATTTGTCTCATCCTCATCATGGACGGTTACGGTTAAAATGGGCATCTCCGGGAGATTTGTTCCATCTGTTTCGTCGACCTCCGTAAACCACTCATCTTTTGTAAATTGCGGAGGCATATCGTTGATGTCCTTCACACGTATAGATGCCGTCCCGGTCCCTTTCAACCCCCCGCCATCCATCGCAACGACCTGAATCGAATAATCTGGAGTGCGCTCCCGGTCCAAGCAACAGACCGCCGTTTTTATCACACCAGTTTCGGGTTCTATTTCAAATATAGGTGACCCGGTCTCCTCCTCAATCACGTTCTTCTCGATCGAGTAGACCAGCTTCGCGTTGGAGCCCTCGTTCGGGTCGTCGTAGTCGACGGCTGTCATGGTCATAACGACCATCCCGGCCGTGCCATTCTCAGTCACATTACCGAAGTAAACGCCCTGGGGGAATATTGGTGCATTGTCGTTGATATCTTTTAAATTAACTTGAACGTCGGCGTATCCGACGAGTCCCTCGCCGCCCTCGTCTTGGGCGAACACCGTGAAGCGCCACTGGGGCCGCCCATTGGGCTGATCCCTGTCCAGGGGCTGCAAGCGATTTACGCGGGTTATAAATTTATTTTACACTTTCCCGAAATATAATGTATGGGATGGGAGCATATGTTTATAAGGGTGGGGGGTGGATTTGCATATCCCGCCGACCAGTGCTGATACAGCATTCAGGATGCTGTGCATGGTCCTGAAGGAGCAGCCTGGCTTCGCCTAATTTATGTCTTGTAATCGGCGCAAGACATTCATCGTGGCGTGTTTTGTTCGAATGGAATTAATTTGGCCCGAACTACTCCCGCAGGACAGCTGGAGTTATTGTTTTCTTCGGGTTGTCTGATGCGCCCCCCAGTTCCTAGTTTTTCCGGCAACTCTGAAAATCCCCGAACAAATGCATGCGGCTGGTGGCGGTCTCATGAATAAAAATGAAAAGACAAATTTTCTGCTCCACATCGATTGAATGGGTGTGGGCGAAGTGGGTGTGTCCCAATGTTTTCCACTGGTTCCCGGCAGCACCCACACTCGACTGCTAATGCAAAACAGGCAAACAACCATTGTTCTGTTCAATTAAAAAGTCCGTACCAAAGCAAATGTAATATAGTGCCTTTTGCCCTTAATGGATGTGTTTTCGCCTCCTGTTTTTCGCCCCATGAACCTCTTTTTTCCTTAGAGTGGATCTCTTCCCACCCCATGCAATTGCAGCCGGCCACTCCCACGGGACCAAACATATCTCCCCAAAAGCTAGCCAAATGTACCCGCTGCAGAATTTCAAAATAAAATTTCATATTAGCGCTTTTGGGGACCCAAGCGGAACAATAGAGACATCAAATCCTCCCGGGGAAGGTGATGCGGCTGCTGCTAAATTTTGTCGCTCATCTCGTGCATAATCCCGACCCCAAGGCCTCTGCTCTGTCTCTGCTGAATGATAAGTTATTTGCATTACTCAGTTTCGGAGGAATAAATGGAGTTGCGCTGGACCAATGCATGCATGCATGCAAACAGAATAAACTTCATGTTTATTAAGACCAGGGTTGTGGCCGCCCGGTCGTCATACCTTTGAAATGCAATTTTATTAAAAATAAAAGACAGCGGAGATCCTTTGGGGTTGCAGTGGCCAGGCTACTTAGTCCGCATGGTTGAGGGTTGTGAGCTTGTGGTACCGCAGGACTTTTTGTAATGCACAGAACTTGCTCGTAAATTTAAAAGCAGTAGATTTAAATAATTTCCCAATTCAAACCAGCTAAAAAATCAACGTTGCATTGACTGTTTAATTCAGCTGGTGAAAGAGTAAGGGCTTAATTTTTCATTCGTTTCAGCAAAATGTAATCAACTGAAAAAGCACGTATTTTTTATGTTCTTGTTAAAATAGTATGAAATCATAATAAATGTTGGTTTACCGTTTCGGTAACTCTAATTATTAGGAGTTAAATTAGGCGAATGAACCAACGTTTTTTAAAGATCAAATACTTTTTAAAGCACAGAAAAATGTCCATACAATATTAAGGTTGTTAAGTAATTTAATACTGATTGGCACCGCCTGTTGTGTAAATTCATCGAAATTCAACAAGAAACTCATTACATAAGAGGATGATTTAATCAAAATCGTTGGCTTGGTAACAAGCACTTTTCGGGTTTTTTTACTAATTAATTATGAGGATGGTTGTCGGAATTAATTAATAAATGAAACCCAATTAAAATTTCTAGAAAATTGAGATGATGAAGTCGCGTTAAATACTGAAAATTTCCGTCTACCTGATTATTTTTATAAAGTGAAATTCGCAGGCAGTGGGTTGTGGGTGTATCACTTTTCCTGGAACATCTTTTATATAAATTGTGAAGGATATTTTAGATTTACCTTGCACTCTATTTTGTGAAAGAAAATATTTTGCTTACCACCATACTACGAAAGACTGATAGTTAATTTCGTGTACAAACTAATTTAAACAACTAAGAAAACGCTGATTAATTATACAAAAATTAATGTGTGTGCATTTTATTTCAGAACGATTATTGAGTTTCAGTTAATAAAAATTGCACATATTTTGCGTTGATAATCCTGCAGAAAGGACAAACTATTTTTCTCTCAATCGCACTTTGCATGTAATCAATTCAATTTTTTAGTTCACACGAAATGTCCGCCATCTGCATGTAACATCGTGGATTGAAAAATTATTGCGGTTTTTAGCAAAACTGTTTTGGTGATTTTTTAGCCTCGAATCGAAATTTTATGCACATCATCGAATCGTAATGTTTGCGACATAGTTTAACATTGTATTAAAACCTTTCGACCTCTCTAGCAAAAAATGTGCTGAAAGCAAAAGGTGTTTTTAGCGAACGTTAATTTCAGATTGAAATGGCCTGGAGATTGAATAAGGCAATAAATGGCCCAATTCGAGGGCAATTTGTATAAAGTTTTACTGCTGCCGTAATCCCTTAATGGGAAATAGCAAAAAGCGCCTTAATTAGAGATATCAGTGATAAAGGTACGCATCCTTCGGAAGCGATAAAGGTGCCTCGCACCCACCTCATCGAATCGTAAAACCAGTCAGGGAGCAAGAAATCGTAACTAACATGACCCAGCCCGGGTCCGGGCCCTTCCGGGCAGGGGAGGTACTGTGCAAACCCTGTAATTTAATTGTTATCTTTGGGAAGCCCGGCCATTTGGTGCTTTGGATTTATGATGCTCTTTCTGCGCAATAACAGGAAGTGATTGATTACGAAAATTAGTGGCAAATTGCTCGTGTCTATGTATTCACCTTCATCCTCAGCCAAGGCCGGGGTATCTTCCTGCGGGATCAGCTTAAGGAGGTCCTTGCAAGTAAATTGGCTAGCCACAAAGTGTTTCTTAATAACTCCTAACTGGCTCCGGAGAGCCAGCATTTATCAATTCCTTGGCTAGTTCACGGCTTACCACGCTCGAGAATGGAAACTTTCAGCCTTAATGTGGGGAGTGAGAACTTTAATTAAGTTCTAACTTAAAGTTGTAAAGTGGAGGACGCCCGTGGGGACTGCAAAAACCCGGAGACGACCCGGCAAGCTAATGCAGTTCAATAAAAACGTCGATCTTCTGTGTGGCTCCCTAGGGTGCCGAGGAAATGTTTGGGTACAATGTGAGATCTAAGACTATTTCATGTAGTGCTCCTGGCCGAGCATATTCGGGTCCCTTTCTTCACTGGGATCCAGGCACGTGGGGGATCCCTTAAAATGTTAAGTGTCCATAATTCGGAGCCACATTAATTTTGCATATTCTTAAATGAAGGCGAATAATTAATCACCTCGTTCAGACATTTCCTGATTCGGAATGGGGTTCATATGCAGCAGTGGTGGCCCCAGGTTTTTCCTTATTCCGGAAATTCCATTAAACCGTTTTTTATCCCTCCTTTCAACCCAATAATGGCACGTCAAGAATCCCAGAGCCGCTTTCTGTGGATCCCCGATGAATTATTTATCAATGCTGCGCCATAATTTATGGGCCGGACTCGTTTTGTTTATGCCCGGGACACATCCCTTCCCGAATTACAGAGCGCCGGGGGTGCTTTATGAAGGTGGGACAGGACAGGATGATCCGGGAGAATGGGTTTCGGGACCTGGTATATACTTAACCACTTACCTTCAAAACAAATATTTCACCAGTAGTTCTGTTTATATCAAATTTACTGTTGGCTGGATTATCTGGGTCGATCCCCTGCCCGGTGAGAAAGTAAACAATGTTCTGGGGACGATCCTTGTCACCGTCGGTTGCAGTCACCTGTGGGAGGAGGGTGGAAACGCATAAAGGCATATTAATTTCGAAGTCCTCGCTTTAATTCACGAATTCACTCCTCGATCCAACAAAACACACTCCATCCGTTCTGCACACGAACACCCTCGGGCAAATCCTGCGCTTTCTCCACTTCCACTTGGAATTGCATCGAGAGGAAGTGCAGAAAGCGTCGGATTTCCACCACCATTCAGAGGTTAACTACGTCTACGTCATGCAGCCCTACCGCAACGTAAGAAGGGCACTAAGTGCGGGGATGCGATCACGTCACAGTCCCTGCAACTGAAGGGTCCTTCGAGCCGTCGAGTTGTGGCGGCTCAAAGGACATTCAGCGGCAGGCGTGCGGAGTCCTAAGAAGCAACAAACATGCAACGCACATCCTTCCTCTTGCCGCATGCATCCGACGACGTGCGTCCCAAACCTTCCGGACGGGGCTAATTTTATGAGCGGAGCCTCACATCCACGCTGGGACCCCCCAGAACCGCTTCATGCTCACATTGCGTCCTGGTGAAATTTTATGTTTCACCGAGTGCCCCGGGGATCACAGGTAATTACTTCATGCACTGGAGGAGGCCTTCGTTTCGCGGCTCAATAAGATTTGGTTTTTTTTTTACTCATTAATTTAATGTATATGCTTTGCTCTGCGAAGGTGCACGCCGGCGGTGCAGCCCCGTCCGCCCTGCGCCGGAAACTAACAAGCGCCCTGGAAGGAAATCCTTTCTGAATCGAGGAAGTATGCAAGACTTAAGTAGATTCCTTCAAAAGTACTCAACGACTGCTTTTTGTAGGTCAGAGTGCGAATCCAAAATGTTGCTAGTCGCTGGTTTCATTTAATTTAGTTTTTGGTTTCGGAATAATTACGTCTAACGAGTTACTCTGTAATTTTTGCTAGGAGTTGATTCAATGCATTTACAACTAAGAGATTTTCAGAATTATGTTAACGATGGATTTTCTAAAAAAAGGCATATTTTCATTGAATTCGTTCATCGTTTCGTGAATTAACTGGGAATGTTTCAAAGATAGAGAGAGGTAGTAAAGGTAGTTGACTTTCTTTACTTTTGCTACATTCATAAACTTCTCTCACAATCTCTGAAGATTCATTTATACTCATGTATGAAAATAAATATATCTTAATGGATGCATCCTCAAAAGAAGGACAAGTGCAGGACATGCGGAAGTTGATAAGACAATAATCAAAACAGAAATCCAAAAAAATTATATTAATTAATTAAAATCAACCGATATTTGAGATTTGATCAACACTTTAATATTTTATACTTTCTATATTCTTATCTCTAATTGGCCCTAATTTTAAATTGGTTTTAATTTATTTTAGGCAGTATAAACTCAGCTCTTATTCAACTTCTTCAAATCAAGATTCAACTTCTTGAAATCAAGTACATGTTTTAATTTTTCAATGAAATTCTATTTGTAACATGAAAACAATTGTGAATTGCTCTAATAATGAATGAATTGAAATAAATCCTCTTATCGTGTAGTTCAAGTTATTTTTTTCCAATTTGGAACTTTTATAAAATTCTTATGATTTGTGGTTGATTCTTGTTAACAGACAAATTTTCTTCTCGTAATTACTACAAGAGTAACTTTTAATACTTTTAGTGCTGAAGTAACAATGGAAAATCTATAGATTTTGCTGTTACATGAAACTTTCCAACAAAATTACTCCGAAACTTTGAAGCTTTACTACTTTATTTGTTCATCCGGCTTAAACCAAACCGAAATGAACTAGCCAGATAACAATTTCAGTTACTAGACTTTAAAAAGTAAAAATCGGGGTGATAACCCAAACTCAGTTTTTCACTTGATTTTTTACTTGGAACGGAAACCGGGTTATAAAAGGATTACCCAGTAAAATGTTAGCAATTCGATTCAGCGTTGAGTGGATTACAGCCAATCTTCATTGAGCTGCTCGGTAGAATTAAACGAATTTTCATGTCCATCTTCATTTTGGGCGTACTCTGTCAAGTGAGCTCGGATTCCGAATCGTCGTCATAACAAAGTTTTCGTTTTATGAAATGTTTGTGACAAATGAATTTTCCCAAAAAACCGAGAACAGCGGAGTGAATCATTGGAAAATTCAGTGTCACCTTGTTCGGGGTTTAACCGAAATAAATGAGGCCGCGGCAAGGGCTTAAAGAAACTCACTCTGTTGTTCCGCACCCCCGCAGTCATTAATCCGGCCATAAAGAAGCGCCGGCATTAATTCGTACGTCTCTAATCCCCGGAACTATGTAATGTTTCAGGATATTTTTTGTGCGTCCCTTTGCAGTCCCATTTGCGCCATTATTTCCGAAGTTGTTCAATTTTATGTTGGATCGGGCGACATTTTCGGCAATTCCGCCCCCTTCCCGGTCTTTTATGGGGCGCAGCCGAGCCCTGGCCTGCTGACAATAATAGGTGGATAATATCTGGAGATTATGTACTCGCCGGATCTCCTCAATATAATCAGCTCAACAAGACGGTGATTTATAAGATTATCAGGATGTTTTGAATGAAAGGATCCTTGGAGCCGTCTGGCAAGTCGTAAATCACAGCGAACCGCACAGGGTCCAGATATTTACGGAGGGCGGGCAGCCCTTGTTAAAGCGAAACCCGAAATGCCCGGCGCTCGCAGTGGCTGGAGGTTGACCTTTCCTTTTTGCTCCCTAATTCAGACATAAATCTGATTCACTGAGAAGTGTGTGCGTACTGTGATAAGTTTCCTGCGCCAACTTAAAGAGGATTTTAAATTTTGTTTATCGCCCTATTGCCATAGTTCATTTTCAATTTCCCGAGGGAGTTTTCGCCCGATATTCTACATAGGAATAAATTTAAATTTCTGCGGACGGTCAGTTTTGTGCTGTTCGACAGACCATCACTCTCGGTGAATCTCTATGGAAATTCAGTTTCAAAATACCCGTCCATGCGATTTTCGAAAGGAGTTTTTCTAGAAAATTGCGAATGTTGAAAATGTATAGCCAAAGGAAGTGAAAACAAAGTTTAAAACAACTCTGCAAAGCTGTGAAGTTTTCATTTACTCTAGACAGAGTTTTTCAGACTCTGGTGGATAAAAGTATCAGTGACCTCTTGGGTTACGGCGTTGATTGTTCTCGGCGCACTTCTGAGTGGCGCTAAATTATTGATGCACTAACTTAGCGAGGAGTTTGGAATTTTAAAATTATCTACACACAATTGACATAATGTTAAAGGTCGTCTAAAGTTTAAAAGATTTGTTCAATCTAGTTTTACAAAAATTTAAAAAGTAGACTAAAACTACTTTTTCCTTAAAGTGTTTGCTAATAATGAGTTTGTAACAGTTCTGAATACTAAACAAATTCTCTGAAGGGGTATAAATTTTGAGAAAACTTGTTGAACTTGCCATTTGGAGTAAAAATAAATGTCTGTTTTACTGCGCATCACGGACAAATTACTGAATAGATTTTGATTGAGCTATTATGTATTTGATAATAGCTCGAAGAGAAATTCGATAAAATGTGCGTGTTTTCAGACCAGAGACGGTTTCTTGGTTGTTGATTTGAAATTTTCTATATCGAAAAGTCGATATGCAACGTGAGTTAAAGTTAAATGAAAAAACAGCCTGAGAAGTTAATTTATTATAAGTACTTCAGCTAATTTATGAGAAGTTTTACATTCAGCCAAACAATCATTTTTATCGCTTATGTAAATAATTTGTAGGAGGCGTAATTCTCCTCATCTTCACAATTTAATTTCCTCACAGAAACGGGGTCATTGAGGTTTATCAGGGAAGTGTTCTTGTTTGTGGCCAAGTTTAATCATTAAATCCCCAGCAGGATACTGCGGCAAGACCCGCAGCAGGCCCTCCATTCAGGAAATTTAATATTTTTGAGGGAAACCTCTGGAGCGTCTCGAGTTCCTGCCTACCGAAGGAGATATTTTTTAGGGGTCCCGAACCCCGGATTAGGCTAATGGTGAATGCAATCAAATCACTCAAATGTCTAACGACCTCCTCCTCGCCGAACAAAGTGACCATTATGTGGAGCTGAGGGTCATCAACAATACAAAACCATCAGCAATGCGGGGGCGCACAAAGAGCGCCATTTCTTAGCGCTTCCTTCGATAAATTTTTTCGCCCTTTATTCTCCTTCATTTTGTGTGTGCTTGGCGATAAAGTTATGATGAAATTTTGACGAAACAAACAAATGTCGTGTTGCTGCGGAATGGGGAAATAAATGAACAAGGCGTCCTTCAGCTTTTAATAACGTCTTCGGGAAAACTTCTATATAGTGGATGAGGAGGACTTTTTGTCTGTCGCCCTGAAAAGTGTCCTCGCCGCGACGCTATCTTTTCTTCTCCGCCGCGCAAGGGACCGATTTCGAGCAGCGAATTACCGTCCGTCTAGTGCAGATTTAATTAACAGCCTCAAGTGGCCCTCATCGCACGAGATGAAGAATTGATGCGAAAGGACACGACGGTTTTGAATTGAGCAATTGGCATTTTTTCACAATTTTCCCTTGGGGATAAGGTGAAAACTTTAAAATTATTTAATTAAGTTTGATTGCGTGCTCAGCTGCAGATGTTTCACATTGCGATGAGGAAACACTTAAACATAAATCAGGAGGAACATTTTAAATTGGAATTGTTTGCACTACTTTCCAGAATTTTGGTTTGAATAAAATGTTAATCTTATAAGAGAGCAAATATAAACATATATGTAGTAAAACTAGTTTTCTAGAATGTAAATTTTCTCAGGCTACTCTCAAAGTTTCCATCAGAAAGGAGCAAAAATGCAAAAACATCCCTGCGGACAAGGATCTTTCAGAGTTTTAGTTTATAAGCAAACTCGGCAACAAATGCTGCCTTTAACCAAGATGCCCATTCGTTGTCACGTCCACCTGCATTTAATATGCATAAGCAATTACTCGCAATGGGTCAAGTCGGCAGCCTCTTGGGAGAAGAGGACCTTTGGAGGACATTTTGCGTGGCCAGCACACAAAGCAATTCCGTCACAGTGCTGTGGATGTGCGTAGGAAAGGACACGCTTTTCTTTTATATTATTTTTAGTTCTAACCTTCGCTTTGAAGCATATACGTATTATACTTTTTTAAAAAATTCTAAGGACGAGCAAATTTTCTTAGCTCTCAAGCCTACGTTGCGGAGTATCATATAAGTTTCAATTTTACTAGACGACTGTCGACTGTCTAGTGCAGATGATGATTTAATAATAAATTGCTCTTGAAACGTCGTCTAGACTTTTTATTGTTAGCGAAAACAATGGAAGATAAAAAGAAGGAAATACATATTTTTAAACATGGCGAAGATCTTTAGACGGTGAACCCTTTATGCGAGCTCTTATTTTATATTGTCTCTCTCACTAAACTTTTATTGTGATTTCTTTATCAAAACGTTTTTTAAAGAATTTAAGTAGGACCAGATTTAATTATTTTAGGATGAATTCAGTCTCGTTATTTCAGACATAATGTTTCGAAAAAATTTAATATCATGTAGAAAACATTTATAATCGCAAAAAATTCCTAAGCTTGGAATTTTAAACCTCGTAATTCGGAGTATCCTTTTGGGGTTTAAATTTATTTTATACATCCTCTAAAGGTGTGTTTTAGACTTGCTTCAAACAGCAGAACTCATAAAATTCTTGTTATACAAACATTTCCTGGTACATTTTCAAGGATATGACTTTTTATACTGAAACCTTTTGGCCATTAATGTTTATTAAAACCACAAGTTAAGTGGTTTAATATGCAGAGTTTTATCAATAAATAAACTTGAGATGAAAATGTCTATAAAGTTTCCGGATATTTTTATGACCGTCTATTTCCTGAATTTAGTATAGTTGCTTTAATAACCACAAATTCAATCAACAACATTTGTATACTCGGAATGCCTTGCCAACGACAATGTTTAAATGTACCAACACAATGTGGTCGGGTCCGGAAGGAGTCTCCTTATTTATAGATTACATACTTGACCACTGAGCTTATACAAGGACCTTGTTGACAAAGGGTAGGTGCCCCACAAAGGGCATCGATTCATGTTCGTTGTGATTATTGTTGTCACTTCCTTTAGTGTCATATATCAAGCAAGTGCGTCAAACTTACATGAGCGTTTCTCTTCTACAAAGAACTTTGTTTCTTTTGACGCTTCATTTCATTTCGCTTGACCCGAATACCCTATTCATTCAGAATGTCGAAATCTGATCCATGCGTTTGGCCTTTTGTGTCATGCCCGTCGCCTCACAGTTTGATTTATTGTTCGGCACGAATTTTTCGAAATTCGAAAGCAATATGATTTTGAGTCAGAGTATTCAGACATGCCTTTACAAAGTGGTACACAACCTGTTTTGTTCTCAATTGACCTGTTGAAATATCCAATTCATTACTATAGAAAAACTATCTCAACTATTTCATTTACTATTGTAAATGGAGCGAAATACTTAAGACCGTAACCTGAAGGTAGAAATAGAAGTTTCTGCTGTTAGTAACACTTTATACACTGGTTAGTTGATACTGGTACTAGTTACCTCTACGCCGTTCACCTTGTTAGTTACAACAGAAATGTACAGAAGTATCAGAGTCAATGGTACAGAAAGTTTATAAAATTGGAAGGGTGTTTGTTTCAACCTGCATAATGCGAAAGGGTGTGTCCATTTGTTCTTCCATCGTTTTGTCGTACGAGTTCTGTGGGAAAACAGGTGGTAAGTCGTTGACATCGCGAACATTAATAACAATCAGAGTCTCGTTCTCATTCAGGCTATCGGAGGCGACCAGCTTTAGCTCATACTGACCGGGAAATAAAAAGAGAATAATAAAAAATTAAATCGGAAAATAAAGGAATTAAGGACGCAGTAATCCATAAGGGCGTACTTCCACAATTATTACCCACTACAATCGGGGCGTAATCCCTGCTAAAGGCGATGTCCATCGAAATATTTTAAATATTTAAAAATTAAACAACAAAATGAGGAGGGAAAATAAAACTAAATAAGTACTTCGACGTTTAAAATGTTGAAGCAATTTTTGCCCAGTCGCCCATAAATTCAAATTACACTCCAGAAAATCCACTTTATGTGCTCATGATTCGACGGAAAATAATTAATTTTTAAAATTTGGCCTGTGGACTCGGCGCGTTTCGAATTAATTTTAATTGATCGCAATGCAAATTAACCATTCGAGGGTTTAAATTCCAGCCGACTTTTCAATAAATTTCCTCAGCATATATGGCGATGTTGATAATTTCGCGTTTAAATGGGCAGGCACTTTGTTTAATAGTCAAAATGAGGTTTTCGTGAAAAAACGGTTTGATGGCTGTAATCAATAACAAGAATTGGAGCAGTACCTCACCTCAACCACTTTGCAGGCCGCGGGTGTACCGTTGCCGATGGTGAAAAAAAATATTAGTCGCGGGGGTTTTGGGGAAAGATGACGACGACTGTATTACTCAAATCGATCCGTGGAAGAGCGGAGGTTTAGGCGGGAAATTGAATTCTGCTCGAATATCTCCGTTTACACAATCCAATTTTGCGCCGTCATTTTGCTCGTATTTTTTCCCTAGGACTGTGAAATATTTTTCTCAAAGTTCGAAAGTCGAAGTCCCACTTCGCCGGCTTATGCTGCCATTGAGTTATTTGCTGCGAGCATGATACACGAGTCTCCCCGTGTCCTTAGACTGCTAAAAGTTTTTCTATTTGCGCGCTCAAACTCGAAAGTACCAAGGATTTAGGAGTTCGGCTGGGCGGTGGCACCAGCTTGGAAACAGCCACGAAGCCCCTCAAAAGCGGAAAAAATAAATCTCAAAATCGTCTTAAAACTAATAATTCCGCGATATTGGCATCGCAGGAATGAAATTTTCCCCTGTTTCCAGAGCAAAGCAACCATCAGGATAAAATAAAATAATGTTGATAATGAAACACCAAACGAAAAATAAAAAATAAAAACGAATGCGATGGAAAGAAAGCTCTTAGCATGCGACATAATTTTTTTTTGGGAAACGAAATGATTAAGGCAAATGTAAGACATTGTGGCAAAAAAGCACAAGGCGAAAAGAAAACACAAAACACGAAAAAAGGCTCTTCTAAGAGTCTTATCTGGGGGTAAGGGCTCAATTTCAGGACCTGCAGGACACGCTTCGGGAGGTTTCGATCGTCTTCTTCGGTGATTTGTGTGCGGTATGTAGGCCGTTCGAACACAGGTGGATTGTCGTTGACATCTTTCACGTGAATTATGACCGTTGTGTAGTTTTCCTTTAGGTTGTCTGATGCCGCTAAACGAAGTTCGTACTGGACGTTTTTTATGTAGTTTGGGGTAAAAGAAATTTTTCATTAAATTTTGTTGTTAGTAAATTTGTCTTGTTGAGCAGAGTGACTTAATCTTTCGTAGTTAGCTTACACAGATTAATGACTTGTGGAATTTGGCCAGTCATGTTGCACGTTCCCAACTTTTTCTTCTTAAATTGCCAGATACCGCAAGAAAGAAAGGATTTCCTTAGATAAGACGATGTTCTAACTTTATTTACAAAGTATAATTTCTATAGAAACTTCAAAAAACATTCGACAGTTGTATATATTAAACTAACTTAAAAAGCTCAGAATACATACTGAATTATTATTTAAGAAAATATGTGTCTCTTTCAGGAACTACATACATTTGTAAAAGGTCACGGCTTCAAAACCTTCCAGAAAAATAAGCAAAATTCCTAGAATTACGGAGCCTCAGCAACAAAGAAATAATCATAAAACTTCCTCTTTATTAAGTCTATTAGGAAGAAGTGGAATTTTGGATAATGCGGATAAACAAATACCAATTTATTCCTCAAATTACCGGGAAAACATTTTAGTGTCCTATTTTTACTTTCTTAAAGATTTCCCAAGTAGAAACACAGGCACGGTAGAATTTTGATTAATGAAAAATTTCACGACGCTGCTGTTTGGTATCTTAGTTTCAAAATTGCGAGCGTTTTGGGGTAAAAGGCTCCTTTACACGAAGAGCGGCCGAAGCTAGTAGCACTCTAAAAATGTATAAAAAATAATCCCTGGTACAATACACTTATTACGAGCCGCCCGAAATTCAGTTGAAGCTTCCTTGGGTAAGCTAAGAAAATCCCCGCTCATTAGTGGAGCATTTCCTCAAATTTTCATGATGTGCAAGGTCATAGGTCTGGGAGCGCCTCCTGGATCTAATTTAAGTTAAAAACCCACCCTCTCGAGAAGGCGTTTCAGGTGCGGCCTTATTTTGATTCTGGTCTCATTAGAAAACGACAGAGCGGTGCTTAAAATTTAATTCGTGCTGTACCTGTTGAGCCAGATCCCTGCATAAGCGGGCCCAGTGAGGCCCAGGGTGGGTGTCAGCTTTAATTAACCTTTCACAGCCTCTGATATTTTAATCCAACTTTGAAGTAGTTGGCATGGCACTCATAGGCCTAATGGAATTCGCACAGTAAGTGCCCCTAAAATGGGTCACATTGCCTCACATACAATTATGCTGGAGTGGCATAAATGCGAAATTATCCTAGGATTTTCTTCAGCCGCCTTTTTTATTTTTAGGAACATCACATGGGCCGGGATTCTTTCATTAGTACGTGTCATGTTGGTGTAAGAAAATGTCTTAACGAGATTTGTCACTCTGCTCAACAGTTATAAATGGATATTTTTTCGGAGTTAGTTTTGGTTTTGAAGGAAAATTTCTTAAAAGGCACTTAGACTTACCCTTCGTCTTGTCTCGTAGTCTAGAGCGCCCGCGACATAGATGGCGCCCGTCATGTTCTTCACCGCGAACGCTCCGCCTATGTTACCGCTTGTGATCTCGTATCGAATACGCGAGGCTGCAAAATAAGAGTGAATTCGTCATTAGTTTTACAAGACTTAAAGAAAATTGTCCAGATATTAAGTTTTTCTAAATTACGATTAGATGAAGTTGAGACTACGAGTTGTGGCAAATTTCGTTATTCTACAGAGAAGGAATTTCAATTGGCTACCCATTCGAGATCGCGAAACCTTTTCTAATCTATTTATCCCCCGCCTGAAGGTTGCATGTATGTCTTTAAGACGTGATGTATTTTCCTTCTTTTTAACGTATTTCGCCTGTAATTGCATTATTTTCCCGGAAAGGACCATGTCTCACCCTTCCTGGAAAGCATCCCTTTTTTTTTATTTTCCCAATTGTCCTCAACTTCCTTCCCGTCGTGCGAACACAAGTTGACGGAAGTATGTTGGAGCTCCAGCTGCACTTTCTTGCGCCATCCAGCGAGTACCAAGTTGCTCCTAATGAGGTGGTAATTAGCGGAATTTCCTTTCTTCCCAAGATGCCTTCCTTTTTAGTTGGTCTGCCCGTTTAAAGCAAGCAATTTACCAAAATGGTGATTTTTTAGAATGCTCTAAGTGCGAGGGATTGTGTACTATTTTCTACAGCAAAAAGTGGCTATCTGAAGGTACGTACCGCCCCGAAACTGCAGCCCTGCAATTAGCTTCTGTTGGCCTTTGGCCTCGACAACAACGCTGATCTGAAAGACTTCAGTGCCGTTCCGGCAATTAAAAATGTTATTAGTCTGTTAAAGACATCTTAAAAGGAAGTCTTCGTGAAGCAGCGAATGCAAGCGAATTCTTAAGCTTAGAAGATGGAAGGCACCGAGCTACAGCTTAAAGTGAAGATGATCTCTACGTCTCTATTTCGGATGGAGAGAATTTCTTTTGCATATTTTACTAAGTTAGAATATCATAGTAAAAGTCCATTTCATAAAATAATGGTATAAGTAAAATGGAAATTTAATTACCTATAATATAAAAGAGAATTTTAAAGTTATTCTTTTTTTTCTGACTATGAGAAATTCGAGGAAGAAGTTGTTTAAAAACTATTATATTAAATGAAAAATAACTTAAGAACTTCCTGAATTGTAATTTGTAATTTAAATGTTTTATTGTTATTAATTTTTTTTTTATATAGAAGAAGGTTTAAAACGCAAAAGTTAACTAAAAGCATTCAAATTTTGTATTTTCGTTATCGGAATATATATTTAAAGAAACGTTCATTCATTAGGCAATTTTTATGTTTTTGGTCAAAAAGAAGTAAAATCTTATGATTATGTGTTAGCATGTATACATATTGTCTTTGAAAACTTAATATTTTTCTTTCTGCCTAGTAACTAAAAACAACCTAAACCAACAATGGCATTCTCATTCCTAATTGCTGGCTTGGGGATGAAATTCACTGTCTCGAATCTACTTGAAAAGATCCTGAAACCCTCCCCAAACATAAAGAGGACGTCTTTTTTCGAGGATGACTCAATTACTTAAATAACATGCAGGAACAGTGGCCGACTCGACCGTAAACAATCCGAGGCTAAAAACCCAGACCGCTTGACCTTTTTTCCTATCTTTTTCTCGACCTCAAAACAATGTACGATAATTTTTGGTTTAATCGCCCGTAAATTGAATCCTTTCCGGTTTTTGTTCCTCCGGATTTTGAAAGATGATAAACAAACCGTCACCAGGTCCCCGGGAGAGGCCAGGATTCACAAAAGGACGCGTTCGGAGTGGAAGCAAAATAGGACAGCTAGCGAGACCACGTAGTTAACGATAGTTAACATTTGCGCGCCTAAGCCCCTGCTGAGGAACGTGTCAAAGGGCGACGTTTTGTCTAGAAAATCCAATTACACATTTCCATAATGATGCAGATGACATTCTGCGGCTTTTGCCTCTCTCCCGGTCTTCTGCGGGACTCGGGATTCAGGACTCGGGACTCGGGCTCCACAGCCGGGGCAGTCGGGCTGCTGGGTTATCCCGACGGAGAAGTCGGCTGGAATAATTTCTGGCTTCTTTTCAAATCGTAAATTATAAGAAAATATTTTTAGTGCGCTCTCGCCGGCGAACTCGGCTCGGCTGATTCATTTTAATTTCGCTGAAATTATTTCAGTCAGACCTGATCGAGTTAAGCGGCTCCGAGGGAATCGCCGGCTTTGCTAAGATGAAGAGCATCTCTTGGCCGATTTAATTATATGTTTAAATTTAGGCACTCCTGGGAAAGGACGGCTTGTTCAGCAGCCCCGCAGATGATTTTTGGTAGGAGAGCACGCTCAAGGACGGTTTTTGCGCCCCTCGCGGGAGTAGTCACAGTGCTCGTTCAGAACTCCGAGTCCTAATGAACATTAATTTGATTAATTTCTAGGGCGAAATCGCACGAAGTGACGATTTATCTCAACTAAATTTGAGGTGATGTCAGCCAAAAATTTATTTAAGACGTGCACGATTTTAGTGCCACATGAGGCTGCTGGTGCTCCGAAAACTTCGCCGAGGAGTCCCTGAATAATGGCGAAGATGAATTTCGCCAGAGCTCCCGCGAGAACATTTTAAAACGCCCATGTGATGCACGACTCGTCTTAACAAACCACTTGGAAGCGCTAATCTCTCCGCTGGCTGTACGCATAAGTTTTCCTGGCGTTTACCCATTTCCTTGAAATATCCCTTTGCTTCCGCTCCCGCAGAGCACTTTCTTCCACATATAACTTAACTCGGCAGGAAGTGCTCGCGTCCTTCTTTGGGGCCCTTAGCCACCGTAAATCGTGGAAGCGGAAGAAGCAGCCAGTCCCGGGTTCGTAATTTAGTAGTCTTGTAAAAGCTTGAACATTGTTTAAATATTTTGCGAAAACTTACGTTTTACACCCCTACAATT
This sequence comes from Tolmerus cingulatus, assembly GCA_959613345.1. Lineage (NCBI taxonomy): Eukaryota > Metazoa > Arthropoda > Insecta > Diptera > Asilidae > Tolmerus > Tolmerus cingulatus. The sequence goes on along the minus strand of OY390707.1, from coordinate 2,183,867 downwards.
TAGCGCTAAATTTAATGGACCCGAAAACCCGTCCAGGGGCTAGGGGTTAATAGAGCGATTATGTAAATTCAACAGGGTTCCCAAAAGTGCCCCTCTAAGAGCCGCAAAGTGTTATGAATTCAGATTAGTCGGATTTCACGGGATGGAAATTGACCGGTGGTACCTATTTCCGCAATTTTCGTATCTCACAAAATGCTATTTTCAAGATACTTACACTCATCGTGATCTTTGGCGGTGACAGTGAGTACAGTGTGTTGAATGTCCTCATTTTCGTCAACTTCAGCTTCGTACAGGGACTTGTCGAAGTACGGGGGATTATCGTTCTTATCTGCAATGCCAATACGGATGAATTTTGTCACTGTAACGAGAAAAAGGAAAAAGTGGCGAATTATTTTCATGAAATTGCAATTTCAGTTTGATGACGAAAATATAAAATTTTAGTGTTGACCACTTTCCGTCCGACTGGAATAATCGACCCTTAATAGCTGCCCTCTCGCTGTCTTTCTAAAGTCGGTGGTTGTGACTGGGATTTTTCTGTAGCCAGTGTTCCGTGTAATTTATTCAGTTGTGACGAAACTCATTTGAAGGACGATTAATTTTAAATAAACTCCCTCTTGCAATTGCAATTATGGGAAGATTTTTTGTTCCTGGAGGAGTTGAAACATAGTTGTTATTTGTTACGGTTTAAAAGTTCATAATAGTTGCAAAATCATTTGTTAAAACAAAATTGCATTTCACTACTTCTTACATTGTTATTTTTCTAGATTAAAATTGTCAGCGCTTACTTTTAAGATTCTATTGTGATTACCAACATAACTTTCCGAGCTAGTCGTAAGATATTTTATTTTACAATTTCAATTGCAACATACGTGTATTTGGGTAAAAGGTGAAGTAATTTAAATATTAATTACTCTAACATACAAATAAAATATTTGTACCTAACAAAATAAACAGCTAAAAATTCAATTTTAATTTGTTTGAATTATTTATTTAAAAGTGATACCATTAAGTATCGTCCGTAATGCATGAAGTTTTAAAAACTAATTCATGATTTTAAGCCTCACTAATTATTTATACAAATTATTTTTGCAAAAACAACAAAAAAAAATCACTTCAACCCCCCAAAATGTAAAAAGTGAGCTAGCAAATTTACACATCACCCGCAGGGCCTAATTCCATTGGTCCATGAAAACGCAAAATTCGCTCATCTGTAAATATTTCATATCCCGTGGCTTTTAATTAGTGCAACAAAATAATTTTTCACCACGTTTCCCCGAAAACATAGTGCAACTTACGCAATGCAAATATGCATGAGAATTAAATCCAAATTTATTTTAGGTTTTTCCGATTCAATTTTTCCAATCGCCCGATATTTGCGAGCAACTTCACAACGCTTGATTACAGCGAGTTTGCCCGCATCGGTTTTTGATTAAAATTACCAAAGGCTCCTAGGTACGCCCAGGGTTTGTTGAACATGCGGCCGCCCTCTAGTTTACAAAATTTATTGGCTTATACTTTTAGCCACTGTTCGCAAGTCAGCGGAGGCTCGGAGCCAGTATTTTTGGACCCCCGGGGGCTCTGCTCGAAAGGTCTTAGAGATAAGAGTCCGCAACTCCATCGAAGTTTTGGGTAAAGTTTCATTAGTCCTCAACTAGTACTTTAAGAGCAACACTGTTAATAATTCACACAAGACTTCTTGGCAAACAGCTCGAGGCGCGCGTTATCTGCCGTGCCAACTATACATCGCAGAAAGGGTTTGATTTTATCATGGCTGTGTCTTTTGGGATTTGCTAACCAACTGTCGTCGACTGATGGTCTAGGGGCAAGTATACGCAACTGCCAGAAATTTCTGTTTTTGTGTCCTTAAAAATTTACCCTATTAGAAGACGTTATCCAGAGTCAGATTTTGCTCTGTGAAGGGAGGGGCATTAGATTTGAAAATTTCACAAATTCACGTCGAAATTCTGAAAACGTTTTAGTCTGCTGTATGGCGCAAGTTAGAGTTTCAATTTCCGTGCAGGTAGTTCATATTATTTGTCACAACATACCTGGAATGATCGATTCGACCTAGACTTCATGATGGGAATATTTTCCGAGGCTGGCATGCAATAAGCATGCATGGACCAAAAGCTGCTCTTTTCTCTGTTTTGCGATAATTCCTTTCTCACATTCTCGAAATTGCATCATCCTGTGTGCAGAATGCATGGTAATGCGAGACAAGGACATCTCCAGAGGTAAAACCAAGACCTAGAATGCTGTTGAACCACCCCATCTCTGGAGTAAATTGGCCTCGAAGCTTTGGATAATCTTACACCGTCGGCTAGAGCATTTGTCCATTAATGGTAAAACATCTCCAGGTATTCCAGGGGAATTTCATTATTACGAAAGTCCTCCAGGACCGGGTTGCTCGATTAATTACGAGAGTACACAAATTTTAGTGCCGACAAACGAACACACATGCCACGGGAAACCGAGCATCTCAAATGTTTTGAGGGCTTTTCTGTTAATTTAGCAGGGCCCGAATCAAAAGGATAAATTAGAGAAAAGGGATGAGCGAAAGTGAAGTAGATAAGCTTTCCGCTACAATTTATGCTATGCATCATCTTATGTAAATCCTATATCTCCTTTCTGACGCAGAATTAAGTTATTGTCTATTGCGTGGGAAAGACTTTCGGGAGGCCTTAAGAGGATTTCCCATCGTTTCGGGGGCGCGACGACACTCATGTAGAAATCATGTATATGTATGATTTGCTTGATTTGTTATGCTAAGAAGGTTTTCTCTTACAATCGGTCGGCCAAGACCACAGCCTTGCTTCTTATTATTCACGGACTTAACTTTTTATCTTTTCTGTGACACTGATAGAAGGTCGACATTAGCCCAAACGTGCCCTACATACATCTATTGCTAAATTATAAAATAAAATATTTTTTCTTACCATTCGGGGAATTAAGGTCCCTATGGGATAATATGAATTGTACTTAGGACATCTTAATATTCGAGGGATTATCATAGTTTAGTAGTCACTCTATGCGTATTTATCAAAAAATATCCTTATTCCTTATAGTCACGTCGTGTTAGATTTTATCTTTATACAAATTTATCTCTCTTACAAAAGGGACAACAGAAGACAAACTACATCTGCTTTTTTCACGTGTTGGTAAACATTTTTGGAACTGAAAGAGTCCCACGTTTTATAAATTCTATTAAACTTGAAAGCCTTTAAAGTATCGTTACTAGTAACTTAACTCAATTGTCCAAATGCAATCCAATTTCGATGATTTCATAATTTATTTTTCCATTATTTCTTGTTTTAAATTCCCCCCTCTTTTAATCCAGCAAAAATACATTCCGTAGAAAAAGGTTGTTTTCGCTAATATTTTATTTGAATGGATTTTGCCCTTTTATCGTCAGACGCAAAAAGCTTTTTCCTTTCTTTTGAAATGCGGTAAGGGTTCAATTTTTCCCTTAACACTGACTGTCGCCTTCCCTTCGTTTATGCTTTTATGAAATATTAAAACCGGTAAAAGCAAATCTTCAAATAAATTATATTTGTCGAAAGGGGAAAGAATTCTGCGCCTTTTAGTCCACCGTAAAGTATTCAATAAAATTTCTCCCAAGTATAATAAAAGTGCAGCGAAGAAAATCTTCTAATTTTCTTGCTTTCCCTCTTTTTTATTTCTTACAAATTGACTGATTCCTTTGTGGAATGAATCGCAATTATAATCCTAAAATATTCATATTAAATTTTTATTTTTTATTTTCGCCATTACAATTTTCTTTCGGATATTGAGTTTGGCCAGCAGTAACGATTTTATTTTTTTAGGTGGTATATTGATTTTGCTTTTTCCGACTCATGTAGCAATTTAGTGGCATTTTGCTTTAATATTAAGTTTATTTTTTGTTATAGTTAATATTTTGTTCAAGTATTTATTTATTTTGCCTTTTAATCGAGAAAAAATTTGTTTCTTCTAGATATTTATTGTAAATATAACGTATAGTTTGAACTCTGTGTTTTGTATTCTGTAGGTAATTGGTGTTACTTTTAACCTTATCCAGTATACCTCAAACAACTTCAAAAATTGAGTCGTTAAGGCTTCATGAGCCTGTTTCCCAGTAACCCAGTTTCCCAACCAACTTTTGTTCACCGTGCTTAATTTATGAGAGCTGCCATTAAAAGTTCCCGGTGAGGTTCCATTCCCGGCGTATGTTCAGACATCACCATGGCGCAACATACCTGGGGCTTCTCATTGAGCATAAAAGCCGAAATCAATTTCTGGAAAGACATCAGGAGGAAAGCAATTAGTTTTGTCTAAGAACGCTTCCCTTCTGCGGCGCCGGTGTAAGGCCTTTCCTTTCCCAAGCCACCTGGGTAAGGAGCTGCAGGCGAAACTGGAAACGGGTCCATTGATGTGAATGCTCCCATTAGAAGCTATTAATCGGATGAATGTATTCATTACCCGTGGCTGAGTGCTCTGGCAAAGTGTCAACGTGCCTATACGCCTCAATTTTCCTGGAAATCAGTGCGGGCCTCCCACGTACGCCGCAGGCACATACCTAGAGCGTGGATCCTGGAGCAGTGCCCGGAATCAATCACTTTCACTCAAGTGTCGAACATCTAATTCAACTAAAAGCTATGGTGACTCGGTGATTCCCCGAAAATTGATGGTGCGTTTATCTGCGCACTCCTTGCCTTCCCCGAAATTGTTCTGGTTCTTGCTCTGCGGCTACCGGAATAAATTTGGCAAAGTTGTGTCCCGGTAATCCTTGGACTCAAAATCAAAATCTCCCGGCCCAGACTATGTCCTTTCTGCTGCCGCGTGTCGTTCCATAAGTTTCGCTTTAGTGGCGCAGCGGGACTGCGAAAAAGAGGTCTCATAACAATTTTTCAACACCGAAAATTGCGGGCAATTTTTTGATACGCCGTCCGCTCGAAAGTCCCGGGCAATTATCCCGGAAAATATGACGCCTGAATCCACCCCCGCCCCGGGCTGGGTCTTGATACAGTGCGGTGATATCCCGCTGTCTTCAAACTGATAATAAACGAGAATTTCGCAATTTAGTTTAATGAAATGTGAAATAGCGTTTGAGTGGTGCGACGGCCGGGTCAATAGCGCTCCGTCGGCGTCGTATCGCATCCGGGGCCGGGCGGGTCGAAACGCGTATAATGGGGTTGGTTAAATTGTTTCATGACCACCCCCGCTGCGTGTCTGTCGCTACTGCTCCGAATGTGAACGTGATTTTATTTTTGCTCCAGAGGCGCTTCATCTTGATTGCTCTCCGCCGAACCCCTGAACCCGAAAACCACCGAATGAAATTTTTGAGTTGAGGAGAAAAGCCATTCACAATTTTAATCCTTCCGCCGTCACACTTTGATTAAGATAAATTGTTCTCGGAGCAAAATTGCTCCTTTATGTTCCCTTGTGGTGAACGCCCGGATAGAAAATGATTTCGGGATGGTCTGGATTAGCACTAGTTCGCCTCTTGCAATGACAGCCAGTTTCTAATCACGGCAGCGCTTATCTCTGGCTTTAAACCAGTTTATTAAAGCCGAATTTATATCCCGGAAATTCGCGTCAAACATCGCTGATGGAACTCTGTCCGTGCCACTGCCGTGATTAATTTCCTCGCAAAATTACATGTTTCGCAAAATCACAAGGAGCTCTCGTCGTCAAACCCAGCAAGAAGGGTAAGTTTAGTATTTCGGATGTTTCCTCCTCAAATAGAATTTTCACCTTTAATGTTTGCTAAAGAAAATCCCCGGAACTAGGTCGCATACGCGACCGGAAGTGAGGTGTTTACCCCGCAAGCAAAATCTTTTCGGTCATAAATTCCGGAATCGTAACTCGCAGGGCCTTCCTTCGAAGAGCGTCGATTTGCATTTTTCTACACCTTAAGCTCCACTTAAACAAGCAGAGTCGAATGTTTTTCACACTTATCAGCACGCCGGGGCCCCACAGCCCAACTGCTTGTCATATCTGCAACCTCAGGGTGGATTTGGGACCAGTGCGGCATTTTTTCTGTTTTTTCAAAAGTTATAGGCTTCGAAGACGTCCTTTTCTGCCTTTTATATAAGAACCCATCATCCTTTCGAGGTCGTACACTTCAAGGGAGTCCCGGTGCTCCGAAGATAAGTCAGGCTAGAACAATGAGGCTGGGAAAAAAAGGATGTTCACATACGTTCGATTGATGCGAAGCTTATGCAGTACTTCCTAGTTTGCATAAATATGCGTGAAAAGATTTCGAAATTTCGAGGTGATTGAACGATTTGCCGCAGATTGGATGGTTTAACATTCAAATTTGTACTCCACTTCGATGTCGTACGAATTTCTAAGAATACTTCACCATAAAATTTTCTACTGGGATTTTATGTATTAACTTAGCAATATGTAGGTAAAATAAAATGTTTTTGACGGAGGTAGGTAAAGTTTATAATCTTTAGAAGACACACGACAAAGTTTGTTTTCTTACTAAATATGTTTAAGTTTAAATTACACAGATTTCTAAAAAATCGTTCAAATTGTTAACACACCTATTTTTCAAGAGTTTGAAGTTAAATTATATATGTAATAAATTTACTATTACATATTTTTGAAAAATGTGCAAAATCTTTAACTACGTTTTGCAAAATTGATAGTCTATGGTTTAAGCTACATTAAATTTCACTAATTAAGTTAAATTTGTCTCACACCTGATTTTTGGTTAATTAGCAAATGCAGTTATTGCAAAGCATAAAAATAGAACCCTAAATTTCGATTAGTGGGTTCAATATTAAAGAATGTGGAATAATTACAATTATAATTAGACCTATTTGGTAAACAGTTCATGATATTTATAGCAGCAAGGGTGCAAAAATTGCAAATTTAGCGACACTAATGCTACTGTGTGTAATTAAAACGACCACCGAATTAACAACTTTTATTCATAAATGGCCTGTGTTCCGCTTGCAACTCATTATTCCTAGTAATTCAAAATTGTCCAGGAATTACAAGAATTGTCCCCGATAATGAGAGCCCAAAAAACGCCCGAATTCATTGAAATAATACTCTTTCACTGCGGCGCAATTGTGGGAGGGGCCGAGCATCTAAAATTCTATTATTCATTTATGTTCCAGGGAACCGAGCTCCCTTGAATGCCGCATATAAAACCGGGTTTGCGGGGGAAATTTTAATTAAAGCAACTGTGGTTTTGTAATTCCACAGTTTTCAAAGGATTAAAACAAATTAAGCTCCCTGTCGTCGCCCACTAAATGTCGAAGCATCCATTAGATTTTCTAACAGGGCGTTTATTTTGTTAAATGCGGGGGCGGGAGCACTCATTTTACGGACTGCTCTGACATATCGCTTTGGTTTTTGTCCGACTAAATTACACATGGGGACGATGTGAGTGACTGTTTTTGGGCAACATGTAAATTATTAAAAATCCACGCTGTAGATAATGGACTCTGTGGGGTTTCAGGAGGAATTATCCCATCTCTCTATAAACGGTTAAGCTACCAGCCTCTAGATTATGTCGCCATATAATGTATAAAATCTGCTTAATTTATTTCGGTTCACTTTCGGTTTTGAAAAATTATGTTGTGGGGTTATGAGATAAAATTTTATTTTTCGACTAAACATTGTCCCAAATTCAATGTAAAAACATTGCTATTCATATAACAATAATAATTTATGTATGTGTAAGAAAGATTTTCAATTTCAAAAGAATTTGGAAAAAAAGCACGGTTAGCATGTATCTAATCTATTTGCCATATTTTGGCAGTAAAATTGGGCAGATTCATCCTACCATTGAAAATAAAATTGAAAGGAATATTGCCATAAAATTGCTCGCTCCTTTCTAGCCATTATTGCTCCACTTTTTCGAAATAAAAGAAATCAGTCCTCCCTCTTTCTGGGAATTCATTTATCAAAAGAAGGATCCTTCTCAGAATTCTTCCTTACTTTAAATTGATCAAGCATAAAATCATCGCAGTGGCTAAAGTACGTTGACACCTTGATTAAATTGAACGAGCTCCTTCATTGTAACTCTCATCTTAACACCACCAAATAACAAGGTTATCTAAAATATCTTTCCATTCACAAAAATTTTCGGGAGCTTCGTTGGAAATTTTTTCAAGATATTTTAAAAAGGAAGGCGCTTAAGCTTTGGGTGGTTTCGAAAAAGGAATTTGGACTTAATCTAATTCTGAAACCGCCCTAGGGCAGCATAAAAGAGGAACCTTAATCATCTTGTCTCTGCATTGCGTAGGGACAAATTTTACAAATCACTCGAAGATAATTCCTTCTGTTTGAATGTGTAGAATTTTATTTTGCCGCAGATGGCCGGTCCTGCCTCCAGGGCTGGTCGTAATTTAAGTTAGGGTCATTTAAATAAAAGATTCAGCCTTTTATTTTTTAAAGCTCGACGGTTAAAAGGCGGTAAAACCATGTCAATTACAAAAAGAAAACCACATGCGGTTTCGAGCATTCCTCCCGGATGTTCGGTCGTAAATCCTTTTCCTGCCGGGAAAATCCCCCCAACGGGGAATCGTCGTTAATCCTCGAGGGTTCCTGAGTTCCTGATCACGAAGTTCACACATCTGCAAATTGTGGGTCTCATTTCCTTGCTCTCAAAGGCTTGGCCGGTGGCATCGAAAGATGATTTATCAGACTTTGCACGATGTTAAGGAAATGTTAAGGAAAACGCAATTACAAGGACCTATCATGCGGCGTTGCTCCTTGCAGACTATAAATAGACTGTGGGCAGTATCTGGGAGATCTTCCGGTCCGACAAATCCTCGCCTGATATGCCTTCTTGCGGAGCTGTTTTGATGGTCTATTTTGGGAGCGGGAAGGGTTTTGTGAAAAAGCCTCTTGGAGCGTGGTACGATATTTTAATAAAAGACAAGAAAAGTACTCTCCGTATCGGCCTGATTTTAATTATAATTAAAATTTAATAAGATCCTAAGTGGGCTGGGAGGCGAATTGGTAGAAGTAAATGCAAATGGCACTTCCATGGCAGTTGACTTGTAACTTCGCCTCTTTTAAATTATTCAGGGAAATTCCAGGGCCAGATAATGAAATGGAGGGCTCTCCTTTATAACCCAATGGATCACGATTCGCCCTCATCAAAAAGTCCCGGTCATTTAAACGCCATAAAAGTTGGGCTCATTCCAACAGGGTTTTCGGGGGTGGCGCAGCTCCGAGAATCCTTTGAGAAAAAAATTCTTTCATTTAATTCATTTCCGTCCAAAAATTTCGAGTTCTACCTAAGAAGTAAATCATTCCTCCTTTTCGGAGCTATGAATTTTAATCAGGACTGGCGGCTCCGAGGAAATGGAAATCTTTGTATCTAATTACGGGCCACTCTCGTCCTTCGGAGCCCGCCCTAATTTATGCCATCGAGTTAATAGAAACCGTCGTGAAATGTTTATGGTCTCGTTAGTACGTGCGTCACATGATTAAGTCATGCTTCCCACGGAAAAATAGTTTCGTTCGGGCCAACGAGTAGTTTATACAAAATTACGCCATACATGGCGGACGTGGAAACTGCCGGGTGTGTCCCGTCGTCATCCCGGCTACGCTCGAAATTAGGTTTTCGTACAACAGATAACTCTTCGCCGGTGCTGATGTCAGCGAGCCCAGAAGAAGGCCCTGTGCAATATCGCCCGGGATTAGCTTTTCAACTTATCTCCTCCCGGTGGCTTAAGACCGGACGGGGGCGAACTTTCATTGTTTACAGCAAAAATAAAAGTTTCGAGTCCTTCGTGACTCTCTCGGCCACAGCGAATGCAAAAATAAAGTGGAAAACTTTCTTTGCACTTTTGCCGAGTTTTCCCTCGATTACTGCGACCTCGGCCAGGGCCCGGAACGGTCCCGGAACACTCCCGAACGCTCCGGGAGCATTCCCACGTAAATCATTTTAAAGTGGCCGTCCACCCACGTCGCAAAACACCATCTGCTCCTTTTATACGTAATTCGGCGTCAAAAGAAAACGTGAAATTTTTTCCGGTGGTAATTTTGAAAGTTGCCTTTGTACCACCCTGTGGAGCTGCATTTGGTCGGCTCAAAGAGGAGCGCATCGAATGGGGCCCTGCAGTGCTCCTGCAGGACCAATTCGTAAGTTTTCCCTACGGTGCACAAGCTATACGAAAAGTTGTTTACATTTGGCACAATGGCTTCAAAAATGAAATAGAATAAAATAAAAGTACGATGACTCGACAAGGACAAGGAAATTTCCGCTGAAAACTTTGATCGTAGTGTTACATAACTCCGGCATTGCCCGGAGCCCCCAAAACCCCGCTAAGACTGCGCTCAGTTACTTACAATTATCCCCAAAGAAAAGAATTTCTTCTCGGACTTCCTGACAATTCTTGGATAACTCCGAGGAGGAAATTGCTCGAGGTAATGTTTGCTCAAAAAGTGATATTCACTCCAGTTGGGTCCACTCAGAAGAAGCTGCAAGTGCTTCTTTTACTGTAGCAAAGCAATGGCCAAGATATAGAAAAATTCTTCTTTTGCTAGTTCCTTAACCGAGTGGTGAAAATTAGGTTCTCGCTTGTTTCATGAAGATGTTCCTCAAGAAGCTCTGCTTGGAATAATGGAAATTTAATTTTCTGTCTCGACTTTTTCAGTTTAGAACAAAGCAAATTTCTGGAAGCGACTGAAATATAGTTTTTATTAGAGCCTGCAGGACTTTATGCTTGAAAAATTTGTCACAATTGGATGAGATTTATATTGAGAAAAATTTTAGCATCTATCAATATAAGAAAAATTTAAGTTGATACATAATACAGATCATTCGCATCAATTATGGATTTATAATATAAGGGTCCCAAACTTTTTCCAAATTGAGATCGAGACTTTAACTACAATCTACTTAGACAGCGGTTAGTATAGTAATTGATATTTTCGAATTCAAATAAAATAACCGTGGAAGATAAATAAGGAGTAAAAAATTAGCCTAACGAGAAAGAGAGTTGAATCATTCGCAGCTGTCGAGGAGCTAAACAATTCTCAGGGCAATTGGCTCCATGGCACTAAAGCCAATTGGATTTTCGTAAAAAGTAATGGCAATTTCATGATAAATTAAAGTCCTTTGAGCTCGCTTCCGGCATAATGTCCGCTATCATTAAGGGCAATTAATTATTCATGCTTTGTGTCGGCACGAACAGTGAACTAATTTCGGGAAAAAACAAAAATTTACGCAAGACCAAGCACGCATTCCCCTCTGTTGAATCCAAAAATACAGTGATTCGTTTTTTCCTTTATATACTCTTTTCTGTTGCAAAATTAATTGAAAGGCATTGCGGAAACCAGTGGCAATTTGTTATAATGTCAAGACGGAGGAATCGGTTACTCCTTTTGGAGGGCCAAATTCAGAAAAATCCCCAATCGACTTTGATTGGCTTCCGTCTGAGCGAGCCAGGAAGATCAATTCCCTCGCCGAGAAGAGCTCTCATTTGCTGCTATAAAAAATAAAATTGCAATAAATAACAGTGGATATATCGTCTCTAGCTGGAACTCTTTCAAAAATAGGGACAGGGACCTAATTCGGGACTAAAATAGGAAAACAGACAAAGTGAAGATAACTATCCTGCGGGACCAGACGAGATCCACGCAACAAAAGTTATTGACAAAACCGACGGAGAATAGGAGGACAAATTGAGGCCGCAGCAAAAATTACGTTAACAGGGCGACCGGGCTTAGTCGAGTTGAGAGGAGAGGAATACCCTCGGCTCGATTCGATAAAACTAATTTAGTCATACACCCACACATACACGGGGTCATCAGGACCCCGGTTGAAGGACCTGCGCTACCGCCCGGTAATCTCTTTTCAACCCGGTCCACGGAGGCTGTGGCCCAGGCGAGTGGACACGAGTTCCTGCAGGACGACGGGGGCTGATTCAACTGGACGTTATCTGGCCGCCTTGATACGACCGGACCGACAACGGGCTTAGCCCCGGACGCCCCCTCGCCACGGTGAGCCCATATTTATTCGCATCAGCCCGAAATCGAATGATTATTTATCAGATAGAGTGATCTTTTTGCCGAGCACCCGGTTTATTGAGCCCATACATTATTTATTGGCACTTCCGACCTCAGGGCGACTTCCGTTCGGAGCGCCCTCGCAGCGGTTCGGAGGATAAATAAACAAGAGAAACCCTTTATTTGTAGATATTAAAAAATTATTCGTGTATCGATCGGGTCCATGGACTGCAGCAGCCAAGCCACACAGCAGCGGCCAGATAAAAATAAATCTAAGCTGGACGAACGCCGAATTCGAAATCCGAATCGGCAAATGTACAAACCCCCGGACCAGGCTCGCCGAGGAGGTGATAAATAAAAAATTTACCACCCCTGGCAGCCGCCCCCGCCGCAATATTGTCCCTGTCCAGCTACCCGGCATAGGGTTCATAAATCTTGCAGAGTTCAGTTGCTTTGAGATTTCCTTTGGTTTTGTCTCAATGCCTTTGAGGTATCCGCCAGATATCACGGCTTCATATTGCGAATTTATGTGCGATCTCGGAGCGCCGAGACCGGAGAAATGTTGCTGTTGACAGCTTGGACCGGGAACGGGGGTAGTTTCTCTGAGGACAGGACTAGATTTATTCAAAAGGAGATTATAACGTCTCCGGGATGCTGCGGCCCGGGAGGTGGCTGCACCACCCACCACCCACATCGCAGCGGCGGTGGGAGTTGCGGCGCTTCCCTACAAAATATTGAGCGCGATAAGTTTGCATTTGTTTCTGGATAGTCCAACGGAAATTTATTGAAGACTATTTCGCAGGACTCAAATTGGATGACATACTTTTCCGGGATTTGAGCTCATTTTAAGTTGTCCCTGTCCAGCAACTGGACGTTCTTCAAGCTTATTCTAGTTTGAGTGCCAAATGCGCAACAGCTGCTCCATGGTAATGGCTTTTAGGAATTTTAAAAGAGATTAAATCTTTTGATCAACTTTGTCCACTTAGAAATACAGCAGGAAGCAGGTACTTCGAGGCTTACTTGTTTCTTCGCCTTCTATATTATAGCATGGATGTTCATTTATAACTAGAGCATGACTTTTCCAACTTTATAAATTCACTCATTGGAATTCGTGCTTGTTTGTGCTCAAATTTGGTTGACTTATTATGCCACTAATTTAACTTTGTTTTTTAAAACTTATCTATTATCATTTTAAAAGCGTATTTGATGGGTTTTAATTCGTGGCATGAAAGTACTCACGCGTGTAATACATAATAAGTCTGAGTGAATAATCATGTTCTCAATTTTGCAATCTTCTTATCTTTAAATCGCGTAAAAATATTTTCTAAAATTATGGAAAAGAATATCTTAAAAATTAAGCGACAGTTTTACGCATTTTAATATCGACCCTCTACTTTTCTGCTTATTTTGAAATTTTAAATATTCAGAATTACGAAGTACGCAATACTTAAGTACATTAAAGTCCTAATAAGAAGGATCGACGGAGGCATCCTCGCGTATTTATATTTACATAAAATTTCCCCTAGGATGAAAAATGTTTTGTTGATGATATAAGAGGAGAGGCATTTTCTTTTAACCCTTTTTTGGAAATGGTTTTTGGGGTAGAAAGGAGACATTTTACATATTTATTTCCACTTCTTATGAATTTGATATAGCGTACTTAGGTATTATTTGCGACTTGTGGCATTGAAATTTGTTCTGATAGCTCTAAAATAATTTTTAAGTAATTGTATAGGTAGCTAAAGTAAGTAGGGCACAATTATCGAATTAATAAGCAAATGATTTATTTCACTTAAATAAAATTGTCCTACGCCCGAGTTGTGCACAAATTTGCATTTTCTTCAATTTGCGAAATCCATCAATTTATTTTAACGATATTTTATTTCTCGGAACCTTTCTGTTTACAAAAGCTCCTAAAAAAGCATCACATATCAAAAAGGTACTTTTTCAGCAAGTGGCCAAACATCTCGCTGAGAGTGCAGTTTGTTTAAATATTTAAATTTACATTGAGCAAACATGCAAATTTTTATCACGCACATGCATTTAAATATGCATATAGAAAAAATGAAATAAAAGAATAACTCTCCCGCCAAAAGATCCCTCGGTTTGCTCACACAATGCGGGAATGGTGCAAAATTTTAAATTTATTGCAATTTTTCATTCAAATTCACTGTACTGGAAATTTTATTGAAATTTATAACGTGGAAATTATTGTGAAAAATTTATGAAAGTACAGAGGAGTGTCTGTCAGTGAAGGGAGGAGATTAACTGACAAGCATCTAACGTACGATGTGGGGGGGGGCACCTTCTTAAAAATTGCAGGACTTGAGCGTAAGTAGCTACCGAAGAGGTGCTTGTCGTTGTAAAAAGTAGAAGGCGGAAAGAATGCTCCTGAAAAGGAACCAATAACGTGCAGAAAGCCTTTACAAATTTTAATTCAAGAGCACACCCTCCCTTTTCAGATAGTCTAACAAGCAGCTTTGAAGCAGAATTACACGAGCTCCTTGTTGAAATTTAGATATAATACCACGAGAAACTTGTTTATTCCGAAAAAAGACTACATCCCATTTGCGTTCTATGAATTTAAGTGACATAGGTACTCAGAATAGAAAAGGTTTGTTCTACACAAAAGTTTCAAACTTATTTTTAGATATGATAATACGATGAGCAAACAATTTTTTGAGGGGGATTTAACCATTCAAAATTAAGTACACCACATAACATTGTCGAACAAATAAAATAACCAAATTGATCTCTAGAATGTCTAAGTTAGAGCTATTTTTGAAATCGTCCTGTCTTTATTTTTATATTTATTTTCTGTTAAACGCACATTAAGGCAGTCAAGCAGTTGAATATCAAAGGTGAAGTTCTTCTATTGACGATTCAACGACATTCACATCCTTTTTATATGTTTTTTTTCCTTCAAACAATACCAAAGAAAGTGGGACGATTAAGGTTAACGTTACACCTGTCCAAAATTAAAATTCAAGGAATGTTACATACTCCAGGAGCTGCCCTGAATTTTTAAGTAACAATTTGTACGCAAAAAAGGGAAGAGTGTTGCTCTGACGTCAGAAGCAGAAATGGGACCAGATCGCATTATTGCAAGGGCCCACTAAGGGCATAAAAACGGCAGTGGAATTTGTCATCATGGTTACTGGCGTAGTAATATAACTCGAGAAATGAGCAAATAACAAGCAATTTTTATTGCCTTCATTGCCACTGGGCCGTTCCACTGTAAGAAAAGTCTTAAGCGCTCGACTAATGGAGATTTTCTGAAACTTTCTTTGAAGGGAAACTCGCCGAAAGGCACGTACACCGGTTGCCAGGAAGTGACTTAAAAGCATTCTCCGGCAAAAATGCGTAGCTAAACTCAGAAATTGCTGACAATAAAAATTTCACGATATGAAAATGAACTTTATAACAACCACTCGACTCTCCCGGCTCCAAAGACAGTTCAAATGGCGCAAAATAATGAGAGAAAAAGGGCGCCACCTGGGAAGTCCCTTCCTCCTTGCTGGCCGAAGGGATACGGGTCTGAAATTGGTGTGGGCCAAGAAGATTCGGGCGTTTGTGCTAACAGAATCGTACCTATATTTGAAAACCCCTATTTCGTTTGCAACAAAATGCCCTGCAAAGTGGTCCCAACTTTTGTGCAGCTCTCCAAAGAGGGCGCAGCCCTTTATGCCGCAGCCGCAAGAACAATATCAAAGCTCCTTCAAGTGGCTTCCGGTTTTCTGTTATTGGCGAAAACTTTTCTTGTTGTTAGCTCTTTTCGAGACAATGAATTCTTTTTTTTAGTTTGAAACTTTCAAATAAATGTCACCGCCATTAGTCCGGGAGGATGAATCCGAACTGCTCGGGCGGATGGACACAAAAACGCTCCTCCTCAGTCCGACTGCAGCAGCAGCGGACCCATAGGGGCCTCCTGCGGTACCCGGACGTGGGGGTGGCGGCCCTTTCGCTGTCCTATAGACGTCCCGAATCCTACTGCTGTTGATTTTGTATGACCGCTGCTGGGAGATATGGCAGGACTGGCACGAATTAGTGACGACCGGGGGTAGGGCCGGGGGAGGGGGAACATCCTTCGGCGGCAGAAAATCTCGCAACATAAAATCGCGCTATTCCTGTCTACTTGTTGTTCTTTCTATGCCATCGCATGCACAGAGGGAGAAATATATTGCTGCCGGCCATAAAGGGATGATTAAGGGCTCCCGATTTTTGTCCAAGTTATCCTGGTTTCCGTGATTCCCTTTTCTCCTCCTCTTTTTTGCAATATTCTGCTGCAGTTATTACGGGCCGAGAAAGGGATAGGGCTGAATGCCAGTGAATGTCTATCCTGCTCAATGAATAGAACGTAATGATTGGACTCATGGCTGCAGGAAACTTAGTGACGGGATTATTTCTGCCATTATCCCGTGAACGATGGCCTTTCCGTATGTTCTTAACACGCAATCCATATCCCAATTTGTCATCTTGCTAAAGAACCCAAACTGAACAACTTTGGTCGCTTATCTTACGGTCAGTGTCTTTTCAAACCTACTTTCGAATGTGGTACCACATATGGGAAACCATTAAAATAATTTGTTGCCCGACGACTTCCGACTATCGAATATCTAGAAGAAACATAAGCATACCTATGTACAAATCGACCCAATGCAACATAAATGAGCAATCATCCGCAATATAAAATAAAATGGATTACCCGCTGCTATTATTACCTTGCATTAGGTATTAGCTTTAGATGTTATGGATTTATAAACAAGTCCAATTTAAAATTTCACTTCCTGGAATTAGTTCCATTGAAAGAGAAATAATCTACTTAATGCAAATTGGTTTACCGGACGGTTGACTTGCATCAAAAATTGGTATGAAAATACTACCGAAATGATATTACAGAAAATTAGGTTTGCTGCATTTGAAACTAGAATTTCCTGTCTATTGCACAGCAACTCCTCTTTATTAAAACCAATATTCAATTTCCGCATGGACGTAGCTAAAACAACATTCCCCCGGTGGACAGGCTTTCGAATCTTTTTTAATTAAAACACGTACGCTGTGCAATGCTTGTAGTAATGTGATACATTTTAAAATGCTCCAGGTCCTGGAATCGTCCCCTGTTTTTTAAAAAGGGACAACAATACCCACTTCGAAAAGTTTAGCTATGAACTAAATGTTGTTATAATTCCACTGTCCCTTGCTGCTGCATTGCTCTCGTAAAAGGAACTTTTATGACAGAATTTTATTTATAAAAACTGCAAAGTTCTCCAATAACATGACTCTCAGCAGGAAGTTATTTTTCTGGTGAAAGTTTTTTACTTTCTTTATATTACTTTTGTAACGATGTAACTTCGATGGTGTATTTTTTCAGTTTTATAGGAAGAGATGTTCGTATTGTAGCTTGCATTCAATAACCGATTTTAATAAATAAAGTGTCGTTAGAATCACTTTAATTAAAGTGCGTACTAAGGTAATAAATAAGGAAAATATAGTTTTTAATAGTTTAACTTTCTAGTTATTAACTTCGAACTATCTTTAACGTTTCTTCTTTGTTCTAAATATATGTACATAGATTCTTCCTATCGTTTACATAATTTTTGTGATCTTTAACAACTTTAGGACAATTCATTTTTGATAAATTGAAAAAATTCATCATGCAAATGGTTAGTGGTTTGGTTGGATGCCAAAAATATTGAATTTAGTTTTTTTTATTCTTTTTATTAAACAATATGGGAAGTTCACAAGTTTTAATTCAAATTAATTTCCGCAAGCTGAATTTTTGCTATGTTGTAATTCATGCATCCAAAGAATGAGACACTGCAGCACCACAAAACCAAGTCCAAATTTAATAATGAAATTTGACTTTTGCCAGAAATATTACTGCAGCAAGATTTATAGCTGAATGGAATTACAAATTCATTAAATTACGAACCTTGGGGAATTTCACCCTCAAAAACTCCAGTTCTGAGAACATCTGGTTCTGCACCAAGTTGACCTAAAAAGAGGGTGGCACCTCTGCACTTCGTGCCGCAATGAATCAAAGCAAAACGTGAAAACAGAAAAAATTGCAAATATGCAATGATGGCAAACTTTGTTCTAAATCCCTAGGGCTCCAGGAATTAGCAGATAGTGCCATCGGGACAGCCTACAAATAATAGAAAAAAAATAGGGGATGAAAAGGGAAAAAGACTGAGTCCCAGAAACAAAAGGTGAAATGGCAGGAAATGTACCTCAAAGTTTATTTGCAGGCGCAGGGACGGCCGTTTGATTGTGTGTACTGTCGCCTCCAGGTGAAACGGAACAGGACCAGGAGCGACCGAAACCTTTCAGAGCAAATACCGGCGACATGGTTAGAATTTGAAATTGTTAAAACTTTTAATTTCGGCAGAGCAGAAGTTGTGACCTGAGCGTGACTCACTTTTAAATTCATGGAGGGACTAGGAACCAATTTATGAAATTAATGTAACGCCATGCAAATTGCCAGCCGGCACATGCTAACCCTCAAATTACTGATTCCTAGAATGGTAGTTTATGAGAAGAGAATTTTCTTCTCTACTGGTTTTCCAATTAATTCCGCAATCACAAGGCCATTACTTTGTGTTTTTTCGATTATTTTGTACAATACTTTAAATACGTTAGAAATTAGGTGAACTTGCTTTGTTTTCTAACGTAAGCTTTACTTAAAATCTCTACAAATTAGAAGCAGAAAGCCAGCAGAATAAAAACCAAATTATTTCAAAAGCTTGTGAATATTCTGTTCTAAATTTACTTCGCTTTTCTAATATGATACTCTTCGACATATTTTCATTAAATTTTGTTGCCATCTTCAAATTCATTTCCCCAAATCTCTCCCATTTTAGAAATATTTCATCAAAATCTTAGTTCTGACGCGAAGAGGCATGTCGATATCATCTATACATTGAAAGTATATTTATCGTGCCGTAGACGTACACATCAATTTACATATTGATTTTCCATTTCATAATGTGAAATGTAATATTGCTGACAGAAAAGAAGCACCTTTGGCATATACCCAAAAAGTACATTCCCGTGGTTCATGTATCCCATAAGGCATAAGCCGTCGCCAACGCCAATCCATCAACCCGGAAATTTTACCCAAAGTACCCTTTCAGGGACTGTTCAATATGGTCAACCAGATATATCTTCATGTATCAACGCTCTTAATTCCACGTTAAATTCATATTTTATTCCCCTATTCATGGGGTCTACTATAGTTTTGTGGGTCCTATTCACAAGTGTAAGTCCAGTGTGAAATGATAGGGATCCATTACTTGGGTGCAGACAGACCAAAATCAACACCGCATAGTGCGATTGATACCCGAATACCAATTAGCATACCTGAAAGGTAGCCGAAAATTTCTCAAAATAACTGAGAGTTGGAGGCTACAGGAGCACTCAATAGGTATGTTATTGGAGTTTCCGATTAGGTCTTGAAATAGCAATTGAGTGGAATTCATCGGCGTAGCATGAATGGGAACGTGCGAGAGATGAAACCACTGAATTTTCGGCAAACTCGATCTATGCTTAAGGCGCATATTTTTCCCTCTGTTTATGCAGGTACAATTTCTGTGCTATCTTTTGGGGTTTCGGTTCTATCTCAATTGAGTAATGAATGGCCCCAAAATTCTTTTGTAATGGAAATTTCTGAATTAGCTTTCCTTTGTGTGCTGTTCAACCCCTTTGTATTTGGGGGTGTTTACATCTTTTTCAGTTAGCTAACATTCGTGTAAGCTAAATGATTGGGTTTGATTAAGGTTATGAATAATTAGATAGTTTGGGTCGTGTGTTAGAATAACATTTTTTAAGGGAACAATAGGTTACTTTAATTACTTTTTTTGCAAATTGGAATACTAGAATGGAAAGGACAGAAATTGCTAACCGACAGACTATCAAAACTGTTTTCTAATTTAATTTCAATCTGGAGATGTTGAAAGTTATACACATTTATGACAAAATTTAAAAAATGTACTTGTCTTTGCAAGAACAAACAATTAATTTGTTTATGTAATTTAGTTTTACAGACAATTGTAACGTTTTATAAGGCTGCTTTTCTGTTTCAGTCATTTGTGTTGGCTCTTAAGTAGTCTTTAATCAATAAGTGAATTTTATGCAGATACAAATTTGTTTGGTGAGCAACGTGATGTAATAGGTTCTGATAAATTTCCAATAAAGAAATAAAGAGCTCAACAACAGGGTACTTTGCGACCATTTATCACTCGGCTCTTAACTGAAATGAACAATATTATCAGACCAATAAATATCATCCCGACGGGGATGCAGGAGTCCGCCAGAAGGTCTGGAGGGCCGAGGGCAGTTAGCCACGAGAGCCGTTGGAGCCCAGAGCAGCCAGGATTGATACTAATTGAGTTGAAAGTCCCTCTAATGCGAACTAATATCGAAGGCATCCTCCGAGGAGCGGCAGGACTCCGCCGCCTGTGGCACAATTTTCCTAATTGTTTGCGTCCGACGCAATTTATATTGTCGCCATCCGAAACCCATCGAGGAGCCTATTAAATACTTATAAGAGCCAACGACGCGGTGACGAGCTAATGGAACTCGTAAACGCCATGACTAATGTGCGAAATGGCAGCCGCTTGATTTATAGATATTTGTTCACGTGCGTTCGCATATGACGCCCGAAAGCAGCACTTACTCTCTTTCTAAAAAAGGAGCGATGTGTCGGAAAAGTGCCGCATATCATGTCAGTTAAGAATTTTCGATTTCGCCCGGAAAATAAAAAGCGGCTGAATAAATGAGGTTCCCCGGGTGCGGGGACGCGCTTTGCCAGTAAATTTTTAAATAGACGATAAGTGCTTTTCTCTGATGTATGGGGCATTAGGGCGAAGGGCGTCACTCTTTGGTGTTAAGAGCTGATCCGGGGCACTGTATGAAAAATTGCTTACCTCGCGAGTTATGACTCTTTTTTATTATTTTTTATTTACACAAGTACTCAGAAGCGCACTGGAGCGAGTTGCCGTGCTTACCTGGAAAGAACAGAAAAATCGAATTAGCGAAAATGGCATTTAATGAAAATTGTGTAAAAAGGAATTTATGTATGTACATGTTCGCAGGCAACCTACACGATGGTAATTTGAGGAGTTGTAAAACTTAACAGCGCTCCTCACGTACATGGAGCGATTATGCCAGCGGCGCAATGATGCACGAGTTAAATTTAATGATTTTTCTTGGTTGCACTAATGGAGAAAATTTCTCCAATTTAGTGATGCCAGAAAAACTTATCTCATCCTGGGGGAAGAACGAGGAGGCAAAGCGATGTACTTTCCCTAGCCCTGCACAAATTCGCAATAACGTGAGCCATCACTCTTTCCTTTTAATGAGTTTAGTCATTTAAGCGATTACCCTGCTTCTATTAAATGCCTCGGGTGACCCCCATTCATTTTCCGGGCTTCTATCCCGAACAGTCGCAGTCGCAGAACTCTGAACCGGACTATGATTGATTGCACGGTTTTGTACTCATTATGTAATGATTAACTTTCTGGAACAAATTCGTGCGCTTTGCCATGGCTTGTACCGTCGCGGCGTATGGCACCAAATCAAATTGAGTTTCTAATTTTCGGACCTCTTGGCAGTCGTGTTCCTTTGTGCCATATGTGGGTCCAATCCTGTCTGAAGGATTCATCTGATTCGGTGCCATATGCAAGATTTTCTGAGGTTTTAATACAATCGGATTAAGTTGAAGCACTAAATTACAAGTAGTCGACAATATTGTGTCACATCCACCAGAGAAGACATGGCCGGGAAGACACACCGCAGTGTCCTGGAATGAAGCAGAGTTTTGGGCCCCATATCTGCGAACGTGACCATACAGCACGTCATATATCTTGTCAACGCTGCACAGGGCCGTTGTAGGGCCTAAGTGATTTATACGCTTAATGATACACCGAGCGGGGGGTCGACACGTGTAGCACTCCCTTGGCCAACACTGACAACAATTACGTCTGTCTGGTGCATTAACAAGAAATTATTTTCGACTTCCGTTCCGAGTTCACTCGTCCTTGCTAACATTTTGAGATTTGTTAACATTGCAGGCCGAAGAAGGGCCAGGAAATTCAGAATGGCTGTCATGTCCCCTTCTTAGGGTCGTTCAGTAGCCCCGGTTCAGGGATTGAAGTCATTTATTCAGATGCAGAAGGGCGGCCCTTCCTTTGCCCTGTCCAAGCAAGTTGGATACATCGAGATTAGAATAATTTTTCATCTGCATCTGTCAGAAGTGCTGTGTAAATGGGCGCGGACTTTCCCAAGTCATTCTGCAAAAGACGTTCTGCCACTTCATAAAGCACCCTCTGTATCCTGAGCTCCTTAATTTTTGTACAAGATCTCATTAACTTGCAGATTCACATCTGCGCGGTACAGAAGTATTTAATACCTTCGAAAATCTCTGCCCTGAATGAAGCAAAGCCCTTTGGGGAAGATGACGCATTTACGGTGTAATTATCCTGCATGAGGAATTACACATATTCGAAATTAGCTTCGCTAGAGTAGCAATAGCAAAAGGTGGTTGTTTAACGTTTTATCAGACTAAGTTGTAATGAACGCCCATGAATATGATTCAGTCAACGTAATTCGGCATTTATGTGAAGTTTCTGATCTCTGTGCGAATTATTACAATTTTAGTTTTTGGTGTACTGCTGCCAATTGTCTGAAATGTCTTTTAGTGCGGGTCGTATCAAGTTTAATGCAACGTTCACTATTTAAGTGATTTGAGTTGTAACTGCATTATGAATTAGGTGATCTTAAGGATATTTAAAGAATATGTTTCCGTCAAATGGTACGAAGGATTACTTATTACATTTTATTTCTTAGTAACGAAAGCGATAGAAACCTTTAACTTTTTGATAAAATTAATAAGCAAATACTATACATTTTTGGATTGTTTAAAATGCATTTTAAAAATGCTCGGGGCTTATTGCAAGAATGCCCTCGTTTTATGTTGCTTACGAGTTTCCCTCCATCCAGGTGCTGCATGTTAAGCGCGAAATTGCGGAACGATGCCGCGAACCAGGGAGCCTTGTTTATCCCGCGGGCCTGGAAAAAACCGTCGATGAAAGTAAACAGCAAGTAAAAAGTTATTAGTTTGCTGCGGTGGAGTGTCTGCTCCGCTCGGTACCCAGCCTCCGGAGGTTCGAGAGGTTTTTGTAAAATGGCGCAGGTGAAGCGAACTAATGATCATATGAGTGCCGCTGGTCGTACGTGACCTCTAATTCATTTCGAAGCATGACTCCGGGCTGCGGTGCCCCTTCCCAGGCACCCTGTGCACCTGCAGTCCTTGCAGTCTACCTGTTGAATGCCGCGGTAATTACGAAACGTGCAGCCCGCTCTTTGCAGCGTAATCAAGAATAGCTGGGCTGCAGTTCTTCCCAGGCCTTAGGTATAAAAAGTTCTGAGGGAAGGAAGCGGATATCGCAGTTCGACTTGGGGATTGCAGCTAATGGCAGGCCGGGAACTGCTGGACTGCAATTTGCATTCTTCCTAATTAATGAACGGAACGATCCCGAAGTATCAAATTAATTCTGCTCAGCGGGGGCGGAAGGAGCTGCGGTGGCAGAGAGCATTGTTAAAAATGAAACGTCATCCCCTTTTGAATCGACAGTGATTTATCTCGCTGCGGTGATGAGGAAATCCAAGGAACGCACATTTTTCCTTTTTGCCCCTGAGTGTCCTTTGGACTGGTGCTTGGAGGAAGCGGGAATGCACCGCAAACAGGGCGAGTCTACATGTGGGCTGCGATTCCCTGCTCCTCAATATTTTGCTCCTTAATTCAGGTCACTGATTTTCCACTTACCTTCGACTTTCCATCTTCCGCGGGAAATCAGGTCACCCAGACGCTTCATTTTAACGCGCTGGAACAAGGTTGGTGGCTCTGAGGGTTCACATCCCCACATGATTTCAAATAATATCTTAGAAGGTAAATGCGCGCCACAATGCTGACAATGGTCCATTATGTGGAGACAATGTGTTTAGCTGCATTACGGGAGACAACGTTCGTTTTAGCTACCCGTGGACCCTTAAGAGGTTTCTTGGGCGGAGCCCGAGGGAGTTTAGCATTTAGCGTTACTGCCAGTAATTTCTTAGGGTTTTGTTTGATAATAGAATAAGCTTTTAAGCGAATCAGCTCATTAATTGCAGGGTTGTGGAGTTCAGACTATCAAATTAAATTATGTGCATACCTTCAAAAATCAAAAAGGGTATAATTTGAATTAGGTATATCGAAATTTTAATCCTTCAATACAGCTTGAAAAAACCAATAGCTGAATTTACCTGTATTCTCGGAAAGAGCGTTTACAGGTTATTTTTATATATATAATTTTTTTTTCGCGAAAGGCACTATATTCAGAATTTGATAATATTCATAAACATTTCAGATTCTTAGAATAATAATTTACCTATTTATAGTAATTTGTCAAAAAAAAATATTTGGAGCATACCACATTCATTAGGGCTAAAAAGGTGGAGTAATGACCCCTTAACTATTTAGGGATTTTCGGGAAACGGCTATTGAATTCTTGAGAAGATAAATTCCTGGCCCCACCGCGCACCTTATTCCCCACATGTGATATTCCCAGGGTCTTCCCCACGCGAACTCATAAGTCTGCGGATTTAACATGTTAAATTCTTGGAGCTCCCTGATCCCGGCATATTTGCGATGTAAATGGGAATACATCCTGGTCCCGTCGCGTCGGCTGCGGAGGATGTGCGCTGCCTTTTCGTCGGAATTTACTGGCATTTTATACATTGTATTCCTGTGTATGTTCTTCAACCCTCCCCTAGAACAGACAGGAGGACGACTTTAGATCCCCGTTTAATATGCGCGAAATTAATATCGACTCATCCGCTTTGAGACCGCACCTGAATATCGTTTGGCACTCGCTTTAGGGTGCAAAGTGGGTTTTATAAAAATATTTGTACTATGAGTTGCTTGCCTGTTTTCATTTTTAAATATAACCTTAAGCCTGCAGTTATTGTTCTCGACCAGAAAGATATTTAGCCAGGCGTTATAATTAGACAAATACTTTTAAT
This sequence comes from Tolmerus cingulatus, assembly GCA_959613345.1. Classification (NCBI taxonomy): domain Eukaryota; kingdom Metazoa; phylum Arthropoda; class Insecta; order Diptera; family Asilidae; genus Tolmerus; species Tolmerus cingulatus. The sequence continues at coordinate 2,158,844 of OY390707.1, read as the reverse complement.
TCAAAAAGTTTCCGAATTTCTGTTCAGTTTTCCGATTTTTGCTGAAGTTCATTTGATTTCTGGAGACAGCACTTTGTTGTTTGAAAAAATTTCCAAAATAGTGGAAGGGAAAAACATTTCAACTCCATTCCGTGTTGACGTTCATCTTGCTGATACGCTTCAAAAGGCAGCGCACTTTATTCCTTTTTGCCAGGATATTTTGTTTTTCCAACCGAAATGGGACATCCGTTGCATAGTCACGTGCGCGAAACGTGAACTTTTCACTTCTTTGAAATTGTTGATGTAATTTTGTTTTAAGGGCCCAGAGCCACGAGTCTCACACGCGGAAAACACTCGCACAAAGTTTCACATATAATTCGAGAAAGAGGACGATAAATTGCATCCTGAATACAGAATGTCATCAGGCTTGACCAGCGTGCACAGGACCCTAGTTTTGTTGCATATTTAATGACCTATCATTATTTTGGACGGCCACTAGAATACTGAGAGCCCGGCTAACGAGAGCCTGCTTTTTGGGTCAGTTCTCTACAATTATTTGATTTTTCGCATTAGTTTACTGTCGACGGTGCATGTAACTTTTGCGAGTTTACCTTTTTATTAGATACTTCTATGGCTAATGCTACCCACATGAAATTTATGCTTGGTAATCTCTCCGATGCAGCAATTTTCATAAAAAGTTATGAGTTTCAAATTTGCCACATTTGAGCGTTTGATGGGTAACATTTTGAAATTTATATCCCATAAAATAATTTTCAATTAAAATAGTGAAACAAAATATGCCTTAAATTAAATGCCATTTATTATGAATTATTACACACGTATTTTTGTAGGTAGGTAGGATTTTCGAAACATGAATACTCATCTTGTTTTGTAGTTAAAAGCGTTTTTCACTTTTACCTTGGGTCGAATAATTTATATTTTATGATATTTGATATTTAAACACAAATTATGGTATTTGACCTACTACAAAAATGAATGTTACGCACAATATTCATCCCTACTTAGTGGTATTTTTTTATCTATATAATTTATCTATTAGGAGAAACCCAACAAAGTAGGATATAATTTGATATCGTATATCCTAAATGAGAATTTAGAAGAGACTGTTTGGAATTTTAAATTCCTCGCTCCATCCTTTTTTATTCTACATTTCGAGTGGGATCTATCCTCACATTGAAACGCGAGCTAGCAGTTCATTAAATTATTATTGCTCATAATGGAGCTGCTTATAAAAGGATCCTTTACTCCTCTGAAACGCGACGCTGCTGGGTAAGGTAATGTGGGAAAATGAATTTATGCACAATTTTCGCAATTTTTGCTTAAGAGCAGCTAAATAATTCAATTACGCTGCGTAAAATTTAGCAGCACTCGCGAAACTAATAAATTGCTCCGATATATAACAAAGCGAAATTATTTTGAAAACCCGAACAAAGTGGGTAGAGGTCAGTCCGCCCACGTCGTGTCGTGAGGGGATGGATATAAAGTTGCCTACCCTAAAAATGCTCCTATTCCTCCTCCTCTGATTATATTGCAATTATTTTTCTGGAAAAAAGTTTCTTTGGTAACTTTTATCTTGGGGAAAATGGAAACAAAAGAGCTCGCTCTTCCCCATAATTGTAAAAAGGGCGGGAACAGGAGCACCCGTGTACGATGTTCCGGATCGGATCATGCTGAAGAGGAACTTGTACAACTTTTTTCTTTCTTTCCCGAAAAGAAAAATGCGAAAAGTTCTGCTTGTACAGAGGACATAAATCGCATGCATATTGTACGATTATGTGGCGGAAGAGCACAAAAATGCTAATAACATTACTTACCTAGATATGTGCTGTTTGTGAGGACCCAAAATATCTTCAGGGGATCCACCATCACTTCTCGCAGGGATCCTTCGAAAGATAGTCAGCACCAGAGAAACCACCAGCAGCACCAGGAGTGCATTAGTGGCGACAGTTGTTCCCGAAGTTTTGATAATTGAAAAAAGTCAACGAAACCAAAACTTTTCATATTATTTGCTGATGAACTTCTGGCACACTCCCTAAACAATTGCGATTGTTTCGTTCCTGATGGGAGCGGTTCCGGGGTCCCGACACATGTGCCGGGACGTCGTCGTAGTCACCCTATGAAGGTCCGGGGCGGGGCGGATGTCCAGCGGGGACGAGTGTAATAAACTCTCACTTGGCACCGGATGGAGCCACTTTTCTGGCTTTAAGCTCATGTACACCCGCCAGTAATTAAAAATGAAAGCGGCGGTGGCGGGCTGCAATCATTGGGGTCCAGCTGCACCACCGGCAGGATTTCTTCCCTATATCCCTCTTTTTTCGCGCACTTCACTTGTTTTGCTCCTTTTCAGGCAACACTTTTCATGCTCTTTCCCGGCCACAACTGTTCATTTCGAAAATTTTTAATATTGTTGTTACTGCAGATCTGGGCATAGAGTGGACCATGTGTGGGCTAAGTCCCAAAGGACCAAAATGATAGCGCATATTGCGGGCGAACGACGATTTTTGCTGGCAATTGCCTCGGATCGAGCGGTTTGATTTTAATTACACCGGGCTCAGTCCGGGAGTGGCCGCCGGGCTCGCGGGAGACTCGGGGGGTGCGGCGATAAGTCGCGGGTTATAAAATGTAATGGCCGCATTAATGTCCTATTGATTTTCTTTTTCCATTTTCCTGGCCCCCTCTGGACCAACTGCATCTGTATTTTGCATTTAACGGGGGTATGCTTTTTTCATGTACTTATCAGAGACAGTTTTACGACTATTAAAGATTTGCACTCGGTGGCGAAAAAATTTAAAACAATTTTAGATGCCTTCGATGCAGTAAAACCACGCTTACCCACTGGGACTTAGTTTTTACAATCAACCGCAGTATTGTTTTAGGTACTTAGATATTTTGTACATAGTCAATAAAAGATTAAAAATCAGCGATCCTGATAACATCTACATATATACCAATTCACCCAGAAATCCCGTAAAATAGGAAAAAAAATGTCGGGACTCACTTGCATACACATTTTTTAAATTAATTATTATAAAACAGATATTTTTTCCTAATTTACTGAGTTGTTAATATCAATAACATTATTTTACCAATTCTATCCACATATCGATATTACAAATAAAACATTTTATGATGAATTGTTTTTTTTTTCAAATTTATGTTGTTGGGCTTATAACACATGAAAGCAATTAAACTAGCAAAATACGAAAAAATGTATTTGCTGGTTTATTTACTACCATTGAAACAAACTTTATAGGTCCTGAATCATGCGAGTGAAAAATGTTTTTAATTGATTAGTTTATAAAATTTGAAGCGAATTGAAAATTATTTCCGAAATTTCATTAAATTGTCCCCTACTCGCTTCGCCAACTGGAAAATGAAAATGGAGCAATTTATGCGTGCAAAAATACAGTCCTCCCACACAATGGTTTTCCCAAATGAAATTCCTCCTTTTTTATTTTACGAGTCCCATTAGTCAGCTGGAAATTTTAATGAATATGCAAACGTTCTGTTGTATATCTACAAAAATCAGGGCGTCCTCACCACTTCCTAGAAATTAATTAGTAATTCATAGGCGTGTGGGACGGCACAAAGCTGAAACAATAAATTCTGATAATAATTATATCGCGTAATTTAAGGGGATAGTAATGCGCTGAATATAATTGAAGGGAGTATGACGTCTAATTTGAAAATTGCACAGCGTTTGGCGTACAATTTTATGGTTTCACCCGCCGATAAGCATTCTCAATGGGTTTCTGTTCCATTAATCGAAAATTATTTAACTTTGGTCCGTCATTTGCATTTTAGAATTATTTAGAATTACGCAAATTAGACCTGCGCTTGAACCAGAAAGAGTGAAATCAACTACTTTCACGCAATCAAAATCCGAAATTGCGTTTCCTGCCTGTGATTTATAAGGTGAAGAGATTACAACTGTGCAATAACGTTTTGAGCTTATTTATTTCTAGGCAATAGTATGTGGAATCAGTAAATTATCATAATTATAATTTTCACAAATAAGTCTAGCAAGATTCCCTTAATAAAAGGATATTATAACCGGGAATGAGACGCATGAATGACAAAATATCTTTCATAAAAAGTATTCTATACTTTTCGCTAAGACATAGTTACCTACGTTCTTTTAATCTGACTTTGCACTGAAAACTAAAAATACGTCAAACTGATACCAAATACAAATTGCCACACGAAACTTTGTGTATGCTTGCTTTGCAACGTTTTGCTGCTGACTTGGAACCCTCTAATTTTCCCTAGGTATTATGTTACAACCCCGAGGAGCAGAATTCAAATAAAAACCTTCTTCCAATTTTGAATGTTGACCTTTCCCATCAGGAACTTTGAACCGAGGAAATTCCACGGCACAATTTGTGCGGAAGTGCAACTCAGCGCTTCTGCTCCACCTCCTTGTAAAAGTTAAAACTCATTTATTTGCCGAGCATCTCCGTAGAACGCACAACAATTACGACTTTGTTTATTTCGACTGTTTCCGGTGAATATTTAACTGAAATCCATTAAATTTAAATTGAGCACACTCAACAGTATCCCGAGTGTAAGACAAATTCACTTAATTAAGCACTTTGCTTTTGGGAAAAGTTTTTAAAATAGTTTTCCTTTACTCTACTTGTTATATCCCAAGGATTTTCGGGAAGTGCAGGCCCATGGGAAGACTCCGAGTGCTGCTCCTGCTGCTCTGCTCCCTAAGAAACAAAGTTCTCATCCTTCAGGCGAATTTAAGTAAATCTTTCTTCAGCTTCGTTTTGTGCACTCTAAACCCATTTTGTGATTTTGTATTGAACTTTAAGGATTTTGTTTTGTTGATAACTCAGCCAGTGGGCCATAATAGGAAAATGTTGGGGGAGGCACTAAATCCATCACAAGTATCATGAGAAAATTTTTCCTAACTGATATATACTTAGAAGAAAGCAAGTTTGGTTAGAATAAGTCTGGCAGGTGGTCCTGCGGATACAATTAAGACAAAAACAAGATAGGCCGGGATGAATTGCCCGGAACTAATTAAGAAGGGAGTTCGTGGGAATGAAACTTATAATTGGACTGTCGGAAATGTACTTAACTTTGAATTTCTAGTGAATCCACTTAATTACTTTATTTTTATGTCTTATTAAAATATTATTACCTATTAAATTACAGTACGAATTTTTCAACTTCAGTGATAGTGATAAAAGCGAAACTGGTATTATAGCTTCGAAATTAATTTTACACTTTACCCCACTTTTCCTAGAAAAATACTTATTTCCTCAGAAGTTCATCTAGTTCTTGCTGAAATCAGCTTTCATAAGAGAATTTCTCACATATGTCGTATAAGCAAAATTGTCTCGTATTTAATTGTATTTCTGAGAATTTTAGAATATTTTGCATTCCGGGAACGAACTGCAAACTTCGTGTGCCCCCCCACAAGGCAATACGATTCTATTTAATTAGATTTCCAACAAACTTTTGGTTCCTTCAGTTAAATATTAGGATTTTCTTCAAATAGAGTATTCGTGTGGGATTCCTTAGCTAACTTTAAAATTATTAGCATTACGTTTTATTTAAATTAAATTTTCAAAAAATATGAAATACGTTTTTAAGATATTTTGTTTTCAAGTGAATTTTAAATCTCTAAATTTTTAATAATACAGAAAAAGGTAAATTTCCTTATAAAATAGCTTTAAAACCTTGGAAGTAAACATAATTTTGAAATAAAGCATCCTACAAATTAAAAGTGACATAATGATACGTGAAAATTTTTATTGCTTAAAGCGAAACTCTTTCAATATCTGTAGAATATGTATATTTAAATAGCGATAAACTGTTTAAAAAATACCCCTCCAATGAATTGCAAGTTTCATAATATTAAAACTCGGGAAATTTTCATTGATATATTATGAAAAGCAATGAGGGAAATGAATTAAATTAACACTGAATGCTTTCGCTAATTAATCAATGAATTCGAAATGATTTCAATTTAAACGCATCGTATTTTGTTATGTCGTAAAAAAAGGATTTAATACTGTGGGTTTTGATGATAACGAGCGAGTAGTCAAATATAAAGCTTAAAGTAAAAAACAACAAAAACGATATAAAAAATTAAGTTTTGTGTCAGATTCTTGTACGCTATTTTAAATCAAAGCGCAAAATGTAATTTTCTTTTGAGAAAGTCTTATAAATAACTTCCATCAATCTAACTTGCTCTACCTGTTGGATAGATAACTAACCCCGCTAACTCTGCTCAATATTTCATGGGTGGATAAACACAGGACTGATTGGACGTGTTCCCTCAATTTCAAATAAGTGCACTATCAAAAAGGAGGTCCCGCTCGGTTAATAAATCATAATTTTCACCTTTAATGTTTTTATCAAGGTGAAGGATTTTCTCACACGTTTTTGAGCGACTTATTTAATCCTAAAGCTGTTCTCTATCGCTATAGCTACCGACTTTTATACGACATTTTCCATTTTCCAGCTTCCATGCAACCAGTCTTACATCCCGTGGGGAAAAATTAAAATTTAAAATTATTTAAAAACCGGAGAATGGTCTGGCCGCATGAAATTTCCTTTAAACTTATTAAACTCTCAAACTTCTTTGGTGAGAGCTAATCCGTTCGAAAAACAAGCAAAAAAATGCGAGTCGATCATTAATCCCTTTTCGTGCTCCTTAAAGTTTCGCCGGGACGTGAAACTGCAGTGCTCCCGTATCGCTTCTTCGAAATTTTTAATTATTTGCGGATATTAACAAAAGCAACTGTGATCCTGGGGAGGGCCAGGACTTACCGGGAGCACTTAATCCACACGCTTTCGAAAGCAGCCAGTGGCCGGGGGTTGTGGGCGGATTTCTTGCGCTCCCCGGGAGAGTGCACCGAGCACCGGAAACAAATTTAAATTTTAAAGCCTTAATGAATAATTCAGGGAGTGCGGTCATGTTTGATGGAACTAGCTCTCACTATTCAGCGAACTTTTCAGGAATTTACATAAAACTCATCGCCTTAAGAGTCCTGTGCTGCAAAGCGCCGAACAAAAGGCCTGACACGAGCCGCGGGGCGGATAGAGGCGGACAGGGGGCGGGAATCATTTATTTATTTCAATACACGCCGAGCTCAGCATCCGACGGCACTTTACATGTTAATTTAACGAATGTTTTTGCAAATTTCTGCCGCTTCCTATAATTTCTCAACGTCGAATAAATCAAAGCCTGGCTAAGGATTGCACCTAAATCATGCGAATTGGCATTGGGGCATTTTTATGGGGCACCCGGGGCCCGCTTTTGGGATCCCCCGGAAAGAAGATCTCCAGGATAAGTGCTCACCTTCAAGGGGAAGATTCCCATATTTTATTGGGGGGTGCCGTTTGATGCGCAATGGACAGTCCCTGCGATGTTTACGGAACCGGGAAACAACTCGAGGAGTATCTTGCTGAAATTTTAATTAATATCGGAATTTTTCCAGCTATTATTTATAGGAGCCGAATTGCTTCTCGGCAGTCGGAAGCATCCTCGCCACCCTCTGGAAGGTGCTGCGAGGGCGTTCGCTGTAATGCAACGAGCAATAAATTTGCGCACCGAATGTGCGGCGAAATACGCTTCAATTCGCGCGGAAGAACGAAATCAATTTTATCCGAAACGCATTGGTTTCCGGCATCCGCACGGGGGCGGTGGCCATTGGAAGGAAACAGCCATAAATCTCGCAATTTTAGACTTTTCCGGTATACGGCCACATTGTAAATCTCTTCGCGATATAAATATTCGTTAAGTGCGCTCGAAAGAGATTTATATTTCATCAGGTTTAGCACACTTTAGCATTCCGCACACGTTCCGGCCGGCTATGTATTTTATATCATAGTCCTAAAATTACACAACAATAATCCTTCGTGTCACGAATGCTCGCAGCCCCGCATAATCCCCTTGAAATGTAAACTTGACTAAATGGATTCGGCTCGGATTTTGTCCGGGCCGATCGGATCTGTTTTCTTACTCCATTACAGCGCTATGTCTATTAAATTTTATCTCGGCCTCGCCTCCGTCGTTAAGAATTCGTGTCAACATAAACGCTATCCACTTCAACTTTATCTCGGGCGTCCCCGTTGGCATGCGGTTTTTGTTGGGCCCACGACGTCCATTTATGCGGAAATCGCTTAGGGTCCCCCGGGGGTTGGGTTCGACCCCCGAGGGGATCACGGTCCTATATGGATTGCTGGTTTTTCATGGCGGCAAAGCAGCCGTCAAAGCATTGATAACTCTGAATATTATCAAATTTTCCAATCGAACCACCCATCAAAAGCCGCTCAGAGGGTTGCTCAACTTTTGCAAATTTAATGTCCTTCGAACCAACAGACCAACGAGTCCCAGACGTTTCGTTTATTCGAGAACAGTTCGCAGTTCTATAGATTTAACTGCGGTGGACAGTAACACGGCTGAGTAATTATGTCAACCATTGTTCCGGCCCGATGCCTCCATCATTAATATTTTACATAATGTCCGTTTAAAAGGTTGCGCTCCACACATAATAAAGGAAGTGGACCATTAGAGCAACAATAGACCCAGTTCGGGACACCCCAGGAAAGTGTCCTTTTTTACCAACATTAGGGGAATGTATCACATGAATTGTACTTTTTATTTTTCGTCTCAAAAACCCTTTTATATGCCACACATCGCCTCGGTTTTTGGAAGCGAATTTGCTAAGTCCTGTGACGTGCATTATGAGCCCTAAATGTGCCACGAGCAATTTAACATCAAGATTTACAGTTATCTAGGATGAGCAGTCTTTTTACGAGCAGGGACTATTGAGGACTCTCCCATGTTTAAGTGTAAACGTAGTTTTTGCATATTTTGGTAACATTAGTTTTTGTGGTTTTGTGAATTAATAATGGGGAATTTACGAAATTTGCATAAGAGGATTTCGAATTTTATTTGATCTTAGGCTGTTCCATTTTAGTGCTTTTATTGGCGGTAAAAAAGTGGGACAGTATGTATTAGAACTTCTAAAAAATATCCAAAATTTGTAATAAATGTTCATTTAAAAGACGTTTTTATATATTATGTACATTATAATATAGTAATCACTATATATTTTATATATTATACATCATAAATAAGCCTCGCTTGCACGTATTAGTATTATGCAATAATACTTTACTATATACATTTTTTTTCGTCAAGAAATTCAAGAATTAATGTAACTCTTAAAGAATCCCCCATAGAAAATTCCTGGAGGACTTAATTTTCCCAGAAGTTACAAATTCAACTTTAGTTTTCTCTCGACTTCGTAATTCATTATGCTTCTTGCTCAGCATAAATAATTCCTAGTTGGCTAGCATCAATAATAAATGACCCAATTTTGCGACATGAGTAACCAGAATGTAAACTTCTTACCTTCCTAGCAACAGGGAAGGTGCCTCTGGATTCATTGTCTCATCCTGTCCCAAAACACAAGTAAGTCAAGTCGGAGTCAAGGCGAACTCGTAAGACAATGAGACAGCAAGCAATTCAGCTTGATGTGCCGTAAGTGCGACGTTTTACTTCATTTTATTGTCGACGCATTGTCTTTCATTTAGAAATTGTTTAAACTCGAGAAGAGCTCTGTAAGCAGCGGAGGCGCGTTCGTTTATTAAAATTCCCGACCTGGCTTTAATCACTCCCGTAGGAGTGGTCTTAAAGCAGGGCGGGACCAAGTTCCAGAAACGACGGGTACACGGGCCAAACGGATGATTAACGTTCGGCTAATTGGACGAGATATCAAAAGTCAATTACTGCGTCCTGGCTAGAGGACGAATAAACCCACTCAAAAGTTATTACATTTCAGGCGCTCTCCTGGCTCACTCAAAATTTACAGACGTCGTTGACTGGTCGTTTTAGCAGGATTAGGCCAGGGCAACTGTCTGCCTGGAGCGGATGCTCTGCAATTATCCTGACAGAGCCCTTGTTCTGGCAGAAAGCAGGATTACAGCAGCACCTCGCGGAATGAATGGAAAATATGAAAGCACTTAAAGTGTGAAATATCTTCGAAATTGCCAGAAATAAGCTGCACCAGCAGTCTGGGGTCCGGCATTTTGTCCTGCATAAAAGACTTTATTCAGTGGTTTAAGAAGAAGCCACCGGGAGAATTTTTGAAATTCTTTTTTCTCGAGAGTACTCCTGCAGCAAGGACTATTGCCCTGTCCTGGGGGTCCAAAGTTTTTGGAGTATCATTTGTTTGCCCTGCAAATTATAACAACTTAAGAGCTGTGCTCAGCCAGCGAACACAAGCGCCAGGATATTCCGGGTGGACGACCTTCTTCCAGGGCTCCAGGCCCGCAACAAAGGGAATTTATCAACGTGTGCACAGGCGAAGGAGCCAGGAGCACTCGGTGCAATTCTTCGCCCGGGAGGATGTAGGTCACTCCTCCACCACCGGTGGAAGGCGCTCCTGACAGCACTGCCGAGGATCGATCTGATTTAGCTGCAAATTAATAGACACTGAGCTGCGGAGACAAATAGGGGAGCTCTCCGGGAATAAATAAGTTCTATCCCTTTGACACGTTCGTCCTTACCACAGAAACTTCGGTGCACACAACTCTTATTTTCGAGAAAAGCAAAGGGATCTGGCACAAAGTTGTTTCCCTTGCCGTTTACTTAGTTCGGGTATTTTTCGGGGGCTTCTGAGCTGCATACATCATCTCTCCTGGGGTTCCTTGAGGAGCTCCGGGGCGCATCTAATGGGACTGCGATGGGAACCGCACCAACTGAGTTGTGAGGTTCAGAGGCCCATGTGCATCTGGTCCTCAAGAGTTATGCACTTGCACTTGGGAACTTCGGCAGCATTTGGAACTCTTTTAAGTGGTTGGGAACGTTCACAGATTTATTAAAATTTGGCCGAGAAAACAGCAGTCGCAGGGCTTTGAATACATTATTGCAGTCCTTGCCACTTACTCTTCCCAGGGAATTTTTTTGGAACCCTATTTTACGCTAAAGGAGGGCGTTTATTTCTACTGAAAATTGCGACATTTTTGCTTTAGTCATATGAGATCTTAATGTAATTTGAATCTGTTTTTGATCAGGTGCTTTTAGCACTATTTTTGTGGAAAACACCTAATAAAATCTAAAAGTTACAAAATAAAAATTATAATTTTTTGATATTATAAATGTAGTTATAGTGCTTGCAGTGCTTAAGTTAAGAAAGAGAAAGAACATGAAAAGTAAAGTCTCAAACATTCCACTTCACATTGCCTCTTACACTTTTCATTAAAGTTTAATTTAATAGTTCTCCATCATTGCAAATTTCGCTGCGGAACAGCCTGTGTCTGGGTCAGGAGAGCGTTTCATTATCTGGATAATTGATTTCTTGGGAAGGAATTTACTTCCTTCAAGTTCACTTCTCGTTTTTCATTTTTATTTCTTTTATTTCATTACCCTTTTCATCTTGGGCCTCTTTATTGGCTTAAGGTTTTCAATTAACAAGCTCTCGCAAGTGCAACTCATTACCTTCAAAATTACGTGTGCTCTAACCCCCTTCTTGCCTCTCTGTTTCCGAGAAACAAAATAGTTTCAAAGTTCAAATTGATTCGTGCCCTACTAGCTTAAGGGTAGTGTTTTTGCTGCCATCGACCTTTTTGGGTATCAAGATTCTTAAAGTTGCCAACTGCAGTACTCCGCTCTAAGGAACTCAAAAATTCGTTTATATCGAACTCAGCCAACCAGTTGTTGTACGAAACAAGAGCTCGTCTACCTTAATAATCCCTTTAACCCACTCCTTAGTGCGGCACCATCTTCCCAAATATTTTGGCACCGGCGGGTATTGTTGCCATCGCTCACAATGGACCAAATGCCACTAAAAGATGCTGCGATTAGATTGCTGAATAATGACACGGATGCAATTTTAATTGGGCCAGGGGAGAGGAAGTTATGCTGAATTCAGTTCCAAATTTAAATGTCACCTATTTCACTTGAGTTTGGACACCGTCCAAAAGCCTACCAGAATCACCTCTTTTTCAAGTCAGGACGAACGAATATTAGGATATCTTCGATGGCAATTTGAGAAGGAATAACCATACATTCTGCAAATAAGGGTGTCAGTCGATAGGAAATGCAGATATGCTCTCCTCTGGCTGTTGTTCTACAATCTAGAGGCAGCTTGGGAGCACTTTAAAGTCATCATTTTAGGTATCGTGCCGATACTTCGGTGCTTGTTTTGTGGGACAATATGATCCAAATATGCTGTTTTGCCACATAATGATGTGGTTTTATTTATTTTCTTAATCTTTTCTTTTATATAGGATAAAGATTTTATAATACCTATAGTAAATTTCGTACTATCGCAATGAAATCATTCTATCATACTTATGTTATCTTATGTTTCGGTAAATTAAAATTAACAATTGTTAAATTGAATACATAAACCAATATATTTTAATTTCTGAAATTTTAAGATTGTTTTCATGAAAGTTGTGGAAGCTAACACGCCATTTAGTTAATGGTAGGTACATGAAAAACGATTAAAGAATTTATTTAAGAACCTACTGAAACGCAACTTTCCAGGAAAAGACTCAACCTCGAAACTTGAGAAGCCCCAAATTTAGTGTGGTGGGAAATTAGTGGCCACAAGAAATCGTGTTCGAAAAGTAACTTTTCGGAGGACACCAGTTGTTCTTGAGTACACGGGAACGACACGCTACGCCATTAATCCAGAAAATACGCCGAAAAAACTCGTCTCCAACAAGAGTTTTGCGGCTGGAGCTGGAGCTAATCACGCATTTACATAATGATGCGTAGTTGAGTTGAGAACGAATCATAATTTCATTAAGCGCGAATTACGCTACACCGGCATATGTTCTGCACTTCCGCGAATTAATTTTTGCAGGAAGATGAACTACGTAATGGGATTTTGCAAGAAGGAACATCTCGAGCTAACATGATTCACGCTGTACGGCTTTTTAGGAACATTTTAATTAGGAAGCGCCCCGGCAGTTCATTCACCCACACACTGCAGGGATGGCAAAGGGCGTGTATGTTGCCAGCAGCAAAACACACTCTCTTCATTAGGGAGGAGGAGCGAAAAAAATCGCTTCATTATTGCGGAACAAGGGAAGGAAGTACGAGGGCATAATGAAAACAATTCGAAAATATCAAATGGAGTTGTCGACGCCATTTGCTAGCACCCCCGCCTTGCACGGGAACAATTCGCGACGAGGTAAGACTCCGCCAAAGTGAAATGGTGCCCAAGTGCAAAAACCCAATTCCAACTACAAGCAATAATTTCAGCACGATTTCAGCTAAACTGTGCTGCTGCTGCTAACAATCTCCAGCTCTGGATCAATTTTGAACAACTGGAAAAATCTCCTTTTAATTGTTTTCCTCCTGCAAAGTTTTGAGATTCTGGACCAAGATGCTGCAGCCGAGCACGCGTGATTGGGCGGCCGCCAAGCACCAGCAGGACATAATTAAATAAAAAAGGGCCGAATTATGTTCTGTTGGCGCCCGTTCAAAGCACTCGTTCCGGTCAAGTTGCAATAAATTGCTGAAGCTCGTGTTATGAAGCAATAATTTCCCATGAATGGGATTTTTGCTAACAGTAATTAATTTTCACGGTTGACACCTGAACGGATTTCTTTTTTTGGTAAAAGTAACTTTTAATATTGCTGTTTTGGCTGGATTCTGGGAAATAAAGAGCAAACACCACCCGAATGCTCATTTATTAGCTAAACAAATAAAGCCCCAAATAAACATGAATTTGTTTATTAATGAAGGAAGGCAGAAATAATGAAAATTTAGGAACACTGACTGAGACTTTTTATATTAACTCCTACCGTAATTTTAAATATTTACTTTAATGTCTGTATTTCCAGGAAAAAAAATCGTTTAAAGCTTTAAACATATAATTTTTTAATTTTGATTAATCCTGATAATACAACATCATGGTAGGTATAATTAAATTTTTTTTTTTCACTAAATACAGTAAATTTCTCATGTTGCTTGCTTCAATACTTAGTCAAAAGCGAATCGGTAGATTGTTATTGTGATTTCTTTCCTACATTTATAGTTTAGTTTAGTGGTTTTGAGGGAAATAAAACTATAAAGACCGGAAGATTTTCCTCGCTTTACCAGTAAATTATTGGACCAGGAAATCATAGTTAACCTTATGAAGAGATCAAAGTTAAATAACAAACTGGACACGGAATAGTAATATGTAAAATAATTAAAATAATTTACTAGAGCTCACCTAATTAAATTTGAGCAGACCAATTATTTAGTACGCAGATCTATATCTTTACATCCAAGAAGAAAAAATTTTAAAACATATTGATAAGTTATTATACACTCTTAAAGAAAATGAAGCGGTTTGGATTAATTAAAACAAAACCCTAAATTAAATATTGACTACAGTAACTGCTTTTCTTAAATTAATTTGATACCAAGCCGTGACATCCTTTAAGAGTAACTTTCTTGTCTGCTGCCCGGGGAGAGTCCATTTAGATACTGGAAACTTATCTCATTATCAGTCCTTGCAGGAGTCCACTTTATGCTTAGATTAATTGCGCTTTCATGAACATGTCAGATTTGCGGGTAATCTCCGGGTAAAGTTTATTTCGGTACATCAAAATTGATAATTTCCTCAATAAAGCAAAGGAAACTGCTCTTCGGAGAAAACGAGAGCAGGGAAAAAGTTTTTATGTGCCAGGCAACTTTAAACGCCTCGAGGCCCCCACAGAGTTTGGGTGTTTCGTTTGAATTTCATGTTGTCTCTCAAAAATGAGGTAATAACTACTTCCTTAGGATCCCCCGCTCTGCGGCCCCGAGTCCCCGTCCCTATCTCTTTGATCATATTAAAAAATTTCAGAAGCATTTTTTCATATGCTGGCGGGCAGGAAGGAGACGGCTCCGTCCCGAAAAATTTCAGACCAAGTTTCCTCCCATTCTTCGGCTGTGGAAACATGTCCTTGCTTTGTCTTTGATTTTCTGAATAATGAAAAATGTTTGTCGTGCCCGCCCGCCGCCCACTTGGCTTAATTACAGTCGTACTAAATAATGCAAAAAGATAATGGGATTATGCCAAATATGTGCGAATCGCCGGGAGATCGTAGCACGGATCGGGTTACCCCGCACCCTGTTCGAGGTTTAATTTGGGAATTCTGGAACCTGCGCCAGGGCCCCTAATGCGACATACCGCGCTTAACGATTTTTCCAACATATCCACGTAATTGGTGTCTGTAATGGGGGGAAAATTCGTAGGGAAAGTGTCGTAATTATATCACTTAATCTGGCATTAGCCAGTGTACCAGCAACACAAGGATTATGCCATTTTGCCCTCGTTTACCTGCTAATGCTCTCATGTTTCGGAGCCCTAGACCATGCCGCCGGGAGGGACATTAAATCCTTCAAGTGACTGCTGACTTTGCGAAGGATCTTAATGGGCCTGGCACATACAAACGCCACTAAGGCGCTTCCGAAGGCACCAACTTAAGAATTCCCTCGAATGCGTTCACCGGAAGCGACAATATTTTAGTTCATTTCCTGCGAAAACATTTTCTGAGGTTGTAGGGTCTCTGGATGGCACTACGCCTCGTCATTCGCAGACGACATTAAAGAGAAGAAAAATCTACGAAGGGAACCAATTACTTGGACCTCTCCTGACACAATGACCGCCCAATAAGCTAAACGAATAGGACCTAATTGAGCGATTCCTTATGCCGGGAAGGTAGGGAATATCTTTCAGCATATCCTGGTAAAAACGGAAATTAGATAAAAAGGAAAAAGGAAGCCGTAGGGAAGGACTCATCCCCTTGTTTGTACATTACTTGCTTGCATATGTCGTTCATCTCCGAATCGTCCTCGACAAGATCTAAATGGACCTGAAATTGACCAGGTAAACAATCCCGACGGTCGTGTGAGAGCGACATCAAAAGATCTCGGAGGGCTTTTCTTCCCAGATTGCCGGAATCGTACCAGCAAAAATCCCGTCAGTCCCGGCTTTTCATCTCCATCCCACGTCTCTGGGATGCTGTGAAACAGGAAGCAGCTCTGATATCGGGGGGATTAAATGTTTTAAGGGAGTGTGTAAACTCGGCTAAGTCGGCGGTACTTAGCACGTTGCAGGCCCGTAATCAATTATTCCATCCGGAGGAGCGCATTTATTAGTGAGCGCGTTAAGATTGGAAGCACGTTCTCCGTGCAGCAGGATGCAGCCCGATGGATGCTGCACATGATGAATCCGACAGATATGGTGCTCAGGAACTCCGATCCGGAGTTTTCGGTTTGAATAGCAATTCCTCATCTCATCCCTCGGGATATGGAATACTGCCCCAAAATGGATCTGGATATGTGCAGGCGTTTTATACTATGATGGTGACATTTTCTTAATTAGATCTAGAACTAATTGCACGCTGAATCACGAAAGGGTATCTCGGTTAAGCATTTAGCTCTTTATTGAAATTGTACTCCTTCGGTTTCAATGTAATTTGCCTTAGAGATGTATTCACGAAAACTGTCCCAAACTTAAGTCAAAGGAGTAGAGTAATAGATATTTGGGTCGTTTATGTGAAAGGCTTCTGCATATGAGCCCTTAGGAGGCTTTTAATAAATAAACAGCTGATGAACAGGAATTACATTTTCGACTTCACATATACTCTTTTCCTACATAGATAGATATTGAAAGAATTTTGGGGTTCTATATATTAATATGTATGGATTAAAAATAAAAATTCCACAACAGTCCCACAACAGAAAAAATGAGTAAAACTTAATATATTTTAAAATATTTATTTTATAAAAGTTATAAAATTTAGCTGGGGTTTAAATTGCCATTTTTATTTATGTATAGCCAAAATTTATAAATCCTATAAAATTGCATAATTTTCTAGGCAACACCCTTCCAAATGCTTAACACCGTCTGCGTGTAATGTAAAATGAGTGCTATAGAAAAGGTTTTAACAGGCGCCACAATAATGGTAATAGCTACTAAGGAATTGTCCTGAATTAATAAATACGCGATTAGTTATAAAAGCAACATAAAAACTATAGGAAGCCATTAGCCAATATCAAGACCCTCTCCCACGTTCCTTTTCCTTAGTGCTTTAGCCCACCGCGATTCAAAGTGGGCTGTGGTAAATCACTCTTTTACTGTTCCGAAGTAAAAGATAACGAATGGCTCATAAAAGAGTTATAAAAGAGTCCTGATTTGCCCCAGTTCAGACGTTTTCTAGTGAAATATACATCGGATGCTGGGCTGGATGGTAATGTAGAGCACCATTATCATCAAAGACGGTACGCTATCAAAATGTCATTACTACTAAACTAATTCGTTCGAATAGTTCTATTTATATTCGGTGTTAAAAACGACTTCATGTGACTGAGGGTCTGATCCTAATTTTTATTTTTTTTCGACGATGAGTAGTATTTTAGCTGCTTGAATTCCTCTAAAAGGTTTACGACACGAAAGCGACTTAACTTTTGTGAAAAGAGGCTCTTTTAGAAGATTAACGCCCTCTTTAGCACCTAAGAAGTTGACGATAGCAGGTAATTACGCGGTGTGAAATTGCAACATTTTCACCATTTCTGAAGGGAATTTTACAAGTTTAACGAGATTCTAGCGCCGTCACCTTGGCATAAAAGCCCTTTTCCTCGAGGGTGGCTCAAAAGAGTGGCGGCATTCATACACTCCCGGCGTGTGGAGTGCTCAAAAATGAAATTGCGCGAAAATGCTGTCAGCCTCTAGAGCATAGAGCGTGAAAGAAGGCAAGAAATTAGGAGCGTTCCCATAGTGAAAATTTCGTACATTCAGAGCAACATAGCTTCCAACATGACCCAATTATGCGCCGGGAGGACGCCGCAATAAAGCGCCAGATAATAAAACCGCGAAAGCGCGATGACTTTCAGTAAATTTAAGGGAGTCAGTCCAGACGAACACGCCTGCAAAATGTTTCATCTTTTTAATAACCTTTAAAGCGCACCAAGCAGACAGGTTGCGCCTTTTCTGCAGAAAACTCGGCCAGAGGAGCCTCGCTCGCGCCTAAATTTGGTCCAGCAGGGAGGCTCCCAGACAAATTAAACGCGTTTTCCTTTTAGGCGCAAATTGTAAAATGAATTTTTTATCGGGTGCAACATGAATACCCGAGTTGCTGGTGCAGCGCGGATGACGTCTGTTTTCTGACTGCACCGGCCCGCATCCGCCCCCACCCAGCCACAGCTTCGTAATGCATCCGGCGATATTTTTAATCAAATCCCTAGATCCTGTTGACAAGTTACCAATTGAAATTTATGAAGCTTTTCCAGTTCCACACATGTCGACATCGCTGGGCTCCCGAAGGCGCTCTATCTGAATTAATGGAGTTTTTCTAAATCCCGCTCGCACCGCCCACCCGATCCCGACCGTGATCCCGATTCCCAGGCTGGGGGGATCCCCCAGGACCTAGGTCATATATCTTCCCAACTTGTTGGGTGCTTCCGACTGCTAACTTCGGTGCGAAAGTTTGTGCATAATCAGACGGAAGTTTCGCTCGATCATTAGCCGGCTAAGCAGTTGTTATTAAATATGCACGTGTTGCACACACATCGCTGGATTAGGTAATAATGGTCTCGGCCTGATTGGTCCAGTGGATTGGGCCCCCAGCACCAGCCCGGTCCTGGGGGATGTCGGGGCGCCATGTGTGATAATGGGAATTTTATGAGGGTTGGGGCAACATAAATTAGCGGCTGGAGCTCATATGTGGCGTATTCTGCATCTGTCTTCGTTCACCCGCAAAAGTTGCGATCTGGTGGCCTTTGGCAGGGGATTATCGCAATTTCGTGGCTATCACTCAAAATGATTGTGTTTTTGGCCACCCTAATTAGTATGTGCGCTTGCCTAGCCATCAGAGCCCCATTTCGGGGGTTTTGGGGTGTTCGCTTTAGGGATCTGCGGCTTTATAGTCTTATTTACAAAGTTTGTTGATCAGAAATTGCTTTAATCGAGCAAAAGTGTTATCGATATAACTATGTAAATCTTCAACAAACTCAGAACTATTTCCTGCTTCTATCCCACAAATAGCACCTTGGGAGGCATTTCAAAATCAATAAACCTTCAGAGCAAGTTTCTGTTTAAACTCGATTGCGTGCTGTTCATATTTCTGGATATCATTGTGATTGTGCAGATGCAGATTGCAGGAGATTAGGTAATGGCGGACGAGCTATGAATTTAATTCAGGAAAAGCTATCCAGGAATTCCAGACTGTGATTGAATGGGAAAAACTAGCATTTATGCGAACGATGATGCCACAATCGGATTTTTCCTTTAACGGAAAAATCAAACCACTGAAATTGTAATAAACGCAGGGATTTTGTCGCAAATGAAAAATATAAATGAATATTTTTAAAGCGGATTTCGATGGAATTACTGAGAATTGGTAGCTGCTTTATTGAGTTAAGGAAATCATTTCAGCTTTTCGAATAAGCTCACCCCTGAGTATGTGAAAATTTTATTTATTGGAAGTTAAAAGTCATATTATTTCGGATTACCTACTGTGCTTTTATTTAAGTTTTTATGGAATATCTTAAAATAATTATTTTTACAAAGTCATAGTAGTTAAATTTAAATTCTTGTTATAAAATTTCATAATAGTATGATAGTTTTATAGCAGCTTATTGCGCAATTTACAAGGACCTCGTTAGACCCATTAAAAAATAACAATATACATATTTTGACAAAAAACAGAGCATACTTGAAATTTAAAATTATTAGGTTAAACTTTGCTTCACTATAGAATTCTATGTAGGAAGGAAAGATTTAACGGGTGGATGTTTTCTTATAACTATTACAACGAAAATGCTTTCGTTTCGTGAAAAGTTGATGCCACTCTTCACAAGAAAAACGTAGTTCTGCATCAAAAACTTAATATGCTCTGAAAGATGTTTTTGTTGACTCCAGAGGCAACCTGTGCTATTTATAACTTCCTGAAGACACCAACATGCTCTTGCATTTTTCCGCGTTCCTCTTACCCTTTTCCAAACATTTTTACCCCGCTTGGATTTACCGCCATAATTTTTCCGCTGATTCAATAATTCCAAGAAGAGTTCATTCGAAAGAAAGTCGGTTTCATAAATTTTACCAAATTTGTAAATCTCCGCACGTACTGCGGAGCAATTGAGTCAAACGGTAGCTTGCTACATAAATTTTGCGGGAGAAGACTTTATAGAACAAATAGGGCAAGATTTCCTGCTGCCGTGTTAAAAGTTTCCCCTTTTTCTTCGCTTTTAACTGTCTTATTTAGCGCTATATATCGTTTTCTGCATTGGAAATTCAACAACCCGCAGAAAAAACTGCTGCACTTCTTTCCGTGTCAGAGATTTGCGCGCATTATCACAAATCACCGAAAAAATTAAGGATAAAACTTAGAAAATAATAACGACGTTGAAATAAATCACCTCGAGCGGCTTCTCCTTCCCGCATGAATATTTCAAAATAAATTCCAAATTTTTTCGCTTTTTGTTCCCTCTTCTTTTTTTTGATGCCTCGCGCAACCAACTTTCACGAACTTTTATCGAAAATTCATGTGAATAATTTACGAAAAGTTCTCCTTATCCTCGTTTTTAGGGCTCCTTGCAGCAGGAGGATTTTCGACTCGCACAAATCCTGGGCTAGTCGAAGAAAGTGGGTGGTGGCGGGCGTCCGTGAAAAGAGAATTCCCGTCTTAATCCAGAGCCCGGTGTCGTGACAAAGTGGCGCATCGCATCGCAACGCTACAATTTCAATTAAGTTGTCCTTGGTACATTTCCTCACAGGACAAGCAGCCGGACAAACAAGTCGCCTTGTGGTAACTGATTTATTACACGTGCACGCCACCTAACCACCACCAGGCGTTTTCTGCTCCTCATTTTCCAGGGCTCCTGTGGGCTAAGTGAGTGCCCCGCCCTGGAGAATTTATGGCGCTGCCAGGATACGTATCCACGTGTATGCAATTCAAATTTATTTCGCGCACTGATATGAGTAATGCCCACTGACAGGTTTTTGTTTTTCGCTTCGGTGCAAAATTAGGTAATAATCAGTGGACGTCGATTCGGGAGCTATTTTATGCCAGATCCAGAGCTCTGACTCGTCCTGAAATAAGCCTCTAGGTGCTATGTGAGCCCCGCACGGCCGCGATATGCATTTACTAAAATTGAACTATTCGCGGGCATCACACCGGATTTAATTGATTCAGGGAAGACCAAACAAAGCTGCATCACTATATTGTCCACTTTGCTTGTTATTCCCAGCAATCGAAAATTAGCCTCCGCTCGGTATGATGGTTAATAATGCAGTCAAAAAGGGCTTTTGGCTCTTTTCGCACTATAATCATAATCATAATAAATATGAACTAGACCCTAGATTCAATACCACGCAATTCATCGTAACAAAGAAACACAATCCTATCCAAATTCAACTGCTTTGAGAAATATTCTGCTTTCGGGACTTCCTGATAATTTTTTGTATGATACCAAACTAAAAGAGAACTATGTAACATAACATCGAATAATTCTAGCTCTTGCTTATTAAGCAACATAACTGCAGCACTCTGGTAGATGAAATTAAGCTTTAATTAAATCCCAAACAATTTCCGGACTAAAATGTATGGTAGTGGATGCAAAATTTTAGAGAGGGTTACTCTTCTTAATTAAATAATTTAAACAATTTTAGAAACCATTTCCTGAATTGGCTAGGGAGCTCTGTAATATAAGTGGAGAATTTAGACAATGTGCATATGAAGGATCTTTAAATTCCACAACAGCTAATGTATAAATTGTAAATATAATAAATTCAGTAGTGTGAAATATAACTTACGTCGATATTTATTTATAAAATTTTATATAGTAAGGATTTTTTTTGTATTTAAATATTTCAGAGAAATGTCTCCTTTTTCGTTTTAAAAATAAAATATTAGAACTCAAAGGCAACCTAAATGCGAATACTTTTCGAGTATCAGATACCAGAGGCATAAAACTCAAAGTCTTTGATCACTTACATGAATTATAATAAATTTCAATACCAAAAGCAAGCAGTATAATCTTAACCACATGCCTGAGGTCAATTATTAAAGGGGTAAAAGAACGTTCGTTTTTCGGAGGTCGTGTTAAAATCTTAAAGGTATCTAACTTTAAGAAATTTAAATGTATAAAATATATATTTCGAAATTGTATTTTTTAATTCTGTTAAAATGAAAAATTGTGGAGTTTTTAAAATGTCATAAAAATACATATGTCTGGACTGGACTTTTAAGGTGTGAAAAAAGGAATTCTTAAAAACTGGAACTTTTCGTTCAGATTTTGCAAAGTTTACCTAATTACTTCATACAAACTTTTTCTACCATAATTTTTTAATCATATTATTCGTTTTTAAATTTAAGTATAAGAAAAAGAAAAGACCGAACAAGGTGTGAACTTATTGTTGGAACGTTCATAGCTCACCGCGATGGACGACTCTTTTAAATTAAAATTTACCACTTAGGGAGTCACGAGTAAATTAAATGAGTGCACAGCAATGAAAAATTAAACTGCAGTGCCAAAAGCATCAACAAACATGTCCGACTCGAAGCCACTCGTGTAAACGCGAAAGCACCGACAGGTTATGAAACATTGACATGAAATGGCGTCCTTTCCGTTCTCTTACTCTCCTAATTAAAGTTTTATTTAGGTCAACAAATGTTACGGAGTAAACAGAGTTTCTCAGTAAAAAATATAAAATAAACTTTGGCAGTAGATCCAATTAAAAAAAAATGAATGTCAAGGCAGGCAAAAAACATTACCATTACTTTAATTGGTGCCATTCAATATACCAAGAGTCTCTTAAAACATAAACACGAAAACTAATTAACTTTAATCTTTGGGGGGTACCAAAAATATAAAAAACACCATTGACAAATATTTTCATAAAAAAGTTGCTTGATTACGTTTTTTTTCGAGTTTTTTAAAAATTAAAAACGCAGCACAAAATATTTTTCTGTGTTTTCATTTAACTTTGCATTAACTTTATCATGAACAACAAAGAAAATGTTAAAAGAAGGGGAAAAGTTAAAAGTATGCTTTTAAGCGAGCAGACATAACGAAGTTTTATCGTGGGCTCGATGCTCGTTATATTATTCATTAAAATGTGGCAATGGGGAACATAATATTTTGCTGAATGAACCATAATTTCGCGTTTTCAAACTTAATTTGCCTGATTTTTAAATAGATACCTTAAAGTTTCATTAAGAAAACTTTGAAAAAATACTAAGAACTTAATTGCTTACAAAAACTACAATTCTTGATGAAAGTCCAATTATTTCTTAAGCTTTATCAAACTTAAATGCTTTTGCGAAAAGAATGTTTACTATTAATTTGGAAAAGTTGAACATGAAGACATACGGTATTAAGTTGCTGACACAATTTTTATAAAAATTTCAAAATGCAAACAGTCGCCTTTTGACCTTTTGAATGTCATTCTTCAGAGGACGCTAAAGGCTTAAAAAACTGCTTTTCCGCATATATTAATAAAATGGGACTTAATTTGCATTTAAGTATGCTATTATGAAGCCCCAGGCACGAGCATACATTAAAACAATGCGTTAAATGCTAAGTAGGTTGTGCAGATGCTGCAGCTCTTTACATTTATTTTTTGTTGCATTGTGTCGTTGATAAATAATCTTCCTTTTGAAATCACGACATGAGCTAATGAAATGTATTCAAGCATTATTTTTCCCATACTCATTCGGAGAACTGCGAAAAATGTCCATTCATTTTTATGTAGAAGCATCGTGGATTTTGTTTATGTGATAAATTGATACTTGTTTTTGGTTTTTCGGTCCATCTTTTGGATGGAAAATAAATAGAAATTTTTATCTCATATTTTGCGTTGCATATCATTTTTTACCGGACTGCATTAGCAAAAGGCATAGATTTCTATTACGCAGGCTGATGGGAAAATTATTCGTGAACAGCATAAAAACCTTTTGGTATATGTACCATATATCTTTGCTATCTTCTGATATCAAATGTCATTTGTAATTTTAGAATTGAAAGCCAAAGCTGGATGTATGAATAAAAAATTTCCGGTAGGAATGACTATAAAAACAGCGCAGGAAAATAATTTTAAAGCCATTGATGCGTGTTTAAAATAAATATGTTTTGATGGATCAATATATGAATTATTTCTTTTGAGGCTAATAAGACTTGCGATTAATTGAAATAATTGAAATATTTAAAAATCATTATGAAATATTTGTAATTACTGATGTCAACATTTTATTTTATTTTACTTTTAATACAGCTTCATCGAAATCTTAAACGAATAAATTTATTTCATAAATTTCTCTTTTAACTATATAATTTTAGGTTCAGTAGCAAGATTTGTAAAACATGTACTACACTGCATCAAATGGATTAATTCAGTTTAAAAGTAGAAATAGGAATTAAAGCGGAAAATATCTACAATTCAAAAACGAAGAATCACCACAAGAAAAAGGAAAATATTTCAAGGGCCATTTAGTGCCACAGAAGAATAACGATGATGAAATGGCTATTTTTCAACGACGCTTGTGTAATGGCACACAATTTATTTTGGACCTCATTTGGACAGCATATGACAACTGCTTCCACTTGTATGACGAGCAAGGTAAATTGGGAGCATAACCAGTATATTTGTTGGTTTTCTGTGTAATTGGGAGTAATTTTCTTTTAAATACATACCAAAATTACGCCGGAACACACATTTAGTTTTTGTTTTGTATATCTCATAAAAAAAATATTATATGTCTCGTGTAATATATGTATGCAAAATCCTATTTGTATATCCTGAAATAATGTATTACCTAAAAACATTCCACTGTCTGTATGTTCTCTTCTCATACTTACAAATACCTACCTAAACTTTTAGAGGGTTGGAATCACAATTAATATCACTTCTTAATAAAAGCAAAATATTGCCTAACATCAACGCAGTTGGTCGAACTCTTTCCCAAAGATCCATCACTCTAATAAGATTTTGGGAGGTCTACAAAGTGCTCCTTCACAGCTGCAATCGCTTCTTCATGAGAACGAGAAAAGTGAGCGTGATATTTTTCGGGTTTGGAAGCAGATGGTAATCTGAGGGAACTTCCAACCGAATCGTACTTCGAATCCCTCAATTTTCTCCAGTCGCAAAAACATATTTTTGGTGAGCAGACGCGTTTTCTTGGTCTAACAAAATTTTTCAAAGAATATTCAAACATGAATCAAATTTTGCAAGTTGCTTCTTTTTTGTTCTGCAAAATTTATTTCTCGTTTCTTATTTATATAAAAGGTTTTCTATAAGTTTTATATTAAACAATTTAAAGAACTAAGACATATAAATGAAAGGGCTATAGAAATTAGTATACCTTATTTATATAAATCTCCTTTATTCTGTACAGTATTTGACTCTTCCCGTAGAAGTAGGTCACGCAATTATGAAGACAATAAGTTTTTATGCGAGTCCGGAGAACAATTTATTCATTAACCATAAATTTAAAAGAGCAATAGATGTCACGAAATCCTCGATTATTTCATGCGAATTATTAAACTTTACAATGCCATTGCAATTCGCAAATAATTTCATTCAGAAGAGCATCATAAAGTTTAATGAAATGAAATTCGATCCCCTGACCCATTAATCGATTCGACAGATCGAGGAAAAAACTGAACAAAACGAAAAAATTACTTTTTGAAAGAGCATTGAACTGGCTTTAATATAAAACGCTGCAACAAAATGATTAAACATTTATCTTCTTCTGCAGAGAATCGTGGAGGGAGGTGTTAAGCAGGGTAAGGGCGTCTAAGTACCTTTATCTAATTAATCTTGCCTCACCAACACAATTAACTGCGTTGTTTTAGATCGAAAACATCTCGCCTCCCGAGTAAAAATGAACATGGGCTGAACAGGGGTTGAACGTGGTCCTTTCAGATTTTTTAGGGCCGTACGCGGTCTGTACAAGTATGAAAAAGCCCGAAAGGCTGTACATAGGCCGTACAAGGGCCTATTTAGAATGAAAAATCCAATTTATGCATGGTTTGGGCCTTACATGGGTCGTACTTAGGCCACACATTACAAAATAATCGTCGGCCGTACATACGGGCGTACAGCGGTTGAACACAATTTGAAAAAATAATTATTTATCGTATTTGATTCAATTCTATGACTGAATTTTGCTAACATAAATGTAAACACACTGATCAATATTGTTAACATGCAAATTATCATGTATTATTATTATTATAAATTTTTTAAATCAAGTATCTATCTTTAAAATAGTTTATTTAAGGTAAATAACATAAACAATATACTTAATATGTGGTTATTAGTGCAATTTATTTACTTCATTTTTATAAAAACATACAAAAATATAACATGGTAGTATATATTAATATATTAACATATGAATCCTTATTCAACTCTTTATTATTCGCTATATTCAATGTTATTATCTGGTTTTGCAATATAAACTTTGTCACCAATTCTTATTAAATAACATAAGCAGACTATCGCATTTACATCGATAAGAAAGTTTGGTGAATTATCTTCAATTTTTCTATATAAATAGGAAAGTATAATTTCTTTTTCGATATGATTCACTTCATTAGTTACTGGATCTGTAATTTTTCCCTTGAATTCGGTTTTAAAGGGATTCTCAATCTTCACTTCTTTTAAAAATGCAAAAAACTTTGATCCATTGCATTCAAAATCACAATTTTTGGTAGGACAAATACATGTTTTGATAAAGAATTTCACAAATCCTACTTTCATACCTTCTGTTGTTGAAAATTGAACACAATAGGATGCAAAAGATGTCTTTCTTCTATAATCAAGTGCATATATTGTTTGTTTTGTCGTTTTCAATCTAAAAAATTTTATAATGTTTAAACGAAGTATATTTTCCATACTCGTAATGCTATGAAGTACAACTTGAAGTTCTTGAGGTATATTTTTTAAATACATTAGTTTTCCTAAGGCATACATATTTCCACTTACTCGGCGAAGAGAACTAATTCTTTTGCCAATGTTTCTTAATTTTTTACAAAATTTTGTTACTTCAGTGTCTTGTCGTAAATTATTAATTTTACTCGTTAATATTACACTTCTCATTAAGTTGTTATATATTTGTATTCCTACATAGCGAGTACCGTGAACACAGTTTTTCATTTTTCCAAGCAAATCTTCGAATGGAAAGCATGAGGTCACCCAAAGTGGGCCTAGATCCTCAACAAGATCAGGCAAATGTTGTAATGAATGTATATTAAATGTCAAAAATCTTTTGTCATACAAATACTCAAAGTTTGATACAAATTCAGTCAACAAATTTCTACTATTATTGATAGATTCTATTGAGATTGATTTTCCATTCAAAATATAAATACCATAAAGCAATTGCATGTAATGTTTTAAATATTTTTCTTCCATTAAACCGTCAACTACAGGCAATGAATAAAAAAGAAAGAAATTTTTCCACTCGCTAGCTTTCCAGTGGTTTAAGTGTTTTATTAATGATCGTGGCATCCTTTTAATAAAGCCAGGAGGCTTTATTTTCATCAAACGTTGATCTATTATTTCACGATAATTATAAAGTGACCATGGTCGATATCTGAATTCGTTTCCAATCCATAATTTTGCCAAAACTTGAATTACACCAAGGTACACGCAATGCATAACATCAATTGCGGTACCACGTGCTACATCTAACATCATACAATTTAACATACACGGACCTTTTATTCCATACTGTGGTTCTTTTGTTTGATAGGCTAATAAACCAAGGTCGTCATAATCTTGTTTTTTTTTTAATACAAGATTCTCTTCAAATGGATAAATATGTGTTCTCCCATACACACCTTCTTCACTTACGGCATCACCTTTACATTTGCACCGTGGGCAACCATATTCACCATTAAATTGTTTGTGGTTCAAAAATTTTCCTCTAGCTGGTGTATCGCAAGTACCACAAAGAATCCATGCTTTTACAATTTGTGAATTACGTAAATTATTAATTTTCATTGGTATTCCAACTTCAAATTCAGCCATTTGATGATATAAGGGAGTTAAAAAAAAAGTTACCATAGGCTCTGAAGGACCAAACCAAAGTCCAGCTAGAATCATATTTTCTTTCATTATTCGTTTGTCATACGGCAGTTCATTAATTATTAAATAAAATGGCCAAACACTATAACACCGTGATTTAAATATTGGTGCACCGTCTGTATACCACATGAAGGAAAGATTAAATTCGTTGTCGTCAGGATTATTGTTGTTCTTGTGCAATTTATATAATTTACCGTCAAATATATCCTCAATAAATGCATCATTTTCTTTTATGCGATTAAGGCGATATGATAAATTATCAACGAAACCAGGTTGTAGAAGCAATTCTTGCAATTGATTAGCTACCGGAATTTCTATAAAGTAAGATTTTTCGTGCCCATTATTATTTTCTTGATGAACACAATCACATGTAGATATTCTAGATTGTAAGCTTCTCATACAATCACCACAATAATAATGTTTTTTAAGAGGTACTGCATTATTTTTAAAAAAATTCATAAATCTAAAAATTGTTCTTTTATGTGTTGAATCAGATGGTAAATGGATTGAAATTAATTCTAGGAGATCAGCAAAAGCAGCGCCAGTAAGGTTGTGTGCCATGACATATGTAAGAATACTTATCATACTTTCTGATAAAGTTATAGGGGCTCCAGCATATAAGGGAGTATTTGCATCGTCATTGACATTTGTCTCTTCTTCATCAGAAGTTTCATTTTCTTCATCTTCTGATTCGTCTTGACTTGTTGATTCACCTTCCTCTTCTTCTTCACTTTCGTCTTCATCATTATTATTGTCGTCATCAGGATGATCATCCTCGTCTTCATCACTATTATCGTTGTCATCATCGTCATTATCTTCATCACTATTATCGTCATTATCATCATGTCTGTGTCGATCTCGATCACTACCTTCTTCTGCTTCCGATGATTGAAGTTCTTCATGTCTATTTTGCTGTGCAATTATCACGTTTTCAAATATTCCTATATGATTCATTGATATATCTTTATTAAGAGTAATGTCTCCTTCAACTTCATGATGTGTATTCTGGGGAATCTCACAATTCTGTTCGAGTTGGTCTGCAATTCAAGGTTATTGAAATAAATATAATATATTTGGGGAAATAAAAAAGTATAACAAATGCATTATCAAAAATAAAAATACACAATTTTTGTTTGAAATAAAATCAGCTAACTGATTGACTTTTAATTAAAAGTCGTAGATTCCTATTCTTTTCTTTTTCAGTAAAAAATCAGTAGATGCATAAAATAATCACAATATTCCAAGTGGTACCCACACCCTGATAAATATATTGCATTATCATAAAATTTATAGAATTGTATTTAAAAATTTGAATTATATGACTTCTATGAAACTCGATATAGAATAACAAATTCGGAAAAATCATTTTTTAAAGATGAGATGGTATATCGGTTATCGAAATTATTTCTAAATTATTTTTAATCCTGATGAACGCCCTTGCTATTGTTATATAAATAATCCCATCGTATAAATAAAAAGCTATTCATTATTCATAGTCACGTGCAGTGATGGTAATAATAATGATAATTGAGAGAAAAAAAATAACTTACTTGGTAACGCCAATAATTCTGCATCAGTACCCTGATATCTTGGTTTTTTTGAACCTGAAGGTGTATTCCTATAATTACAAAATTTTTAATGCAATGTTAATGACTGTATGAAATGGATTTTGCTACAGATTTCATTAATCTCACCTGTTTTGTATAAGTGGTCGCTGATTTTTCAATCTTCTTAATAATTCTGATCGTCTACTCCGACTATAATCACTTAGATCACTAGATGGGTTAATTTTTGGCATTTTTATTGTAACTAGTAAAATAAACACCACTTTTTAATTCACTAATGCCGTTAAAATTTTTTTAGATAATGTCATTGCTGAAGGAATGAAGTAGTACTTCTCGTTCTTTCGAAGCTAAGATTCAGAATATTGAGAATCCTTTTTGGTTACACTGCATTAGTTGTCTTAAAAAAACCCATTACATCAAAAACTAGTCCGAACCCTGAAAAACGGCTGCGCATCTCATTAGGCGATGCGCCAAGTTTACATTCCCGAAGTTTGAAACAAAGAATTGCGAACGTGCAACGGGGAAAACAGCCCCGTGTTGTTTACTCATTTTCCCCGAATCCCAAATGCGTTTCTCTAACCTGCGCAACTCCTTCAGGCAGAAAAGAACTCGAGTTCTATCAGTTAGCAGTGAACAATCGCCCTGTGAACATATTCCGAATTTCTTATACCTAGTGCATTTCAATGTTAAAAAAGAAAAAAAAATTGTGGGCATTAATATTCTGGCCAGAGACAAAGGAAATATCAAATGTTAAAGTGAGTGACATCAATAAAGTGATTAAGAACTATAGTAAAGTTGGCTGGAAAGGCGATCTGCCGTGGGTTGATGAAAATAATATAACAACTATTTATGAAGCAGAAATATTAAAAATTTCATGTAAGTATCATTTTTATGTTCTTAAAACTAATTCATTTAATAACACTTTTCAATCTTTAAAAACTAATAATATTAGCGCCAAAACATTGATATCTAGCAAATATACTCTATATTTATTGAAGTTCCTTCATCAAAAATTATTTTCCTTCCAAAATTTATGAATATTTATTACTTTTAATAAAAAATTGTTTAGAAATGTATCTACTTTATTTTGCATATTTATTATATTTTTATATAAATGAATATGTTTCATTAAGACGAAATGTTGATTATATTGTCTATCTTTCAACTGTGGCACCTTCCGTCTATACCTGCTTCTTAACCCTTTCGCTACCAGCGTGACATATATGTGACGATCCGATTTTTTTACCTGAGCTCGGCGTCACAAATCTGTGACGGGTGTTCATTTCCTTTTAGATACATACCACAAAAATAAATGACAATTGGTATAATATTTAAATAAATAATTACGTCTGAGCTGTGGTGGCGGTTTTTCCCCTGAGGCTCTGGTAGCGAAAGGGTTAAGGGAAAAACCGATCCCATCCCTTTTTTTCTAAAATTGTTATGATTGTAAGTAAGTGAACAATAAGTGTTTACATCTTTATCTAACACAAGAGAACCTTAAAGAAGCGTCCAATGATTTCATCACTGCGTACTTATATCGTATTGATATGGTTGCGCGCACTTAAGTATTTTTGTACTTAAGTACTTTTGCGCTGTCTTAGGTTTTTTTTATTATGTTATTTGTTAAAAAATTGCATATTTTTTATTTTCATATCTAATATCGAGAAAAATTATAAATACCATAATTGTTTCTTATGAAATGCCACATGTAAGGAACTTCAATACATATAACTTTTATAGGATATAAAATGATGTTAAATACATAAACTTTAATTTGATATTTTGTTTCAGCTGATAAATATTATCTGGAATCACTAAATATTGACGTTTTTGGTCGAGTATTAAAAAAGGGATTTACCGCAGCAGTGATGTCTGAGAAAAAAAAAATTAAAAATTCAAAAAAATTAAAGGCCGTAGCTCAACAGGAAAACATGGAGCTAATGGAAAAATCAATTTTCAATTTTCCTGCATTGGGTCAAAACACGTCTAACAGTTTCAAAAATGAGAAAGAAAAATGCTCTTCGTCGGATAAAAATGAAAATACATCATGTACCAATTGCTTGGATTGTGTTTGTGAAAGTTGGAGGTCCCAAAGTAAGTATCAAAATATTAGACAGCTAAATACTTAAGCAACAATTCTAATTCTGTTATAATTTCCAGTTACACCACAATTCATGCAAATATTTGATGGAATACTTCAATCCATGAAGAAACTTATGAGGAGGAAAGATCCATGCTCTCTTGACAAGGAAAATGAGGTAACTTAAAGAAATTTATTGTGAATTAATTATTAAAGCAATTATTATTATTATGGTCAATACAGATGGAATTACACAAAAATACAGGAATCTTTTTGCCACAAAAAGACATTGATGCGAGTGAGAGTAAGGCTAATGGTAGGCCTTCTACTTTAGTTAGAGAATTGCTGATGAAAATTGTTACTCCGGAAGAGCTTTTGCAATATGAAACCGCAGCAAGAATGAATGAAAAAAGGCCAGCCGTCAGGGATGCTATTTTGGGTAAGTTTCGATAAATAACTGTCAAATAAAAATATATATGTTTTCCATTAATTATCTAATAAACATTGTTATAGGATTTCTGAAACATGAACATGGAGTTGTTATGAGCTTCAGAAAGTATAATGACGTCGTCAAGAAAAAAATCCACTATTGTAAGGAGAAACTGAAGCCGGAAGAGGTAGTTAAAGAGGAGAAAGAAAAAAATAGACTCCGAGTTCAAGAGAGTCGAAAAAAGAAAAGAGGAATTTTGGAAGAATATTGTCAAAATACACCATTAAAAAAAAAACTAGGTATAATTACTTAAACATGTGATTAATGTAAAATAGAAACCTCAATAATGAATAACTGTAAAAACGTTTGATATTCTTATTAAAGAAATTTTATTCTTCTATTGTTACAGACTCAACTTTTGACGACCAATTGAGTTCATCATCAGATGACAAAGAAAATGAAGAAATACATAGGCAGGACCACCATCAGGAATCAGGAATCAGGAATCATCAGGAACTAGGACCAAAAATCAGATCAGAAAAGGAAAAAGTACCAGAACAAAAATTGCGAGAACATACATCAAATGAAAATTTAAAATCAAAACACCAAGAGACAAAACAAACTTCGAAAAATCCCAATAAAATTCAAGATCCAAAATACCACAAATCAGATCAACAAACAATACACCAGGAAACAGAAAACACTCCAAAAAACGATGAACCAGGGAGAGAACCGAAAGACCAAATACAATATCAACAGAAACAAGCATCAGAACAACAATATTCTCAACAGCAACATCAACAAAATTATTACCCAAACCCTTATCATCAATATCCTCATCACCAAGTACCATATCAACCATACCAGCCATATTACCACCCACAACAATTCACAGAACAAAATCCTACGGCCAATTATTCTCCAATTTCGCAATATCCTTATCAGTATAATAATTATTCATCACCTTCGTACACTTTACCTTCTCATTTAAATGAAACATCTCCACCCACAACTTTTACAAACCTTTAAATTATTTAAAATTAAAGTAATATATATATATATGAATTTATTTAAATTTAAATTTATAATTTTAAGAAAAATATCTATTTTGTTTAAATAAGCAAAAATGAATTAATAAAAC
Source organism: Tolmerus cingulatus (assembly GCA_959613345.1). Classification (NCBI taxonomy): domain Eukaryota; kingdom Metazoa; phylum Arthropoda; class Insecta; order Diptera; family Asilidae; genus Tolmerus; species Tolmerus cingulatus. Next base: position 2,125,576 of record OY390707.1, on the reverse strand, counting down.
ATTTATATTAAAAAATGAATTATTTTGGGTTTTAATTTATTTTAGTACATTTGTTATTTATAAGCCGCGCCAAAATTTCTACGGCCATTTTTATTTAAAAACAGCCTATGTACAGCCCCTGTACGCCCCGCTTTTTATTGCTAAGCAACCCGTGTACGACCCGTGTACGACCCATGTACGACCCCTGTAAGTCCCTATTTTAGGTAAAATATCCTCTGTACGACCCGTGTACGACCCATGTACGACCCCTGTAAGTCCCTATTCTAGGTAAAATAGCCCCTGTACGACCCATGTGCGACCGTATATCGGAGGTATCAAAATCTTGTACGGCCCAAATGTCCTGCAAGACTACCACGTTCGACCGTTGTACGCCCCAAAAAAATTATTAATACTTGGCCCTTGTACGCCCCTTGTACAGCCACAATTTTAAAATTTTTCATTTTTACTCGGGCTGATAAGGGTTTGCAATTAATACTGCGAGAAAATGCCATTAATTAGCCGATTGCTAAGTGACGAAACCTTCGATTGGTAACAGCGATATCTTCTACTTTTTTTTGGTTTTTGTGGGCGTAATTAATTAAAACAAAAATAAATTCAAAAAATACAATATGCTAAAATGTTTCAATTCTTTTTAATTGAAATTTGAAACTTAAACGAAAAAAATATCGAAATCGTGTTGGGCTGGAAATCACGTTCATGTAATTTTTACGGATTTTCCATCACTGAAGAATTTTTTATTCATACATCCGTCAACTGATGGTCAGATTCAGACACTCAGAGCTGAAGATTTTCAAATTTTCATTTAAATTAAAATGCCACGGGAATCGTACAAATTACCCCGATAATAAAATTGACGCACTTTTACAGGGTAATATACATAGTTTTATTTTTTTATTTTCTATAAATTACATTGATATTCGGGAGTAAATCCATTTTCAATCAGTTCCAGATTTTTCTGGTGCAAGGGGGGGAACCGGGGGTGCACTCACAAAAATTCAATTGCAAAAATATTCATTCCACAAATCGTCGGTTGAATATTTTTCCACTTTATTTTATTTTCGAGAATAAATCTGCATAGAGAGCTCGACGACCAAAATGTAGGTAAGGGTAGTTCCGTGGGGATGGGGACGTTTATATGCAAGAAAAAAATAAAATATTCCCGAACGTTATCCGATTTTTCTGTAGTTCAGGGAATTGCATATTAGCTGAGCTGAGAGTAGCCATTCGCAGTATTTATTCAATTTGAGATAAGACTTGACCTCGTTCCGGAAGTGTAGCCTTTATTCGGACCGTGCTGCGGTGACTCGCCTTTTAAGCATTCTATTTGGAGAAGAAATTTTCCCACGAGAAAGTAATTAAAGCTAAAACAATGCTGCATAAGCCCAGTGGGTGTTTTTAGAAGGTAGAAAATGTTCCTGCTACAAAAGCTGGTAATTTCCCTTTGAGGTGGAGTCTATAGGGAAACTCCAATTAAAATGAAAATTTTTCAACTGGAGTAATTAAATCACAATTAGGGTCGAAGTGAAAGTGAGGTTTGAAAGGGGGCTGAAAGTGAGTCCACTTAGATGCTGATTTTGTGCTAGTTAACTATTCCACTTCTACTTTTAAACATTCGACTCTTGCAACCTTCTCTCATTAGTTACACAATCTATCTACGAAATGTATCTGAACTACTTTTTGAGGAGACGTTACAACGATAAAATCGCAGTTATCTGAGATTTAGAGCCCTGAAAAAATGTTCTATAAAATATCCAGATTCGCAAAGCCGGCAAAAATCGTCGTTATTCGCAAGATAGAATTTTCCCTTTTCGGTGGGGACCTGAAAACACCACAAAACACAAACTTTTTCCTTCCAACTCCAGTGGCACTACCATCCGATTGTATCAGGCCGCACAAAAATAAGTTCTGCTGTTTCCACGTGAAAATATCCGCTGTAATATCCAAAACTCCATTATCCGTGATATGAGTTCATCTCCTTAAATCACTGTCTTCGCGGAGCCGAGCCGGGGCCTGTGATATTTGCCCGGGTGACTCTGACAAGTGATAAAGGACGTGATTTAAGGCGTGCAGTACCCGCGAGCAAAATCGCGCTATCGCAAGACAAAAAAAAAGAACAAAATATAATAAAAATAAAAAATAGGGGGGACAAAAGCGATTTCGCAGTCGTCAACAAAAGCGATAAATTTTTTTCGTGGGGCCTCTGAATTTGAGTGTCACTCACGCTGTGCGGCCAGGGCTTTATATTTACTACTAGCACACACTTGTCCCTCAGCCTGCGATTTGCACTCGGGGGGCTAGTGAAGGGTTTTCGCGCCTTTTACCCTTTTTGAAATCGCGCGCTCCTTGCCACGCTTTAAAGACCTCGCGATGCTACCGATTCGCGGCAGTAGCACAGGACAAACTGAAAACAGAAGGCTCCGCTTTGAGGAAGATGCTGGATTCGGATGTATCCCCAGCGAGGACCCGGGAGAGCACCCCGTGCGCAGTGGAGTTTGCGTATCCCCGGCCGGGGAATTTCGTTTTCGAGGAGACCGAACAAAACGAACGAGTGCCGTAAATTACTTTCTGTGGGGCCCTCTCTTTGGGGCATAGGCACTACGCCTGAAGAGTCCTTCGTCCTGGAGGCGGCTCTCTTCTCCATCCGAAAAGGGGGCCCCACGGTGTACAGAAGCAATCCGGAGATAAGCCAGGACGGATAGTTTTAAAACCAGCGGTCACTTGTGTCGTTCGGGGGTTCTACGGCTGCGAAATGCGCCAGAGATGAGGGCGATTATTGAGATAAACATCTGAAGAAGGGCGCGCTAAGGTTGTCAGTCAATTCGGCGTGGACGGGGCCTCTGAGGCGTGATAAAAACTACCCAAATGGGAGTTCTCCTGTCAGCTTTTCTTATCGCCCCCGGCATTAGGGACAAATCCGCTAATTTTTATGCTTCGCCCCACAGGCTCCTAATTAAAGCATGGTGTCCCGGGGCTCGGCCAATTCTGTCGTTATTTACGAGCTGCGATTTTTCCTCATCGCCACACTCTCCACCCACTCCCCCTCCTTGGTCTTCTTCTTGTTCTCGCCCCCGGGATAGTGTGGGACCAGTTCCCATTATTTCAGTGTCTGTCACCACCTCGTTTCCGCTTTTACGGGGGGAAACCTCGACCGGGAGCAACCAGCCACACAGGGCAGAAAATGAAAATTTCTTGGCGACTCGGAATTGGAATGTGCAATGTGCTGATCAGGCGAAAAACTGACACAATGCATAGGTGAATAAAACGGGAATAATAACTAAATTACGGCTGCTTTCGCAGGAACTCATAAATTCCCGGAAAAGTCAGCTTTTATGGGATATATTCGAGATTTTGTGTGTCCCACTTTCCTCACTTTACTCCCGGCGAAGGGCCAACAGAGGTGCAATTTTTTTGTTTAATTCCTCAAATGCCCTTTCTCTGAATTACAGCCGAAATTAAGTGCGCGCTTAAGTTATGTTTGGAGCACCCTTTCGCATTACGGCCCTCCTGCGACTTTCACAGGACCGTGAGTTCGTTTTGCGAGAAGTTGGGAACGAACGACGGCAAGGTTCAATATTCATTGCTTTTATAAAGAACTTAAACTTTCGGAAATAAAAAGTTTTTTTTTAAGGAACTTTTAAAGAAGTTACCGGGCGCTTAAAGGTAAGACAGCACAAAAATTAAAAATGGAAGATTTCGGGTCGCTCGGCAGATTTTTGTTCTTCATCTGCAGAAAACCTTTTGTTCAGCAGACACTTTATTAGAACATTGCTTACCGATTTAAGATTTCTGCTTCTTTATTTTTTATTTTTCCACTTCCTCACTGATCCAATAAAGTTCCAATTTGAGTTTTCCACGAAATTGGAAGGAGCAACATTTTTTTTCTGAATTGAGGTGAGGATTTTAGAGGCTATGTGAAAGAAGAAGTGAGAATTTGTCACGATCCGAAGAGCATATTGGGAATTTCTTCTTTTGTTCACGCACAAGCTACTTTCTGTGACATCTGTATATTTACAGTGTTTTTCTTTCCACGAGTTAGCCAAGTTCTCTTATGGATATTTTAAATAATCCTGCGATGGAAACGTTTGCCAACAGGGAACATAAATTTAAGAAGGATAAATAGAACGTTGTTTTTTCTAGCGTTGTTATGGTCGACTTTTTATGAATATTACCCAATAAACTCAGGAATTCTCTTCGAGGCAGTTAGACAGAAAACGGTGGGCGTACAAAAGATGGGTAGGTACCTTGAGGGTTCACAACAGTTGACAAAATCTATCCATAAAAATATTAAATAAATTCTTAAAGACAATTCTAAAGCATTTATGTTGTAAGAGAAAGGAAAAACATCTTTTAGTGGGTCTAGAAGAAATATTCTTACTAGATATGGTCTATGACTAACAAATTTTTAAGGAAAGAATGCATACTCTTATATTCGATTTACTATCAAGCTTAACTCAAGCGAAATTATCCCGGCATGAAATTGTGTCTGGATAGACTTAAAAAACTCAATTAATTTGCCTGAAACTTGCATTACGATCCGAATGATAATAGACTGACAATATATAATAATAAAAAAGGTTTCCAATAAACATCAGTTAAAATTTGTAGTTTTAATCTTCCGCAGTCAGGATATGGGTCATTCGTAGCATAGATAGAAACCACGCCACTTTACATATAAACAATTCGATTGCAATTACGAAGTGGAGGGCAAAGTTTAAATCTAAATCATTCTAACAAAAACCTAGTTTAGTAGCACTGATAGAGAGATTTATAAATTTGTTCGGTCTAGTGTGATCATTACGCGCTTTGACGTCGAACGTAGCAAAAAACATTTGGGGCGATATTAAAATTTTCATTACAGAACTATGCCAGTGCAAGTACACAGCGAGTGCGGGGCTAAGTTTATTTCCATATCGTAAAGCACGTCCAAAATACGTCCCTGAAACTGGGAAATCAAACGCGAAATCCATTCTGCGTTCGCTGGTGATGGAACGGAATACAAAATGTGTGACCAGCGAAATTTGATTTGTTACAGTCGCGTTCAAGGACTCAGATCTTTTATTCCGCGCGGTGGAGTTTTCCAATATTATGGTTTTCCAAGGACGCCACCCATTCGCTGTTCGGACGGGCAAGGTGGACTAATGAAAGGAGCGGGGTTTCTTGAAAACTCCATAAAATTTTTATGTCCCATCCCCGGCGCAATTGCAAGTACAGAGGAAAAATAAATTCCTTTCTGAATCCTGGCTACTCCCCAGGCGGACATAAGTTCGCAAACGCTTCTGTCGGTAAAAATACAAATTGCATGAAGTTTTTACTGCGCGTAATAAAATCCAAAAGGAAACACTCAAGATGTTTTGTGTGTGGCAACTTCCAAAACTTTTGCCCGCGATGCATGCACACTTGTAGCAAAATTCATACGAAGTGCACCAAAGTAAGGGTTTTTATGAAAATCCAGAATAATTCCATCAACAAGTGAGGTGCGCTTTCTGCTGCGAATTGCACCCGGAAATGAACTTGCGCGAACAGGGCTCGTGGGTCGTGTTCAATGGAGGCAGTAATTAAATCTGAACGCTCTCGGAAGCTCTTCGAAGGAGTCCAAATTAAATAATCCAAAAAAGTGGCTCTTACCTGAAAAATTCAAATTAAGAGGAGCAGGCTAAAAGCAGGAAACGCAAATATTTGCTGCGCTCCTAGAAGGACGTTTCCAGCACTTTTCATATGTTTAAAGCATGAAAACAACTTCTTAATGTCTACACAAAATTGTGAAACACTCTTCAAGAGGTATCTCTGGAGGAGGCTTCCCTCCTGACTACCCTATTCCTTCATATCAGCCCTGGCAAAGGTTTTCTTTTGCTTCCTGCCAGGATATCGCACACTTCGACAGCATTAACGTAATTTACGGCCTGTTCAGAAGTAAGAAGACTAACGCTAGGACTCTTGAAGCCTGCGCTTAAGGACATAGGGGCCCCATCGACAGCACCAGTGGATCCTTTAAAATTCTTATACGGCGCCTATTTATTGCATTTTGGGGGTTGTTTGGTAAAGGAACGGTATAATTTCGCTTGATGATGGAAAAAGGAAACAAAAATATTGTAAGAAAAAAGTGGGGTCACCAATTTATTTTTTGCGGCACTTAAGAAACCCTTCTTTGAATTTTGATAAGTTGTTTTCTTTCCACGTCCCTATAATGAAAGAGTAGCCAAATGCGTTAGTTCACTTACAATGATACTTAAGAATTGCAAAGTTAAGGTAAGTGGGGATAAATTTAAGCAATGCAAGTTTTTTATAAAAAATTCTCTCGAATCTTAATTAATCAATCTACCGATATTGTATTTCCAACTAAAGTACTGCCGATTTCGCAATTGATAAACTAATCGTTTTTAAAATACTCGTTCAATATTTTGAGGGGGCAATTGAATATATCAAGGATGCTTAACATGGATTTTACAAATTTATGAAATCCATTGCACTTTCAATTTTGGTACGAATTTAATCAAACGCTTCGCTTCGAGTTCGTTTATCGAAAAATCCCATGCAGATGGAAAAAGGGAATATTAGTATATGTATAAAAAAATCCTGATTCAATATTTTAGAATTTCTCTGGGCATTTCTAAACAAATATTTATGGCATGCAAAGATAAAAATTCAATTTGTATAATAACTCGAATCAATTTCATTGGAATGTGAAGGGGAGTGTGGAACCCACCATACGGCCATTACTCACAGAAGTCTTGTTGAAAAAATAAAAAATAAAAATATATAAAAAATGGGGGAAACATAAACGGAGTACACTTTATAAAAAACAATGTCTCTCTCTCTGCAGTCCCGCCGATAGTAAATATTTCATTTTAATTCCTGCATTTAATCTCCACCGAAAAGCATTCCATTTAGGCTGGATTACTTTTATCCCTGACATTAATAAAACTTCACTAGGACCTCCTCTGCACATGAATATAAATGTTTCTTTATTTAGTTGAAGCGCATCAATCGCGCCAACTTGGAATTCAACCCGATTTTCGTTCTATACTTTTATGTATTAAATTACTTTAGTCATTATTTAAGGAGTGTAATATATGTATTTATGAAGTTATTTCCGCGCAATAAAATTGTAAGGTTCTTAAGTATGATAGCCTCTACTCCAATTTCTCATCAAAATAAAAATTGCATTGAGTTCTGGTCTCTCTGTCTGTCTGTCTGCTTATTTCTTAAAGACTTCTGTTTTGAGGAAAGAAGAGCGTGAGGTCCTTGGAGCAATCGAGTGGATCTGAGCTATTCCGCTTATAGCCGGGGGAAATCATTTCCTTAATTAGTTCTCTATTTTTTTCATGTATCCGCCTGGCAACTTTAAAAAGGCAACGAATTAATACGGAAAAATAATCTCTTCGGAAGCAGGCTCATTGCGCTGTTAAAAGGGAAGCAGCAATCCGTCCTGGGAGATTCTTTATCCTTGTACACGGGCACCTCGCTCACAGGAGAAATTATTCATGAAGAAGTATTTGCACGGGAAACTTTTTGCGTCGGGAAGGAGCACCCAGACGCGTGCGAACGATACGCGGAGGCGGGTGGATAGAGTGGGAGTTGGTGCTTCAAAGTTAGAAATCTTTCACTATTAACGGCCGGATTACGAAAGGCTTTAGCTTGGAAACTTCTTCATTCTGGGAAGTAATCGAATCCTGGTTGGGAAGCAGCAACAGTCTACGACACAGGACAGAAGTTGTTTTTTGGATCGCCGCCGGGACAAAGCTACCAACCAGCTCTACCAGCTCTACCAGCTCGGTAGCATCTTTAACTCTGACATCTTTCGGGTGGTCAGAAATTTTAATTAAAATTAAATTCATACCCGGTCGACCTACTGTCCTGGCTCGGCAGCGCCTTCATAAAGCCCTCCTAATGGCTTAAGGGCCCGAATGAATTGTTTCTGGTCCTACCGAAATTATTTCATTATTTAAGGGCATGCGGCTGCCGACTATTCAAACGATATGAAAAGGTGGCAGATCGTCGCTCTCATGACGTCAGATAGCCGCAAGGTAGCAGGACATCCTCAAGGGTCGCCATCTGGAGGGCGTGCAGGCCAAGGAAAGTATGAAATTGATTGCGGTCCTGGAGGGAAACATTTGCGTTTATTTGCGTCTCCTCCAGCTCCGCAGTGGGGCGCAATGGGGTCTCACATTAGCCGAAATGTTTGCACCCACCCAATAATGTGCCTAACGCTCCCGATAACTTGCCCGATATCCCGCAAACACAGTCCAACTCAGATGCGTTCCACCCAGTCCCGTCCTCCTGATTTTCCGCAGTGGTTCCCGGAAAAGCCGGTGTACGGATTTCCTCCGACTGCGATGATGGTGCGATGCCGCTGTTTGCATGGAGCCCCTATTGCAAAGCAGGCCGTAAACAGAAAACTACGGCAAATATTTGCGGGGGAGGTGGAGTGCTTCCTTACCCCTTGCTCCAGCTCGTGAATGAAATTTAAACTTAAACCCACCAAGGGCCTGTCTAAAGACACGCGAGCCGGGGGTAGAAAAGTATGCTCCAAGCACACTAGAAACGTGTCAACCTGCGGGTAACTAATGAGGGAGCAACTTATTTTATGCCAGACTCGGGCCCCATCCGGCGCTCGGGGGTACCTGTTGTGATGCCACGGCTATCTCCTTTAAAAAGTTATCCGGGCTCATGACACGCCGGAAATAAGAGGCGCCATATGCAGCGCGACACATTCGCCCCGCGGAAAAGGGAGGAGAATTCAATTTTATTCCACGGATTGATGTTTTATCATAAAATAACTGTAAAATCCATTAAGGGGCAGATCCGTGGAGGAGCACCTACTGCACGGCAGGCAGAAAGGGATGGGGTTGTGTCTACCCCGCCGCCGCCACTGCCTCAAGATGTGTCCTGATAAGACGAAGTGATAAGGACTTTATGCGGGTCGTAATACGCTTTTCTACGGCGGCATTTGTCGAGGGCCCACGCCATCGAAATATAAATGACTTATTGATCGTGCGGGAGGAAAATCATAATTCTGTTTGCGGAGGGTTTTAGGGTTTCTGCATAAATGCCATCCAGTCGATGACGCAGCGCGGATTCTTCAGAGCCTCCTGAGAAATTCTTAAATCGAATTGTCCTCATCGGGGCGACGCTTGTTGTAGTGGGCTGGTTCAGAATGGAATCGGTGCGAAAATTCCTTTTTGCGATGGAAGCCGGCGTGCTCAAGCAAATCCGCATAAAGAGGGCATTGAAACTAATATCGCCCTCGCCCTGCTCAATCCGCACTTGAAGGTACAAAAGATGCTTTCAGCGGTGAAGGTTTGATTTAAAAGTATGAAGGTATGCCTGAAAAATACCGCACCCATTGGAGGGTGGGTGGATACAACACAAAATACTCCAATAACTCTTTGTCCGCTGGCAGCGACGTTAAACTAGGTGCCCCCTTTTGCCTTCTTTAAACTTCCACCAAAGAAAATTTCCTTAAGTAAATATAGTTGCAAAGGGAACTTTTGAAACTTTAGCCGACAACATTACCCAATGCTTGTTGCCTTGTAAACAAAGCTGCTTTTCATTTTTGTGGAATTTTCCTAGAACTTTCAGATTGTTTTGCCTTTGATTGTTGATTCGTGTTCAAAGCGCAATTTTTACTAAAATTCTCCCGGTTGAATCTTTGCACAACATGCCCTTTTAAATTTTAAATTAAATGCGAACCAACAAATTTTCGTTATCGCATTCCTTCAATATCTTTTCTGGAATTGTGTGTAAATCTATTCGGCAAGAGTAAATAATTTTAGAAGCAAGGCAAATTTGTCCATAATTAAAAATAGAATGTCTTGGTTTCATAATTAACATTTATCTTATAAATTTGAAATTCAATTTTGAAAATTATATATTCAAGATTGGACGACTGAAACCCCAAGAGAATATGATAATCTTCTATAAATCGCTTACTTTATAATTCTCCAAGGAGTTACTCAAGCAAGAAATTCTTAGAATCATAAGTAAAGCAGATGAAGGAATGAAACAATAGTTTCAGGATGTTTACTAACTTAGGCAAATGTGTTTCCAGCATATTGCAATGCTACTTATTGAGATCATTTCCTTACAATTTCAAAACAAATGCTATCTAAAATATACAAAATTTGTTATTATAATATGAGTTGAATTAATTGCGCTAAGACCAAAATTCGATTGCTGTTTACTGATTAGATATTTTGTTCAACATTACGGAAATCAGAAACGCTTTGGAGAAATTTGGTTTTGTTATTATCTCATTTGCTTTACGATGATTTTGTGGAAATTTGCAATATTGTCTTTTATTCAAAACAATTGAATATGTTAATTTAAACATAGTTTTTAAATTAGAAGAAATGATAAATAGCGCCTAAAATTAAAAGATTATCTTTTGTTGTTTAAGTTTTAACAACCCAATTAAGCGATTTATAGATATGTAAATTGTTATGTCATTGACCTGAAGTAGGTAAAGGTTTGATCTAAACCCTCTGAAGTGATTAAAGTCTTCAGAAGGCATAAATTTCTGAAACATATTAGCCCATTCCGCTGCATAATTGTAGTTCCTCCCCAAAATTTGTTCGCAATTTCAAGAGAAAACACCCAGAGTAAAGGAATCAAAGGCCGAAAAGGTACTTCGACTACAAATTCCATCAGCTAACACAAAGAGTAACGATACGCCCGTAACGAATTAATTCGAAATTCGTCGAAAATTAGTCCAGAATCAGTTATGTAAATGATTCCCTAAATTCCGAATTCGTGGCCCCGTGATAATGAAGTCACTCCCACTCCCAAGATATCCTCCTCCACTTAATCTTTCTATTGTACTTACGTAACCGTCGCCGTTTCGTAAACAAGCAGAAGGATCTGTTTAATAAATGCGAACTCACCTGGAAAGAGAAAGAAAAAATATTTCATTAAATAACAAGGATAACTCAGTTACACCAGCGTTTAAGTAATTTTTTAACGCGACGACAGTGGGAAATGTGAAAATGTAATTTTCGGCCCTAGAGACGTTTTAATTAAAGCCGACGTTGCCGCTGAGGTACACTAAAAATCACTTTCGCCGCCCCCGCCCGGTATCTGGATCCGGGAAGGCCTGGAGTTGGAGCCCGGAGCTAAGGAGTAAATGGGTCCCGAATTGCAGGGAAATCCATTTGGCTGTTACAAAACGTTTTTCCTTAAGAGTAACAAGAGATCAGTGTGCCGAACAATCGAATGGATTCCCGCCCGGAGGAATCAATTGATCGGACAATGTAACCCGGCCAGAATCAAGTGGAGTCACGTACGGGGATTTAGAAAGGACAATTTGAGAAAAAATTATTTTATCATTGAATTAAGGATCGAAACTTTTCAGAGACGAGTTCATAATGCCTGGATTCGATTGACCGCTCCTTGCGAGTGATCCACCTGCGCCCTAGGGACCGAGCCCTTTTTTTTATTCCTTGGAAAGTCGAAAGTCGGACTGTATGTGCCTTATCCAGGGCGGAGCTTGTGGTCCAGGTGAACTGTTCTTTTCCTCTTATTCGGTGTTAGAGGATGAAATGGCAAACTTTACAGATGATATCAAGCAAGACAACCGCTCTCCGCTTCCCTTGTATTTTCTGATTAAGTTTGCACAGAGCAGTCCTTTAAAAATGTAAGTCCTCTTAGAGGTCCTTCAACTTTTCGGGGTAGTTTGTAAAAACTTTTAAGGTGTGTAAAGAAGTAGTTTATCAATCTCGAGCTCCCAGAAATCTGTGAACTATAGATAACAACTAAATTCTTTCCTTTGATAGAAGTTGTTTCATAACGAATCCTTTTATTTAGAGAGATGTTCCTTTTCAAAGAGAGCATGTAATTGACTAATTTAAATGCAAAAATCATCTCCAGGTTACACTGCAACTGTCCTCCATTTTTTAATGAAGGTATGCACCTCAATAACTGCACTGAATCTTATATGCATTGAGTGCAGCGAATAAAGCGCTGCATTCATCTGGGGAGGGGTATTCAACATTGAAATTTCCAATTTCCCGGGGGATGATTCACTAACTCCTCCATGTGGAAATTGAATAATAAGTTCTTGAGATGCATTCCCCCGTCATCTGTTGCTTTGGGTAATTTCCAGAAAATGAAAGAACTGCATAGAATATTTAATATCATTTTTGGGTTTTAGATTTCGATTGAATATATCGTTCAAGTTTTCTCTGGAACGACAGCGGATATATGTTATCTGCGCTTAATAACAAAAATCCGTAGTGGTTTCTCATCGCCTGAAGGACTGCATAATAAATTAAAATTGTACACAAACTTTGCATACTTTTATTTTTTATTTGTTTAGTGCAAAAGAAAAACAGTCAAGGTGACCGCTTTTATTTATTTTCCTCCTCGAAAAAATATTTGCCAGCGTAAAATCTGCCATATTTTTGGAGAGAAATTTTAATTGAGTTCATAATTGGATTTTATTTAGGTAGAGGATAAAGTAGTGGTTGGTTTGGTTGCTATGACGTATACCACATGTCTCTAATTAATAGGTTATTGTGGAAAATCATTTAATTGATTGGTAAAATACAGTGTAGAGAATTGGGGGATTTTACGGGATTATAGTACTCTATAAATTATGTGGTTTTCTCTCACATTTCCCCTATAGAATAACTAAATTTCTGCGTTGCACCACATTTAATAGTTGTTTCTTAAGTTGTTTATCATATGAAAGTTGAAACATCATTCTGTAAACAAATGATTTTCAAGTTTAAAAAACAATAAACCCTAAAGTTAATCTTCATCAAAAATGTCAGATTCGTCAAATAAAGTATTAAAAATGAATCTGCGAAAAGTTTTCTTTCAGTCATTTTACACACAGAAAAACATTCACGGAGGAAATGATTTGTAGTCTCTACACAGAGCCAGACAACAGAAAAATTGCAAAAAATTAAGAGATATAAGGTCGCAGCTCGTGGAACACAAACCGAGGTGACAAATTCTGAAGGTTCATAAAACACCCGGGAAAAATCCGGGGAGACACTTTAATTACAAACTTTTACAAGTTTTATTTGGAGCGATCCTCACCCATCACTGTCAGGAGGGAAAAAACCTCTTTAAACTTGACTTGGTGACATTGTCCAGGGTTTGCTCGAGTGCATGAGCCCTACATTCCCTTTATACCTTCACGGCCCCCCACCGCAAGGACGACGACCCTAAAGGAAAATAAATTGGTTCTCTTTCCCGAAAAAGTGTATTATTTTCTATTCCGACAATGATAGCCAGTTTTGCTTTTATGATTCACGTACAACTTATAGCCCGCAATTTTTGGATGTGCTTCTCGTCAGCGAAACAATCCTGCTTCTGCACTAGCTCACGTAAATTAAAGGTCCCGAAGGATGCAATCTAGGAGCAATAACGTCCACCGCGAATTATGCTCGATAGTGACGGGGTGCAATATCGGTTAGCACCAGGGCGCCCCCACCCTTGCGTCCAGTGGCCGGCTTCACCGGGATACACCTGGTCTAATTCGAAGGGCTTCAATCACGGGGAAATGTGGTGGTTCGCAAATTCAAAAATCCATATATGCATGATTTTGGCACGTTCCTGTGAGCGTAGTTCGCCTCGACTGCCGATGCACCGGGCCAGGGAAGGTGGGAAATTAACTTGCGAGAGTCAGGAAATTTATGCTGCCTCGAAGGCGCAGTACACCTCCATAGGTAACTTAAATGATTCATTATGCGAGCCAATATTCACTTTGGTATCAGCAGCCCCGCAATCTTCACTGGGTTCGGTGATTGGCAAAAGCAGCACACGCCGAACCAACAACCAACAGGGGAGTCTGCAAATAGACGGGTTCGGCTCCATCCCACGGGCTCGCTCGCATCCCCGACAGGAATTTACAGATTTTGGAGGAAGCTCTCTATCTTTTCTCAGCTAGGATAAGTAGTTATGCAGCACTATCAGATTAGTTTATGGATTAACGCGGGGATTCGTTATTGTTTCGGAGATTCGGGATCAGATTATCTTCCATCCGGCGCGGCGCTTATAATCTCGTCGGGGATTTTGAACAGCCCCAGGGGGGAGTGGTTCCAGGGATTTATAAGCATCACCGCGAGGTTATTACGCCGAACTAGCGAAGGCAATCAGGGAAACTGCCAGGAAAACAATTCATGAGAGAAATAAAAGACACCACCGCCGCACAGCACCATTAAAGTTCAATTTAGGAACGGATGAACGAAATTTGTTGCGGTTGATCATCCCCTGAAAACTGTTTGCTTTTCGTGTGCCTAAAATTGATTATATGAAAAGCAGGGATTGTTGGCGAAAACGTTTGTTTTGCCAAAAAGCACATCACAGGCAAACAATCCACAATTATATCTTGTAGCGTGATAAATCCGAAGTTTATATAGACAAGAGCTAGATATAATTAAGAATATAAATTCAATACCCAAACTTGCTTCGTTCAATTCGACTTGAATTTAAAGCGAAAATCGCCATCTTAGTTCTCTACTTCTCCGTCCTAAGTAAGCTATTTTAAGGAAATATCCCAAGGCTCTTTGCCAGTAAGCGATATATAAGAACACGAAACCGTCCACCCAGGACATTTTTCACGCTGCGAAAACCACTGGTATGAAAATCTAATGTCAGAGGTCTTCGTCCTGCCCGCGCATTAATTTTGTAGAAGAAATGCTATTCGAAGGATACAGCCAAGTTGGTAGGAATTTTTTCTTTTAGTAAAAGTCAACCAAATAAATACGCCCAAGTATTTTTTATTTTCCACGAATTTTATTATCTCCGATTACATAGAAATAAAATAAAGTATGTAGGCGTAGGCAGTTTTCAGCGATAGAAAATTAACTATTGAAATATTTTCGATGAACTTTCTGAATTAAATTAAAAAATTCATTTGTATTATTTGATCTTTTATAGGAAATTCTACACAACTCTACCCTTTTTTAAAGAATTCCTTGATGTGGTTTATATTTGTATTTAAGGGTATTCCATAAATTCTGAGAATCATTCATTAAATAAATTTTTTACTGATGACTCCGAAATTAAATTTTACTGTGGTCGATAAAAACATTAAAATCAAAATAATTTGTTAATGTCTCATAGAAAATAATAAGCTGTATCATTTTATCTAAATATTCTGGTCTGGACTAAGTATGTATAATAATTTTTAATATGAATATAATTTTGGTTGTAGTAAGTCGCCTTTAAAATGTGAGTTATGAATGTAGTCAGGTTTGTTATATGTTTGCGGTTCATGCTTTGATTTTTAAAATAATTAAGCGAAAATCTAAATTTGTTACATTTTAGCAGGATGTTAAAGAAAATATAACTCCTAAAGTCTTCTCCGGTGAAACTCAAAATTGAGGTGGAAAATGCAGAAAATGCTGAACGAAATTTCTGTGGATACATTACACGCTTCAATAAAGCTGAGGTGCAATGCATTTTCTTCTCAATTTTACACAAAATTCACTTATTTCGTTGTGCATATTTCCTCCTGAATAAAAGAGGTTAAAAGTGAGGTGCTGCTGCACCGAGGCATTTAATCGGAAAATACTTCCGCACCTGTGGTCTCCGCATACATAGAATTTTTCCCAGGATGTTGTTTCTGGATCGCGGAGTCTGCCGGGCACAAAAAGGCAGACACCGGCCATAAACCTCCCCGAAGCCACAGTGAATCACATTTACTCAACTTTTATCCCTGGAAGTGGCTCATTCATCGCAAACTCCTCCGACGTCGTCGTCAGCCGAGCAGTCAAACCCATCGATGGCGGAGCGCTATAACTTATTCGTTCCCCTCAATTTCCTGGGAGCACTCGTAAAGCACCTCTGGAAGCTCCCGATGGATTTATCACGTTCCCTATTTGTAAATGCCCGTTTTGCCTTAAATTATTACTTTAAAAGCTATGGAGTCGAAGGAATCACGGCCCAGCATCCTGGTCCTGCTCCCATCTTTCAAACCGGGAAGGACTAGAGCGACCACCGAAACTTTCTAATTGTAGCCGGCGCTGCATCCGGCCGTGTACATTTATTTTGTGTGCATAAACTTTTCAAATTATTGCCCGTTTTAAATTATGGGACGTAATGAAGGGATAAAAAGGATTTACGCAAATTATTCCTGGGCGCATTTTGCCATTTTTGCGAGCTTTCATTTCGTCCTCAAAAGCTTGCGCCCGAAAGCCGACTTAATGCCCCAGTGCCTTCCCGACTTCTGGCTTCTAGATTCTAGATTCTGGATTGCCTGCATTTGACGCGCTCCCGGGTCCTGGCCCGGTCGAAAACGCCATAAAAGAGGATTTAAGGTGGCAATCTCGAGGAGCCACCGTCTGTCGCTAAATCTCACCTTACCCCGCCCCCGGAGTTCTGGGAGAAATAAATTGAAGCCGGATAAGAATATATTCAAAATTCAAATGTTTCGCGCTTCTTTTTTAATACGCCACCAGGGCGCTTCGTTGGTTTTATTTCGTGCAATATCCCAGTCACCGGGAATGGTGCCAAAGGGTGTTTCCAGCTTAATTCATGCAAATTAAGCGAAGTGGGGATGTTCTGAATAATTAACAGGAGCCCCAGGTAACTCGATTCCCATCAGGTGGTTTTAAATTGCCACCTCTTCCTTTATTTGATTTTTAATTTTTCCCATCGCTTTTTGTTTTCTCCCACTTGGGCACTGGATTTCTTATTTGCACAACAATTTTTTTATTCGCTTTTGGTTTATTTGCTCACTTGCTGGGTTTTTAAACCCTTTTACTTTTCCGAAGGACATTCTCCTTTTATTTACGATTTTGTCCCATTCAGGAAAAAATACTGTTTGCTTGCTTATCGAAAAACTACTCGCCCTAGTGTGTGTTTTTGACCGATAAAATTTATTTTAATGAAAGGCTAACAGACAACGCATAATAAGCAGTTTGTAAAAGAGCTTAAGTGACCTATACAAAACGTTTCGATTGAGCGTAAAATAATACGAATAATTTGTTAACATAATTAAAACTTGTAGTTCCAACAGGACAGCGCCGCACAATTTCGGGAAAGCGTTCAACGAAAAAAATGTATGGAGTTTAATTTTGATTCAATTTCGTTACTTCAATTGATGGAAACAAAATACTGTGATATTAGTTATTAGTTCTCATTATTAAAGAATTTTTTTAAATGTAGAATTGGTTTCAATTTTAATTTTGCGAATATTTAATATTAGGCATGATACAACTCACCATTATTGTTTATTTCTATATTCGATGATTAGCCAAATTAAATCTATCAAAAATTATTAAAAGTGGTTGGTAAGTATTTGAACATTTTCCATTAACAACGTGAAACAAAAACATAATTCTTGTTGTACAACGAGTTTTTCTAAAGTACAAATAATCACACTGCCCACGAAAATTTCAGAAAATTAATCACTCTGTGGGAAAATAGGTTTGCAGCCCTTTGGGAATGACCAGTAGTGGAGCAAGTGGATAAATACGCTTTGGCGCAATATTTCATCGGTAAACTTCATATCTCTGTAGAGGAGATCCATTCGATATCCCGGATAGGGAGCAAAGTATCGGTTAGCTTGTTTGCCCGGCGCTTGCACCTAACACAGAAATTATTGATAAAGTTACGGAGGGAGTAAGTCACCATTCGACTGGAAGTAGTGCGGGCTCAGGGTCCAGCTCTAGCCAAAGGATAATTTTCCTGCAGCCAGGAGCGGATGACCTAATTACAGCGGCGATCGGGCATGGATTCCGGGGGGAAAATGGAAAATTAGAAAGATGCTTTATCGAATTTTGCATTTCTAGCGTTTATAGATCCACCCCAAATATGACGGAGTGCGGGAAGGGGCGCCCGCCCCCAATGGCAAAAAGTACCTTCAATTTAGCTCATTTTGCGGGGATGGCTTTAAGCCGGGATTAAATCGTTTGACGGGCTCAAAAGCAGCACTTATATGCTCTATGCGGCATTTGATGCGGCTCTGCAGCTTGTGGGGACGTGTGTCATATTCCCGGCGTCCCGGAGAAGGGCCTCTCGGAAACACTTTTCCATTAGCCTCCTACGCTTCCTGAGCCAATGGCGGAAAGATTGCAAATACTTTAATTCGATCAAATTAGCGGATGATCTCGTTTAGACTGCTTCGTCATCCACACGTCCCACTTCTGCGACACCCGAGAAGCGGGGGTGGCGTGCGGAAAAGACTTATGATTCTCAAATGAATTTTCGTGCGTTACTTGAGGCTTGAGGGAGCTACGCAAGCAGGGAAAGATAATA
This sequence comes from Tolmerus cingulatus, assembly GCA_959613345.1. Lineage (NCBI taxonomy): Eukaryota > Metazoa > Arthropoda > Insecta > Diptera > Asilidae > Tolmerus > Tolmerus cingulatus. Next base: position 2,107,369 of record OY390707.1, on the reverse strand, counting down.
CATTGCTCCTGGGATGAGGTATGAGGGAAGAGGGAAGAGGGAAGAGAGCAGAAGGCGGCGACGTTGAGGTTTCGGAATCCATTTCAATTTTCACCTCGACCCGATACTCCCCGGAGTTTCGAAAATTCTGCCTTGATTACTTTTCATAATAGCTCACAGCGATTTCATCCGAAAGATATACTATAATTCGTTGCGGTAGGGACTTGAGCTGTGAATCGATCTCTTTCAATTACCGAGTTCCATTTAAATCATACTATCGGATGGTGTAGGATCTTCCATTCTTCATTTTCCTATATTCGAGCAATATTTCGGTAAGTTGCCCCCAGCTACCATGAACTGTTTTCCATTTTCTGGTAAGTGGATTCAAATTACTTAGGACCAAAATGTCTCAAACCGAATTACGCTGGCCTTTATTTGCAATTTTCGGTGAAATAATGGATAGTAGGTAATTTTGTTTTGTTTGTTCAATTTTAATTTTAATATGCAATTCATTATTCGAATTGAGTCATCTATTACAGATTTTATAGAAACGAATATTTGAATTCCTCAAAAGTTAGGATGGAGTCTATCACTTTGCTTTTTTATGGTTCTACATAATTTCTGTTGTTTTTTCTATTTTCTATTTATTTATTTATTTATATTTTTCTTGATATTTTTCTACAGTAGGTACTAAACATGGAAATTTTATTCAAGCAAACTTCAATAAAATGTTTACGTTTTCTTTTTCTTATTGGATTGAGATCGATGTTCTGCCTATTTGTAACTTCCGAAAATTGTCTTAGTTTTATGTTTTATCGGACATAAATTGATAGCATGCTGAGAGAAGGAACAATAAATTTTTTTTTTTTAAGCAAATTACAGCGCTATGATTTTCTATGTTCCCTGGGGATCTGGCAGCGAGTTGCCAGGAGACGAGCCTAAACTTCAATGGTTTCTCGCAATTTCCTTGATTTGATATCATTTGTTTGCCGGATGAGTGCGTTGATAGCAGCAATTTTACACTAGTGATGTTGATTTCTGCTGCGGAGCTAAAATACAATGGTCCTATGACAGGTATGATTCTGACCGATATTATTCGACCCGTATTTGCGAAAATCAATGCTTCCAGTTTGGGCACCATTAGCTTATCTTCGCTTTATGTTCGAATTACTGTTGGAATCGAAGTGCAGAGGAAGTTTCGGAGGGTTATTTATGAGGTTTTGTAGTTGGGTGCAGTTACATTTGTATATCTAGAGTTATAATTAAAATTAACATCATGTCATGTGATAGTTACCTACAAATAGTTGCCATGTCTTCTGCAATTATTGCAGTATATATAGCATATTTTATTTTTAATTAAATAATAATAATAATAACTCTAAATTAAACCCAAAATAGAATGAGGAACATTAACATTTTAATTAGTATGACTGTTGAATCTATTTTTATATTTAATCTCAGCTAGCTATCAATAATCAATTCTCGAAAATGTAAGGGGCTTAAGAGATTATCCTGAGTATTCTTTTCATCATTCTTATGAAGTCATTTATTCACTACCGCTAATTAACTAAGAGCAACATGATAAAACAATGGTTTGCGGGTTTAATATATTACGTAATCAACAAAGTATATATATATATCTACTTATTATATTTCGACTTTTCAACAAAATCCCAAAGTGATTACTTCCGGCGGATCTCGAAAATTGTTTTCCTCCCCTAAATTCTCCACGTACGCATTATGTCCCCGAAATCCCTGAAAAGCAGAGGTAATTTTTGAAAATAGCTCTTTAAGCTTCTTGTAATCTCTCAATCTATTTTACCTTCAGTTTACACTCATTTGTGAGCCAGATTTTGTGGAACTCATTTCATAGCTAGTCATTTCACTTCCATGGTCATTGCGACAAAAATACATACATATGTATGTATGTACATAAATATGTACATGCATGTTGTGCTCTAGTTTCTATACTTGTGAAATAGACAGAAAGGTAAAATCCATAATCACGAAATCATCACATCCTAGCAGCTAGAGGATGCCTTTGACTAGCTTTTAAACCCGAAGCTCTTCCGGACTAAAACCAAATATTTGAGATGTGTTGAGTGGATGAAAGTATAATTGGGTAATTTCCTTCGAAGCCAGAAAATCTTTTTGGTCTAAAGTGGTATGAAAGGACTCCCCGGTTGCCTGGAGATAATTTTTATATGGTCTTGTGATTATTAATTTAGTCGACTTATGACTACATCACGAGGCTGCAAAAACGGAATTTCATATGACTTTATCACTGGATGAGCAAGGATTGCTTTCTGGCAGTTTTGTGGGTCATTTCGTGGTCATTCATTGTTGGTTTCGACTAGGTAAAATTAATTAAGTTATGGACAAAGTGAATAATAAAGAGGTAGGATGTAGTGTAACATTTTTGTGGTATGCTATTTTTCATTTAAGTTTTAAGCCTCACCACATCTTAATACTTTGAGTAGAGTCTTGGTAAAGAGCAGAGGTCTTGGAACTTAATCCTTAAATAAAGCCTATAATCTGCTTGTTGTAAAAATTTGTTTATTAGTAATTGTTTCCACAAGTTTCTTTATTGTAATTCCTCTTTTTGTACTTTAAAATACTTGAACAATGCGAATCCCCTTAAACAACTTTGAGTGTTACCTCAGACTAAATTATCCTTCGATATTTACACTTACTTGTGTTTACAGGAAAGTTTGTAATCGCCTTAAATTTGAGCAGCAGCGGCATGACTCCAGAAAAGAGAACTCATTCCGGACAGAGAAAGACATAATAAGCTTAGGTACAACATTCAGTAGAATGGGGGAATCCCTTCTTGGAACTTCCTCATGATATGAGCCATAAAAAAGTCAATGACGTCGTAGATACCTTCGGGGTTTGTTAAGCACATTTCCTGCAATTCTGCGAAGCTGCGGTCAAGGATTCGACAAAAAGCCGGATACTTAAGTACAGTCGAAGGAGAGGAAATGATTTTTAACATATCATTGAACGTTGAAATGTATTCCTTTTCTCGTACTTTGTCTCTAAAGATTTCTTCCAACATTGTAGAAGTAAACGTCGAAGTCATTTCTTGGCAAATGGGAAATCACGAGATATTCTGCTTGAGCCAAATTTGTTCAAGAGTTATTGACCTTTTTAACATGTTTTGTGGCATTTCAAAACAAATTTCATTTTTAATGTTCCATGCTTGTTTTCGAACGACCCCATTTGTACTTATCTGTAATTGATAAATTTGTGGCCAACGATGGTGTAATTATTCAAAAAATTTTTATTTTTTGAAAATAACTCAAACACAAACCGCCACATGTCCGAATATGGGTAAACACTTGGGGAGCAACAAAATTAAATGATGATTTAAATCGAATTTATTCAGTTGTTGTTTGAGGAGAATTATCATAAAAAATAATGATAAATCACCAAAAACCTGCATTCAAAAGTTATTCCCGGGACAATCACGGAAACATGGAGATGTAAATAACATGGTCATAAATTTTCTAGTGCAAATATTGTCATTATTTATCAAGAATTTTCGTGGAAGTGATTTTATTGCGATTCTCTGCATTTGTATCAATGGATGATGAGTGCGAAAAACTTAACTTATTACAACCAAAATTGGACGCTTCCTGGACTGAATTGATTGTCGAATTGAAAATTTATTACACGCATCACGGATAATGTCAGAATATTTTTTCCTGGGTGTCGTACATTTTATATTCGGCTGCCGTTTTATTATTTGAATCCTGTAAGGGTACCCTCGCAAAATGCACATTGACATTATTCTTACAAATTATGCACAATTAACATATCGAAACTATTACATTTTTGAATGCTTTTATTATTCTCATATCTTCAATATTTCCCAATTTGATATAACGAGATTTGACCTTTTTCTGGATTCTGGTTTTTTTAGCAGCTCCCAAAAAATCGCAGTTAAAAGTATATAATATATTATTTTCTGTAACCACTTCAATGTAGCGAAAACGAAAACCAAACGTAAAGAAAAATCCCCAAAGAGCCCTTTTGCTGGCAACAGCAGAGCACCTCTGGAGACTTCGACACTTGACCGCACCAAAGGACCATTGAGTAAACAAGGAGTTCCAAGCACCCCGCTTCGCCCGTTTAAATGTGATTGCTTTGAATAAGTGAACTCTCCCCAACTTCAACAATTAGCGCTTCAATAAAAAGTTGATTTTAGTTTTCATTACAAGCGAGAGCGCTGGCCAGCGAGCCACGTAGCCCGAGGAGCACAAACAAGAGAGAATTAAGAATTAATTTTTAATCTAATTAAAATAACGCTGAAGAGTGGTGGTGAAAAGTTTTGCCGGTTTGTGCCAGAGTGCGCTCCGGCTTCCTGGCCAGGAAGGAAAAAGGACTTTTTTCTATACTTCGCAAACTTGTGCGTTTCTTCAATGTCAAAGAAGCGCCAAGATGAAGGAAAAATCTCATTGGCTGGCAATTTATTTTGACTTTGCGAACTCGGACTTCCACACTATTATTAATGAAGGGAAGTTTTTCTCGCCCTTGCCCCGCCGAATGCCAGTTCGGGTGAGCCCTGCAGATACTTTTCACCACGAAAGATCGCAGGATTCAGACAGCATGGCACTCTGGACCCAGAGCTGCTCCTCGGTTATTGAAAAAATGACTTTCCTTGACTAATGTCGTTTTTGTCTTATACATCGCTGGGGCGGACTTTTTTCGCTCAGTACTCCGAAACGAGCGTTTGATTCTGGACTCCATCGACGGGAGCTGGAATCCCCGCACGTCCGCCGGGGAATTACTTTAAGACACAATCCTCCCCCGCCTGCACGTTGAACTTGGTGCCTGAATGGGGACTGGATTCAAAAAGTTTTAAAAGATTCTGCTGAGTCGTTTTTTTTCTTTTATTAAATCATATGTGGGCAACTCACTCCCACCGCAGTCCTTTATGAGATGCTTATGCTCGTGAATGCGCGACAGATAAAGCGCAAATCTGTTTACGAAATTGCTCCAAAGAGCTCTTTTGAGGTTTTTCTGTTAAGCAGTGCCATTCAACAACAGCAGCCGCAATAATGCACTTGAATTCTCGCTTTGAATCCTTAAGAAGTTTCTGCGGGGACGAAGGAGTCGGGGGTGGGTGACACTTTTCTGGAAATTGTTTTTGACTCAATGACAATTCAGCACAAATTTGAATAATACAGCAGCACATTCTGTCGTCTGGACGGTTTTAAAACGAATTCTATGGTGCTGAAATCGAGTGACACTTCGGTCGTTTCGGCTGATATGTGCGGATGTACTGCGAGTGCATTGGAACGAGTAAAATCTATGAAATTGCTCTGGTTCATGAAATAAACGATATAAGTTCTGCTCCGGCTCAAATTTAGTTCTGCTTTAATATTAACATTACAGCCTGCTTGTACCTCGAATCTGATCTCTGTAGCTAACTAAATTTTATTTCAATTAAATAACTTTTTGAGAAATTTGGCGAAAAAAAGAAATAGGATTCAAATTGAGAGTTACTAATAAATCAAGAAATTTATATATGCCAAACAAATCAAAAATCGAATCCAAGCATCTAATGTCTAATCTCAAAATTCGAATTTATCAAATAATTCATGTTGGTATATATATATTACTGGACTTTAAGGGAACCTGGGTACATAAATAAATACTCTAAAATTAGGATGTTAGTTCTAGTCGTGGATTAAATATCAAAACGACAATGGAAAGATTATCTTCATCTATTCAGTTGGAGGCTAAAAGGATACCAAATAAGAGATATAATGAATTTCTCACGAATGGCTAGAAAGGAATTTTCAACAGGAAGTAGTGCAACCATGTTGTGCCGGATGTTGCACAAATGGCTGTCGAACCGTAAACGGTCTGAATTATTAACGGGCTCAATCCACTTCGAGGGCAGTAATAGTATAATTAAAAATTTAATTAAAAAACTCCGATCTTGATTGGTGAGGGATTGAAGCAATTCTTCCACTTGACAACAGCCGAGCTATTGAGGACAATTAATCGGAAATCGAGTTACTGTCCGCGCTTTATTTATTCAGGGCGCTGAGAGCAGCCAGCCTTTGTGCGGGTGGCTCCTGGTCGAAATGCATCCCCAGTCCCGGCCGGGGTTGCTCCGCTCGTTGGAGCCAGTTTAAATGAATAAAAGGATAATTTATTATGAGATTCCAAAAATTCTCTGCTTCCTCTACGTCGCGAGTGTGCCCTGCAATTCAATTTAAAGTCGGGCAGGGTCAGATTTTCAGTTGGCCCTGTTAATTGGTGCTCGCACGAGGGTGCGCACCCTGACTCAGCGCCCAGCCCTTTTGCGTAGAGCCCGCGTAATGAGTGCACTTGTTACAGTTCACGTCGGTTTCTTTGTCAGCGTCATTACCTTAAGGAGCTTAATTTGTTGGAGCTGTCTGAGCAGCGTCGAGGAATGATTACTCTCAGCACAAAAGAATTCCACCAGTTTTGCGTTTTCTCGGTCCGTTCTCAAACTAAAAACGAACTTTTTTCGTTTTTTCGTCGTCTATATATTTCAAAGCTTAAGTCATCTTCTCGGCAGTAGTAAATATCACTAGCAATTTTCTGTGCCACCCCCTTAAGCCCGGGCATTTTTCAACTGACAGAACCTCTTGCAGAGGGTGCTCCAGCGCACACACCCTGCCACTCACATGGCCTCGAATTCCGAGGCACTTTTCGCTTAACGAGAAATGGCACCAGAACCAAGACCCGGCCCTCCCCCACACCAGCTCCAAGGACACCCCTTGCACCTTAGACCCTTGTTCGACTATCAGACAGGCGACATATAGAAATTTTTTATATTAAATCACATTTTGCAGTATAATCTCATGATCTGGTTGGTCTCGGGTTCCGCCTATAATAAGGTTCCATGCAAACTGACTTTCGTTTGCTTTAAAAGAGGATGAATATGTCCCTCGTCATATACGAAAGGATGTGAGAAAAAATATCTGTGGGATTTTCTTACAATCTCATCATGGAAACGAATTCTTCTACTGAATTCTCCCACCATTTTCGATGATGGAATTTTCAAGGGAATTACTTGGGAATGTTTAATTCTTTTTTTGAGAGAGATCTTGTGCCACACCAAACCTCAGACATTATCTGGATATTATTGACTTTTATTTAAATGAGATTCGTAGTCATGATAACTTCGAGTTTCTGTTCACACCCCTTTTTTAATATTATATCTACATATATTTAAAAAAATATAAGGTGGTGACTGCGAATAGATAGATATTCATGAAATTTAGTATGTATAAAACCTAAATGTGTAAAACTATATAAAGACACAAAAATCACACCACGATTTTCCTTCAGTGTACACTGAATGGTCAAGGACAATGTTTTACTATAGCGTTAAGTGCAGACTGCATTTCAACGAGCCTTTACAATTTATTCTCACAAATTATGAGTGCGGAAGCAACAGCTTGAGTGCGTTTAATAGGGCGATATGGTTAAAAAACCAGGCCACGCCGCGAAGGACAAACGAGCCTTCGAAATGACCACGCTGCTCTGCATGCCAAAAGGGATTTTCTCTGTGGTTGTAATTAAGAATTTTCCGCGACGGAGGGCGGACACAATGCACGCAGTCCTGTTCATTAGACAATTGCTGTGGAGCGATGCGTAAATTCATAATGACTGCAGGAACGCTTGCGGAATGCAGGGGCGGGGCGGAGTGCGTGGAACAAAGGCGGATATGAGTGCCGGAGCCGCAAAAGAATGCCGCTGGGAAAAGGCGCAAAAAGGGCTCTGTAATCCCTCCAGCAAGATTGGCCCCGGAAAATCCAGGAAACAATGGCCAGCCCGAATGAAGGACGGCTCGTGGGAGGAGTAATGAATATTTGCACATTTCCGTCCGAATGTAATTACAGCCGCAGCTTCCGCCCACCCCGCCCCCGCCCGCTTCAATTATATTTTTCCTCAAGTCGGGCTCCTCGTCTTTGACTAACTGGGGCCCCGGAGGCTGCCGGTGAGCGCCCCTGGACCACTGCAGGCCTAATCACTTCCAGCCGGGCATAAATCTCACTCATTGTGTCAGCTCCGGGGACTTTCGAGCGCGCCTCGCCTGTAAATCAAAAACCTCTGACATGATTTTTCGGATCCGGGGCCTACCCGCGGCCCCGGAAATCTTTAATTTTCATAAACCAATTAAGGCGGGGAAAAGCATCTGCTCTCGCGCTTATCCCGCCGCCGCCGCCGCGCCGTCACGCGGTGCGAGCTAATGAAACTCTCGAGCGCTGCCGAAACATGATTCATTGCAATTAGTTTGGTAATTTACCCTGAAAATCGCATCCACTCGGCGAAATTGAGTTGGGCGGGGGAACAAAGGAAGCGTGCCGTCTTACCCTTTTCAGCCGGCGCGGCAATTAATTTCGCTTCCCGGCGCCACCGTTCCCGGGATTTTAACAATTTCATTACGGCCTATTACGCCCGCCGGATAGAACCGGGAAGCTATTTTTCTACCAGGATTAGCTCAAAAGGGACCGCGTCCCGCCAGAAGGTGTAGGCGCCGCGCCGCAGAGTGGCCCTGTTGCGGCTCCACAACCCCACCCTGTAGTAATAGGCTACTTTGCGGGATGTTGGGCTTCTATTCATCCGTAGCTCGCTCTTTAATTATCCCGAAATCCAGAAAGGTAAAAGTATTGCTGCTGTGGAACGTGTTCTAATCAGGACGACAGCACTTTTGAGGCGTGCGTTGTCGTTTCAATGAGAGACGAAAAGTCTGAACATACCCTAAATCACTGAATTCGTGGAAATCGGGAGCCGCTGGGGTTCGGGGGACGTGTTGTGCAAACACTACTTTCTGGGTAATCCCAAGTGGGGAAATGTTTGCTCGTATTTCTGGCGAATGCTCGTGTATTCGAGGATTTGCTGAAGACATTTCCGCCGGAACAAAAAGACGCACTATTGCAGTGAAATAGTCCTTCTTTTGTTCCCCGACGAATTAACTAGAGCATGAAACTCGAATCTCCGCCGCCGCCACTGTGCCTTCGTTGCCGTCTCGGTAATTCGAACCAAAGAAAATACGTCAGCGGCGACATGGCGTGCGGAACAGGACCCTCCGGCGAGGACATATGCATCCTCGGTGAAAGGAGTTAATTTATTTAAAACTTCATCCGTTCAGCGCACATGTTATTAATCTTGGCTCCGCTGTTGTACCTCTTCTGTTTTTTGTTTTTCTTTTTTGATTAAACTGAGCCAATTTACGTTCAGGTCCAATGGGACCGCAAATGTTCGAAATCACAGCGATGTAATCTACAGGAACAGGGAAACTTTTCGCTGCGGAGTTGGTATTGCTCCATTCAGAAAACCGCAGAAATGCGGTATTGCACAAATAAGTTTTTCACGTGCACGAAAATCTACTGCAGACGCAGCGCAGCGGAACTTGTCTATGCACATTAGGAAATTCCCGGGGGAATATTACAGAAGTCCCCGCTAATAGTTACCATCTGGGTGACATTCTTTGCTCCTTCTGCGGAACGCGCCCTGGGCTCCTTCTGGAGTGTCGGAGGCGCAGTCTAAAACGAAAAGATACCTCCTAGTTTGGGGTTGTTTTAAACCCGACCCAGTTTTGTCTTGTTCATTGTTAGGTATGCTGCTTAAGATAACATTTACACAACCATGAATAATATCAAAAATTCGCATTTGTTTAAAGCGGATGTTAATGTCTAGCACCCCAGAATTTATGTTCTATAAGGACTTGATATTTTATTGCATTTGTAGTACTCAGTTTAAAAACTGATTATATACCTGTTATTTGCGGTTTTTCAAAAAATTTTATTAAGCCTAGACTGTAAAAAATTATAATTGCAAATATTAATTTTTGAATTTTATCATATGAAATTTCTATAATTGTGTTCCTGTAATAAAAAGCGCATTGAATAAAAATAAGTTACATTTAAAAAAATAAACATTTATCTTTTATTTTTTGTTGACAAAATGTAGCAAATGATTTACTTAGCTCCTTTGATTCATTTGTGAGTAATAAAAACTGTGAAATAATTTCAATTTATTCGTTCACCTGATAAATCACAATAAGCGTACTAATTGTAACCAGGAAAAAGAGCTGAATATTATTGACAAATCTGGGAAACAACATCAATGCTAAGTAATTAGTGGTGTATCAGTTTTATTAACGTGCCACCGCACCGAAGTAATTAACTTTAAATTAAAACGCAACCGTGCCGACAAAGGGAAAATAAAATCACCCGAAAAGCGCAATCAAGCGGGTCAGGAATAAACACAGGTACCCACACACGTGGACTTATGGGGGATCCCTAGGGAAGAATAATCGCAAAAGCGCACCGGAGCAGTTTCTAACCCCCGGGAGGATTCGAGCCATAAACGCCCTGTAATTACAGATACAAATCCCAGGTGATTTAGAGTTAAAGGAGGGATTTAAAAACAAGGCGGCCAATATGTTTCGTCGTGCTTATCGCCGCTTATGTGCCGCAATATCAAAACTTTATGATAGCGGGGTCGCCGCGTAATCGCTCACTTGCCGGAGCCAGGGAAGGAGTCCTCCCACCCACCCTGTGATTTAGCGCAGGAGTGCCGGCCATGTCCCAAGACTGCAGTTAACCAGAGCTTATCGACCGTATTTTCCCAAAGTTTTACTAAGTGCAGTCGGTGCGCTGCGACAAAAGGGAAATTTATTAACAAATTTAGCACTGCTCCGTCCCGTAAAACCCTTTCATTGCGCTCCACACCCCGGCACAAGGTGGCTGATTCTTTTTCTTCGAACGGACTCCACCTGTGCGGGGTGGGTCGGGGGAGCGGAGGGGGTACTTTGTGCACAACTCCCGTGGGAAAGGTAAATACTGTCGGAACTTGAAATCGTGGAAAATTTTCAGAGATCCTCGAACACACCCCGGCACTTTTCCGGTCAGCGAGAATCCCCGCTTTTATTCGAGTTTACATGTACCTTACAAATACTCAAATACTTTGGGGAAATATTGGGCGAAATATTGGCGAATTTTCCGCCGCGATACCGCTCCTTTTGCGCCACAAGTTGACGTCGAGTGGATCGTTAATGCAATGCGAGCCACTATTTTTCTTAGCGATAAATTATTGCCCAGCAGACAAAGTTTGGACTTCTCCCGCTGATGGGCGACTTCGACGGGCCCAGGACGCAAAGACGCTCACTCGCTCCTTTTCCAAGAAATGGAATTCCCTCCCGGTTTTCTTCCTGTGCACCCGAATGATATTTCCGCAAGTACTTGTCTCCCCTTTTTTCTAGCCCAAAATCGAAGTGAATTTCGAGTTGTACGTCTTGGAGAATAGGTCTGGCCTCGGAAATTCAGTTATTGTCGAAACGAAATAAAATTATATCGGATGGATGCACCCTCCGAGAGATTGAATCCGAATCAAAGACGATAGCTGACTTCCCTTTCACAAAAGGTACACGGGCCTGAGGAGCCCGGGGGCGCGCGACGTGTGGATGGCAGAATAAAATCGGTGAATTGAACTTTTCGGAATTCTGTTTTGTCAGTGATTTAACTTTTTCCAAAGTTGAGATTTGCATTGCCCCGGAGCAGCAGCTGAGGGCCTCCGATAATCGATACATGGCCAATGTTGACCGATAACTTTCTTAACTCCCACAGAGTCTCAGACAATTTCTTGGATGATTTCTTGCGTGGTTGCAGGCACTGTACTCTGCCAGTGGCCTTTTCACTTATTTCAGAATTGCACAAAGACTAGCCAAACAAACAGGAGTTTATATTTGGACATTCAGTTTTACTCAGTTTTCTAAAATGTATACTTTCTTTAAATCTTGTTCATTGATAACCTAAAAACATGGAATAAATGTTTTGTATCTCCTAATTTCACGTGAAACAAAATTACCTTTTTTAAGGCGGGTTTAATTAAATTTATTGTATTTGACTGTTCTATAATAGGAAAAGTTTGACTAGAGATTCCCCTTTTTGTTTTTGTTAGGTAAACCAAACAACTTCAAAAATGTCTCTAACTCTTAATGTTCTAGCAAATCTTAACTAAAAGTACAATTGACCTACTTTTTTCCACATCGATGACCACAAGGTCGCTGAAGGGTTTTCAGAATGGAAAACTCAAAAGAAAGTTTCAAGAATCGAACTCCTTTCCGCTAACTTTCAATTTGGAGCGGTTTTAATGAAAGGCTGTTCCGCAGAGCGCAGAAAGTAGCATCTGTTTACGATAGAGTTCGACTTCCTTCTTCCGCATTTGTGGGAGATTGTCTGATGTGCATGCAGAGACCACCTGCAGAATGACAATGTCACCTGAAATGCACAGCTCCATGCCTAATTGATTACTCAAGACGAACACAGGGTGGCATTAATGTGATTATCCAGACAGTTCCGGACTGGCTCCACCCTTCGCTCGTATATTGCGATGCCGGTCGTTACTTTGTCCCTTTTTAAAAAGTTCATTTGGAACACTTCAAAGTCTTTGCTTGTTATGAAGTTTCCCAGCTTCCTCAAAGGGTTCCAATTGAGCTCGAGTGTAGCCATTCTCCAGGAGTCGTTTATAGAACTACACTTAATTCTTCGGAAGGAGCAGCCGCTCGCATTCCCTGCACGGAGCCAGGACCTCGGCTCTGAGGCCCGGCCTTTGTGTCTTCCTCCAGGTACGAGACAATTGCTTAAACTCCGGCGCTCGGGACTTCGGGAGTGGGCGAGGCAATCAATCAGCGAAAAAGTTCGAAGCCCGTGATGAATGCTTTGTGTTTCCAGGAACACATCCTTGTTTGCAGCACGATTGAACCTTCCGCGAATTGAATCCCACGTACGCCAAGATACACTTTATCTTGCCGTTTTTGCAAGTGAAATTTCCGTGAGGGGGTCGCTGAAAGGGCGGCCGCGGCTGCGGTGAATTTTTCACTTCGGTTGAGTCATTTTTCACCGGGCGTTTGTGTTGGTGGCAGGATGTTTTTCATTGCCATCATCTTTAAGCAATTTCGCCTGACACGAAATGTATAGCTATACAGATGGGAGTTAACGCGCCTACAGCCTACAGATCCTGCAGGAACAGCTTTGAACGGGTTTGCATCTTTTTTCCTGGTTTTGAAAGACGAAGACTTGAATCTTCTGGATGCATGAGATGAAAACAACATTTTTGTTATTCAATCTCTTTGCCCTGATTTTATTAATTCGCGGAAATGTCGGAGCCAACTCTTTTCCAAGCAGGGGCAGATTGCTTTCTTCAAATTATAGAACAGTGAAACTTTTTTAACCGACATATCATTTTTCAGAATTCAATATTTAAACAATTTTAATTGATGTAGTCATGAAATACCTAGAGTTGAAGTTTGAGATTTAATATTTTTTAATTTTGATCTGAACAGCTTTTTAGTGCTTCAAGCTTTTGGAGGCTATTCCAATTTAATAATTCGATAGATCCAGGAATTTCTTTTGTTTTTTAGATTTCTCTGAATCAACACAACTTCCAAGCCCTTCATTGTTAACTTACACGTTTGTTGATCTATTTTTAGATAACAGAGACGTCCTGGCTCCTTGTTGATACAAGACCATACTCTTTTTGCTTTCTTAACGCCACTTCTTTGGGCATAGCCTCTGCGGCTTTTTTTTATACCCGTAGCACTCAGTGAAGGTTTTCATCTCAGCTCGGATGCTGTTTATAAATCCAGGCTGCAAGGACCCTGGTGCGTGGTGTGCGGAACGTGCTCCAGGAATTCAATACGACACACCAAGGACTCTTTGTGTAATTAAAATTCTGTCTAAATCCATGGCGACTTGTCAGCGAGTGGAGTATGTATACAAGCATGAAGGGGAATTTTCAAATATGTTGCAAAATAGGACAACAGAGACACTAAGGCCGGAGGATGGAGGTGCTGCGCGGGGGTAGAAGGACGTCTCTCGTAAAATGAAAGTGATAAAATGGTGCGATGGGGATTACCCTTGACTTTGCGGTCGTCTCCACGTATAACAGCGTGGTAATAGACGGGATGATACTTTCATGCCCATAAATTTTGACTAACAGTTCCACTCTGATTTTGTCATCTCGCCCTTTTCCCACGGTTGTTTCGAATGAGCCAAGATTGTTCACATTGTAAGGGCAGTAAAAGTCGGGGGAATCTTAGATGGATATTTTGTGTTCATTTGCGGCAAAAGAGCTGAAGAACTAGAACTTAAAATGCAAATATTGGGCTTTTCGTTATGTGAGGGAACATTAAAATTGAGCTGCTTTCTCACTGTGAAATATTGTTAATGTCACGTTCTGCATTTTTATGAGTAGCTTCCTTACTAGGAGTGAAATACAAAGTTTCATGCATTTTCTTAAAATATTCCCCTCGAGTCTAACTGCTCGTAAAAATTTTACTTGACAGTACATTTAACGTCGTCTGATTCCGAAAATCCAAAATCGCATTTTATATTTTGAATAGGCGAGGCACAGTCTTTGTGAAAATATGGAAGGAGAGTCTCTTAATGAGAGCTCAAAATATTAAATTTTTTAATAAATGTTGGTTAAAACTACTAAAATCGATAAGCCAAATTGATACTAAAAGCCAAACAATACAAGACCGTGTATAATTCTGTATGCTATTTTACTTTTGACTTGCTTAAATTAGTGATCGATAGTTTAAAATTTTAATTATTTTACTAACAACGTTTTCTTATTACATGATAAACTCATTTTAGTATTTTTAACTTCAGTGTAGGATATTCTAATTTTGTCATACAAATAACACTTCATTCCGTACAGCCATTTCCGTTATAGTATAAATCGATGTTTAATAATATAGTTCTTGCAGTTATAAGAGGAATTCAGGATATGCACCCAAACGTAGAGAAGCTTTCTCGTGGGGAAGGTGTAGATTTCACCAACAGCAATATCCCACAAGGATTTTACTTGGAATACAATCACAAGGTAAATGACTAAAAATTGTCCTTTCCACTGTGGAACGAAAGCTTTGCATAAATAGGAAAATGCCCCTTGGCGCCGGAAACGCTATCCAAGTTTAGAACAACTAAAAATTCGGAAGGAAATGTTGTTATCGTAAAATGTGTCCCGGGAAGAACCACGAGTTTTCTAACAACATTCCGAACATTTTAGAACTGGAATAAAAGCTTCATCTAAGGACGAATAAAGCTTTGGGGGAATTTGAAAATTGTGAGGGAAATTTCCGAGACTCCGTCATCACTAAATATTATTTTAAGTTTGTTTTTCGGGGGCGTGAAATCCGCTTTATTTTCACTATTTGGTTATTATTTTAAAACTATTTCCGTTTATCGGTGTTTGATGGCGGAAATCAGGATCAATCAGCTCTTGTCCCAGTTTATAGGAATTCAGCTTTTAAAAGGAGATGAAAACTTTTGAAAGAGAGCGTCGTCCATGTGCATGCTTACTAGCATTCAAATTGCGAGCAAATATTGATACGCATACCGATAACAATACTAAATATTAGTTTAAACAAGGTAAAAAAGAAGTTTAAAATCATAGTCAAACACCAACTTTGCTTAATTCTTAGGAAGAAGACTTGAAGAGGAGCCTGCAAAGTTCCTGTTATTAATCGGATAACGAAACTTGTAAGCTTACTTAATGAAAGTTGCTCTCGATGTTCAATAAAATGAATGCGATACGAATTCAATAAATATTTGATCAGCTTTTGCAGAGGGAGGGGGAAATTTCGATACTGAGTTATATTTAGGACTGGTGCTTACTTTCAGGTGCTTTACAAAATAGCACAGTTTTGTCAAGCGATGGTGTTCAAAATTTAATTTCAACGTGCTTTCGTCTTTGGGATTGTTGTTTCAATGGGACAGTTCTGTTGAATTTTGCAAGGGAATAATTCAGGAAAGGGGGATAATAAATGCTAATTTCATTTGATGGTTAGTTTGTATGAACAAAAGAATTTGTTTGCAACGTCTAAACTTATTCGC
Organism: Tolmerus cingulatus; assembly: GCA_959613345.1. Classification (NCBI taxonomy): domain Eukaryota; kingdom Metazoa; phylum Arthropoda; class Insecta; order Diptera; family Asilidae; genus Tolmerus; species Tolmerus cingulatus. Next base: position 2,091,494 of record OY390707.1, on the reverse strand, counting down.
ATTCATGCTGATTTCCCTCTTTAATATATAAAAGTTTTAGGTTTACATATTTTGTTTAGCAATGCATTCCAAGTTATGAAAACCACTTTCAAGAAGCCAACACTAAAATGCCAAAATGTATTATATTTACAAATAGGATTGCTATGATATTTCAATTTAAATTTAAACTGTATTGACTGCGTTTTCATATTTCATAAAACTCTTGTGGTATGACTTTTGAATAAAACTTTGAATTCAGTAGTTCCTCGTTTTAACCGCGTATGCGAATTCCCTATTCAGTTCATCATCTAATAACACTGAATTCGAAGTTGCAGAATTGAACCCGAACTAAAGGACTTGTTGTTCGTTTTCGCTCCGTTCTGCCCGAAATATTAATGGCAGCACGCCCAAGTTATGATGCAAATAAAGTGGTAGTGGAATAATTCCACCTCCCCCGCATTCAAGGGGAGGCTTGTGGGTTTCAAAGCTAGCCTCTACTAACTTTTATGAATAATCCTGCAATGCATCACGGAAGTAGCAAATCCAATTGACTTTTCAACAAAAACGGATTTCAAACAAAAAGCAACTCTCTCAGCCGGGGGTAAATTGCCATGAAATTTTGCACGGTATATTTAGTTTATCCTCGTAAAAACTTTACTCCTCCCGCCCGCAGAGGAAGAAAGTAAGGAAATGTCCTTTTAATTGCCAACTAGCAGCATTTACTAAAAAGTTTTTAACTTTTGAAATTGTGCAAGTTGTGTTCATTAAGCCAGAAACTTGGTGGTTCCGCGATTTGCATTAAAATACACTTTAGTGCTGTTGATAAGCCCTATCCAGCGAGCTTAGCTCGATTTAATATCTTTCAAGGGGATATCTTAGATTAAAAGGAGGCTTAAAGACTTCCGTTCTTTGAGGCGGGCCCAGGTGAAAGTAAAGAGAGCGAAAAAAACAAGACGCTTTCAAGATTTACGGAGGTGTTTTCTTTAATCTTTGTGGATTAGATTTGCGGATTTCGAAATTTTGCACTGGTTTGTTTTCGAAGCAGGGGCATTTTCTTTGCTTGGTCTTTTTTTCTCTCGGGAGTCTTGAATTTATTTTTAAGCTTCTATCCATTCTACGCAATTTTCATCAATGTTTTTTCTTCAAGTAATGTGAAGCGTTGAAATTTGAGCAATTTTACTCCAGGCCATTGCTGGAGGAATTCCTGCAAGTGCTGAACCGAATAAAAAATAAATATGGAAACATCTTCGGTAGGTAGTGTATTATTTCTGATCCCACGTCAAAATGGCTTTCCCTTGTACGGTAAAACGAGGACTAAAATCAAACGCATATATGTATTTGAAAATTGCTTTGAGAAAAAATTTCAAAGATTTTCAAGCTTTCGTTTCCACAATTATTTTAAAATTCTGGAGATGTCCGATTTTCTCAAATTAACGCTGTACAAGAGCAAATAAAATAAGATTAAAGATTTTGTTTTGTGGAGTTTACATAATTTTAAACATAAAGAATGGTTTTTAGAGTATTCTTTCAATTGATCCTTCATACAAATTGAGAATTGATTAAATTTATTGAAAATAATCAAGTCATCTGTGATACAGTCGATGTAAGACCGAATTAGTCTCACAGATACCGCCGGCTATTCAGGATTGCTCCTTGTAGTGCAAAGTTTGATTAGCTGTGGTAAAGTAGATGAACAGTGCCTGAATACTGCAGGCGAATTTACTCCGATGCTCACGGCAAAGCTTGTTAAAGCAATGCAATGCACTTGAAAAGCATCTTAACTTTGAAGAAAATGTAAGTAAATTTGTCTACTATTTTAAGTCAGTCAAGCTTAAAAGTTTCCACTAATTAAATGGAATACGGAAGTAACTAATACCTTTATTGCTAAATTGTATCATAATTCCGAATATTAACCAGTCACTTCCTGATTTCAAAGGACGAATATTGCAGTAATTTCATTCAGATGATATGCGCATATTCATAATGCAGCAACAGGTGGAACTTTATTATACCAAAATGTGGGCCTTATTACTGATATTAATAATTAGTGTTTCCGAACTATATTTAGGTTGGTTATTAAGGCATTTTTTCTAATGGAAGTTGACTACAGTTTTTTCTTTTATATCAATACAAATTTGTTATTTAATTTATCTGTTTGATTTTTTTTATAAAATTGATGGCGGGATTAGTCTTATCCAAACCTTTCATTACTTCTAATTAATTTTTGCCAGGATACAAAACCTTTAGGTACTTAACTTTTGCCAAGATACAGCTGAAAGGTAACCGTGTTGCCAAGGGACCTCGACGAGCACTCAAACGCCCAAACTTCAACAAAATTGGATGGCTGACGCTGCAAAAGTAATAAAACGCCGCAGCAAGATACCTTTGTCGGGCAGCTCCTTAATTTTGTTCAATGGGTCTCGCATTCTTAAAACTTGTACCACAGGAGCATATTACGTGAGTTCTTGAGAATCCTATTACAGTATGTGTTTTCATCACCAACATTCGTAAACGCGTGCGCCCCACCCCACGAACGTCTTTTGTGCGAGAAAATGCGGAATGCTTTTAATTCATAAAGCCTCTCTTTGTTGGTGCGCTTCATTACGCAAACATTTTTGCAATCCTATAAAACTTTGAAATTCCTTTTTTATATTTTTGCCGCCTCTTAAAATAAATCCATGCAAAGTTCCTCCTTACGCAAAAATGTTTGCGGCGAAGCACCTCGCTTTCTAAATTACGGTCCCAAGTGCCTTAAGTGGCAGGGCCCTGCGAGATACTTTTTGGGGCCCCAGGATGTGTTAAAACACACCTAAAACTGGCCCTATTCATCCAGTCCTTTTTATCAGCAATCTCAAGGATGGCAGTTCTGCGGTGACGAGTGATGGTGTTAAAAATGGAGTCCTCGAAGGGTCGAGATGGACCCTCCGCCCTCCGCCCCGTCGCCGAGGCAATTAACACATTTTTCCGCAAGATATGTGAAGCTTAACGTAGTTATTAAGTCAGAAAGGATCTTAATTTGGTCCTCGTCCGGCTCGAGCAGATCGAGGACCAACCTGAGCCGCTCCAGGTGGGGCTGGCATTAATAATTGACGCAATTTTTCTACAGGGCTGTTTGGGACTATTTGATATATAAATAAGGTTTTAGGGGTGTGCGGGGAGATGGGCGAAATGTCAGGAATTCAAAAGGAATGTAAATAAAATCCAGATGCTTGAGCAGAGGCCGGGGCACCTACTTATTTTTCACCAAACCCCGGAAAAAAGGCCTGCTCCCGGGATCTCTGACAAAAGCAAATGTGAAACTTGCGGAAGATGAGTTCCTTAAAAAGTGGGTCGCACAAAAATTATCATGCTCTGTAGGAGGACTCCACCCAGAGCATTTGGATTTTCTCAATTTATTCATAGGTTGAAATTCAAGGGTACTTTTGAGTTCTTTTTTCCGTCTTTTTTGTGTAGGCCTCCATAAACTTGCGGCCTCGAATTATTCACGAATACAAACACATTCTGGCGGGCGTCGCTCAGGAATGACATTGAACATGTCCGAGAACTTCTACGGAAACAGGATGGGCGGTCTTCTTCTCTTTTGTAATTTTAAAAGTGCCAGAGTAAACATAATCTTTTTTATTTCATTTTTTAAGAAAAAAAAAATACATAATAAGCCCCATAGGGATACGATCTGAAAATATGAGCGATGGCCTAGTTTGGATTGAAACTCGTCATGCTCCTCGTAAAAAACACAACCTTTTTTTCTGGGGTCCAATTGGGAAATGTTGCATTTACCCAGCCTAGGTCAGCACTATAAAATATTAAAGATTCAGAGCTTTAATCAAAATGAGGGATATTATGAGGAGCCAAGTTTTTATTTAAAATGTATAAACCGGGAAAAATACCCTTGACTTTGGTTGCGGATATATTGTGTATGTATATTATTTATCTACAGTCTATACTATTTCAATGATAATTTTCAAAATCAAATTTGAAAAATATTAACAAGTCGAGAAGAGATGAAAAAGCTCTTTCGAACAACATTTGTTTTATCCATATAACGAAATTAGAAATGGCGATTAAATTAGTATGCGTTTATTTTGATTATCGCCCCAAGAGAGGAACTCGAATTCAATTAATTACGAAGCCATTAAAGGTTAAAGGTGAGAACAAAAGCGCTTTCCGCCCGAGGCCAAATCAAATTTAATGACTGTGAACTGATTTGGGTTTTATAGGAGGAGGAATCATGAGGGTAATTAAATGCGTGCACAAAATTCCACACCTCCGGGAGGGCTCGAAGTGACTGCTCGACAGGGAGCCAAACGGTTGCGGGATAATTAAACGGCCATATGCCACCGGAATATGATGGCGCTCCACCCCCGCCCCGACCGCGCCCAAAGCACCAAAAGTTTTATAGGGCGGCAACTCATTGTAATGTGGCGTAATGAATTCCTAAGCCAGCGACAGTCTCTACGCGCGCATTTCTTTGATTAGAATCTTTCATTTCCTTGCAGAAATCGGGACATGGTCGTTATTTATGATTTCTCGTTTTATCGTCATTATCTGTGTAGCGCGCTGCGTACATAGACAATATCGGGGAATCCACGAAAAGAGGGCACATCTCTGCTTAATTAAGATAAAACTCATAAAGCTGCTACTAATCTGCAGCTAAGACTTCTCTCTAATTAGTAACAATCCGAAGAATTAGACGAAAATCCACTCAGCATTTCCTCGCCATCCATCTACCATCCGTCCGCCCCCACCCTCTTTTTTGGCGGGCCCAGCCGGTTTGCACGGCCTCTACCACCGAAAAAGAGAGGAAAAGGCGAAACCTATAGGGCCACTGTCTTCCGAGCAGTTGCTTAGAAATGAAATGCTCCCTAATCAAAATTTAGATGATCCCGCACATGTACGGCTGCAGGCGAAGTGTATCCTTATGTTGCAGATTATCCCGGCTAATTAAGTAGAAAATCAAATTTTCCTCCCCGCTTTGATCTTCCTCCTCACAAAGTCGAATACCATATTTTATATTAACTGGAGGGCAGCGGTTGGGTGCGGAAGTGACATAGATCGGAAATGGCGTGGCCTTCAGGAAGTCTAATCAAAAATACGTTTCAGTTTTCGGCATATTGTGGCTATGTTCGGAATTTCGTTTCTAATTACTTTGTGACGGGAGGCGGAGTAACTTTTCAATTATGGAATAATGGGGTGCTGGAACCGCTCTAAGTAATGTGAAATTAATTTCTAAGAATTTTTGGAATTTCTTGATACTTCAATAATATACTTGCCAACTTAGGTACTTTCTCGGAGAGATGTGTATATCGTCAGGGGTTTGCTTCTGACGTTGCTAGAGATTTATTGTTTAATAATATTTAATATAAATGGAAAATATATATCAACAAAGTTATTTCTGAGAACATACAAGTTATCGAGCTTTTTGCCAATATTTGCAATTTTAGAACATTTTCTAGCGAATTCGACTGTTTCATGTTTTTAAAAAATTCTAAAAAACTGTGTAGACAATTTATATTTAGTCTATGTGCAAATGTCACTATCATTATTAATTGAAACCATAACAGTTTTTGGTTAAATTATTTGGACAGAATATAATTTTAATAAAAGTGTACCCAGCGACCTACTAGTTTTGTTTAAATTAATTTCAAATGCCCAAAAACTCTATAAATGTCATTATGTGTATTAAAATTAGGATGTTAAAACAATATTTACTATTAAATATGTACCTAATTTTTCGTTTAAGAGTTAATATGTTTAATTTTGAAGAATAGCAAAAAAAAAACCCAAAAAGGTCCTTTAAAAATTAAAGCTAAATATCAACGCATGGTTCAAAACCGCACATCCTGCCAGCGAGCACATGTGACTGAATTCATCTTAATATCCTTTTGAGTAATTTAAAACAAACACCGCGTAAAGTGTGTCGCTTCAGTCACTTAGCTGGAAAACACGCCGTGCGGGAAAGTAATAACGTCACGAAAAAAGCCCTACAAAAGAAACAATAAATTCCGTTGAAGGAAGTACACTACGAAAAAATGAAATCTCATTGCGCGGAGAGGAGCCTTTTTATGAGGAATCACTTTACATACATTTGGGTGTAATAAGCGTGCTTTGTGCGACACTCGCGCCCTGCGGCCCCCGCCACGTGGGCCACGGTGGCGCACTCACGGCACTCGGGGTGCTTACGAGGCGAGAATTGCTCTCGAGGACGTGATGGTCCTTCAGGAAGCGCAGTCCTTGCAACAAGCGCCGCTCGGGCCCTTTAGGGCAATTTGCATCTTAAGACCGGGGATAAGAGCACACTCATAAAAGCAGGGGGTGTGAATTGAATCAGCAATCAAGCAAACTTACCTATAATAATGAATTTCCAAACATGCATCTGAAGTTGCTGGTATGCTCCCATGCAAACGCGCTCTATCTCATCCCAGCTGCAGGTACCACTGAAGGGGCGCGATCAGCAGGTCGCATCTTCCGGAATATTAGTCTCAGCAGAATCACATAATTTATAAATCCCACAGTCACTCACTTGCCACGTCTGTCTACTTTCATTTATCGGAGAACAGTCGCATCTGGGAGCATCGTAGTAAAATAGTATACAGTGCGCGGAAATGAATCAAGCACTCCTCAAACCGCGCACCCTATAGAATTCTTGGGGGATGCTAAAGATTAAGAAAAAAAAATGTCTTTTCCTTGGCACAGTTTCGGGGAATTTGCCAGAGATATTTTGGGGACGAGCCGAATTCCTCCTAAAGCCCACCAACGACGACGACAACGATGCCGCCGCCGCCGCGTTGGCAGCGTGCTTATCAACATTCACCAGTTTTCGCAGGAGATAAAATTTTGCAACTTTTGCTGTTCCCCGCGTCCACATTTTCCGGCCCATTAGGAACGAAATTGATTTAAAGTTTCCATTTTCTCGGAGTTAACTTAAATATTCGACAGACTCCTCGACGATGTAAAAGTTGTGTCTAAGCGACTCGATAAGATAATTTGCAAGCTTAGGGCAGAGTCCGATAGTTCGTGCTTTTGAGCGCACCTACTGCGGCCCTTCAGGACCTCCCTAAAGGTCCGGGAGGGGTCTAGGGATGCGACGTATAATACTAATGAAATTAGATAAGGACACTTCGGGGCACCTTTCCGGGATAATTCACTTTGAAGAGATTGAGCCCGCCAGCCGGGCTCTGTCTAGGGCTCAGCAGTGCAAATATTAATGAGAATTACTAGGGCCTAGACGGAACTTTGTCATTGCGACAGGAAGACAGGATGCAAGACAACAAGAACTTATTGTTCCTGATTACTTCATGTCTTTTCACGGGACTTAACCGACAAATTGGAAAACGTACCGAAAATGCTCATGGTGAATAATGCAAAGAGAGCCTGGATTTCTGTGACGAAAGGGCTTCGAGGGAGGTTATTTACCCCGAGCACTCCCGGTAAATGAAATTCCCGGCTTCCTGCACTGTTTCTCAAGCAAGAAATTCAAGAGAAAGACGCTTTGTTACGGATGTTGGCAAACTGTCACGTTTTATGCATTTGAAAATCGCCAGGACAAAGGAGGAATGTGTAACGAACTTGCTCGAGATGATAGTTCAAACAGAAGACGAACATCCTTTCTGCAATAATTAACTCATTGAAATGAGACGATTCGGGCGCACCAAAGCGAAATCCTCAGAGATTTTTTTTCACTTATCTTCAGCCGAATGAGAGGTGAAAATGAGAGTAGGAAGACTTTTCATCTTCTCTGATTCTCGAAAGGTACCTAGCTGCTGGCTTCTATTTCTCGAAAGGGCTGGATTTGTTATTGTCTTTGACGACTTTAATCTCCCTTTTTGCCACTAGCGATGGCTTTTATACTTCAAGGGACTTACTGCGGTAATTCCTTTCCTAGGAAATTGGGGCACTACTGGGAAAATAATTCATTTTCATATATTTCATTTTATTAGAGGACCTTCTAATTATAATAAGCCTTTGAAAGCAGCTACTAGGAGTGTCTTCTGAGAATATTTAATGAAAACGTGACCTACATTATACACTTAATCATCATACATACGAAAGAGCAATTAGAAAATTTGAATTTTGAAACGGCTTTAAACAAATCCATGCTAGTGCTATTTCTTTAAAGACAGTATGTTTTGAACTGAATTAATAATTTTTAAATGCTTTCCTTTTGGTTAGTATTAATAAGTATTTTAGAAATGTTATTATTACTTCTGCTGAAAATGACCATGGATGCTTGCGCAAGCAATGAATGTACGAAAATCGTTTCGTTAAATCCATAAGCTTGTGAGTGGTGCATTACCCAGAAAGGGATATTCACAATGAATTCCCTAAAATTTCCGAATGTTTCTGCTAAAGCCTTAACTCGACATAAATAATTAACTTTGCTTACAAATCAAGCCTATTTCCATACATACTTCATCATCGCTGTGCAGGACCCAGAAGCTTCCACTGATAGGATTGTGCAAATACGGATGGCGAACGGAGTGTATGTACGTCATAAAATTTTCATCAGAACTCTATGACAATTGGACAGACGAGCTATGTACAATGGGCTTACAATATCCGAGGACAGCAATAATGACTCCTTCTGGCTTTACTTATGGCCCTTTGTTAGCTTTTTTAATTGAAGTTCGTCTGTGCCCTCCCACTCTTTATGGGGGGATGGGTTCCTCCAGCTAAGCCATTTTCCCTCAATTAGGCGGACAAAATTTTTATTCTTTTGTAATCTGTACGCTCGCCGGATGGAGGTCGTTTAAAGTCCGGTTCGCTTTTCAACTCCTCCTCAGTTGTTGACTTTTCCCTCAAAATAATGGGTGAGCAGAAACGACCACAAAATTCGACTCTTCTTACCCTGCTTTATAGTTTATTTACTTCGAACGCTATAGAGTGGCGGACTGGATGTTTCCTTTTTAGAGAACCTATTGTTTGGCTGTAGCTAAAAAGAAAACTACAATTTTTGAAGGACTAGCTCATTTTACGCTTGCCCTATTTAGGTCTAAATGTTTTCTGTATGTCTTTATAACTTTATTTGGGAAAAACAGGCAAACATTCTAAATGCTGTTTCTTCTTTCTTTTATAAATTTCATAATCCATTTAAATTCAGCATATTTTTGAATTCAACATCATGATTCTGAAACCAAAACCCTTCATTTATAAGTGAGGCAAAATTAAAAATGATTAAATAAAATTTTTGAAGGAATATTCTGAAAATCTTGAATATCTACGCAAGCGAAACGAAAATGTAAATGATAAAAAAATATTTGCTTCATCTGGTATGCTTAAGAGAGGGACATTTTGAATTTGCATTCACCGACATAACAATGTACAGGTAAATTTAAGTAGGTTTTATGAATTTTAATGCCGATTTCCTATAATTTTATAGAACTTAATCGTTAAAGGACTAAAAACAAAAGGACTGAAGATTACTATGAAACTCATTACCCAAAAATTATGCCCTCGAAATAAAAATGGCCAATCAGGGTCAATTGACATTCGCCCGTTTTAACCATTATATCGTAATGAATATCCTGTCAATTATGCTCAACTTCCATGACACAAAAGCCGTGACATGTCACACGAGCGAATTAAGTATCCGAATTGCGTGACACCGAACTTCCTTTTGTTAAAGTTCCATTCCAGTAATGAAAGTGGAAAATCTTGTCTCGTAGTTGTCTCTTAAAGAAGATAAAAATAAAAAATAAAATAGCACTACGTCACACCCGGAAAATTCCCGGAGCCAAAGAGGCCAATAAGCCTAAGTACGGGATGAAGGAGCCCTGCGAGCCCGGCTTTCTACTTTTAATAATGCGATCGCATATTCCCGCAGAGACACTCCCTACCCCTCCTCCACCGGCCACATAAATATCTCTACGGAATTTCTGGAGCAATAAATATTTTTTTCCGTGGAGTAGTGAATCATCGGCGCTCGGATGAAATTATGCGCGCTAATGTACGCATACCCTTTGCAGGCGGGGTGTGGTTGGTGTTAATATTTTATTTTTCAGATTATTTTTTATGGCATCATCCCGCTCTATATCTTAGCCCTGTATAGGGGGAGGGAAAAAAAAAGAATCGTGGAAACACGCCATTTCCGTGCAATAAATTTTCACCTTTTTGACTACCTCCCCGCCCCGTGCAGGACTCGGGTGCTCCACAGTGGCAAAATCATTAATTGAAACATTTATAGCGCAGCCCCGCGCATAATCATGCATTTCCGGGACGGCGGTAATTTACTGCAGCTATCACAATGGCCATTTCGGCGCAATTAAAATTGTTATTAATTTAATAAAGCAGCGACTGCTGGGTTTATTGTAGCAGCTCGCTGTGAGTTCGGGTGTTGGCTAACGCGATTACGCCTTGGTTCGAGTCAATCGGGTATTGGTCCGGGCGGTGCTAAGACAGCGGTCTCAAATGGTATTTATCGGTGAGCAGACCGTGCCGCATAATGTGTCACCCGAAGGGTATGCACCCTAATGCCGAAAGGACCCTGGATTCGGATAGTCAGCGGTGCGTATCAGTCCCTTCCACTCCGGAATTTATTTATTCAATAACCCCTAAATTTTAAAACCTTTTCCTTCCAAAATCTTCGGTCACATCGTTAATCTTGCGCTGTCATACGTTGAATGGGACCGTGTCAGGCAGGATGTTTATCTCAGACCCACTTACCCTTGCCAGAAATCTGCTTGGATTTGTGAAAAAAGATTCTAGTTGAGGGAGTTATATAGGTAACTACAGGGCGGTCGGGACTTCCTTTAACAGGTAAACATTTCGAATTTGGCGTAAGTCCTGTTTACAACCGAATAGTCACGACCTTGCATCCAAAGTCCTTCTTGAATAGTTGGCTCCTTATCACAGCCTCCTTTCGGCGGCATCTGGGACTGGGAGCGCCACTTCAGAAATAAAAAAAATCAGTTTGCGAATTCTCACCCAATTGATTCATTCAGTCGAAGAACTGCCAGACCACACAATAAATAGGCGAAAAGGGATTTATTCCCTAAAAATTTGGCCCTCAACTGATTTAGACAGATCTCCTGGAATTGCTTATTTCAGAAGTACTCTCCCGAAAAGTTTCCCGTGAAGGTTAGGGTAAATCGAAGGGACAGGGCCGTGGAAAGGTTATGCATCTGATAAATATAAATGGGCCTGCGACTTTCAGAAGTCCTCGCTTGCGAGTTCCTTTTTTATATAATCTTCCAGTTGATATCGGAGAACGAAACGACGAAATGGAAGGACCCATCTTCCAACTATCAATCCCCTTGACAATTTCGGGCAGAAAAAACTTTGCCTCTCCCGATTTATTTATTCAGCAGGAGCCGGGCCTACTCCTGTCCTGCATTCGACCATCTATCTATCTGGGAGCCCCCCGCTGTCGTAGGGCTCCGCATTGTTGACAGACAGCGCACAGAAATCGCCGGAACGATAACAGAAACGTTAAGGCGATAAATAACCGGCTACGTCATCAGCGGCCCTTCGACAGTGATACCGTCTGTCGCTGTTAATGTTAATGCGTTTGATCGCGTCTGATGTTAATTACGAGCAATTTTCTCATCCCATTTGCTGGGCCCGTCACAGCGTCACAAATTGGACCTTTTCAACGGCGACCCTATATCTCCGCGGAACAAGAGGGCAGTAGACGTTGTTAATGAGCAATTTTAGCCGTACCTGAAACGAAAAGAGAAAAAACGGTGTTAATTAATTGCGACAAACAATTTCACGGGGATAAAATTGAGAAAATCCCTTGGTAAGCGGTCGTCTACAAGTGTGAATAAAAATACAAAAATTAAAAGAATAAAAAATAAGCCATATCGCAAGCCTGAAGCGGTAGTCAATATATTTTCCGTTTTTTTGCTGATTAATTTGAACAAAAGGAGACCAATTAATATCCTTGCAAATATTTGTGTTGGGATCTCGTTAATATATGAGTCTGCAGGACAGTGCACGCCACGTGCCTCCTGTGATTTAGACGCCTCATTAACAACATGTCGAAGGCGATGATCAACAGGGCAATTTACTTTGATCGGATGTTGTTTTTGTTGGGAATGTAAAAAGGTGAGATATTGCTTTGCACCCTGATAAATTTTTAATTGTTGGAAATATGCTGGGATTTAATTTATTGTAATGATTACAAATTAAGCTGTTTCAGGCTGCGAACCCCCCAAAAAAAGCTATACAAGTTTTGGTACCTACACTCCAGAAGCTGAGTATAAATTCTCCTTTATCCTAAGAGTCATTTTGTATTCTTTTGTGTGAAAACTTTTATTGCAATCATAAAAGTTGACAAATTTTCGGTGTAATCCATCATAAATTACATCAGTTCCAAATTTTCGGAATGACATTCAATCAATTTTGTAAGCCTTGTTTGGTTTAAAAACAAATTAGTTTAAACATACGCATTAGTTAAAATATAAGCGAAATTACGTCAAATTTGAGAGGATTATAAAATTAATTTAAAACAAAATAAAAAAGTAATAAGCCTAATGAAAGCTTACCCCAAATGTTCTTATTATAAAAATTTTTCAATAAATCCATAAGATTCATAAAATTGAAGCTTGATACCTGGATTAATCTATAAATTTTAGAACAAACACTGGCTGTTTTTAATGATTTTTAAATGAAGCTCTCAAAAGCACCCTACGAATTTTTAAAGAAAATCCCTATTTATTTACATTTACACTTTTGTCCGGTACATTACTGCGAATCTGAATCTCTCGCTTTATTACTATTATTTATTTACTTTGACCACTATGTTTCTGCACCGAGTGGTTGTTTTGCAATTAAATAATTAATAAATACGTACACCTTAGTTCACCCTTTAGTTCTGCGCTTGACCTTACAGAAATAAATTTCCATCGTAACTCAAGTGAAATAAATGGAATTGTTCTGGAGCTGACCTTCGCACTGGGCGAGACCAATTACGCCAGAATCAGGCACCGCACTAAATCCCTTTTCGAAGGAAACTTTCCTTCTGCTAGCACAAACATCCCAGAGCTGCGAAAACTAAAGGTAAATACGAGTACACAATTCCTGCAATGCAGTTTTTCGCGGAACACCAGAGGCAGAGCCCGGAACTTGCGGCCTTCACCGCAGCAGAGGCCGGCTCCTGTTCATTCCAGATAGATTAACTGGGATAACAAATTTTCATTACTTTGCGCGCATAGGCTCCAGACAGAGAACCGAAAGTCCTGATCGGAAGCTTCCCGGCCTGCCCTCTAATCTCAGGCAAAATTTTGTTTGAAACCCAAAGTATTATCGTATAATATACTAAGAGGTCTCACCTGGAAGTTGGAAGGTTGCTAATAGGACACCCTTCCTGCCAATGCCACGTGATAAATCGCAAGGATGCTGCCCTCTCAGACCACATGAGCTCCGATAACTTCTTCCCATTCCAGAGTTAGGGCCAAATTTCCATTAGGCTCTAGATAACATCGCCGATAAGATTTCACTCGAGGAAGTCAGAGAGAACTTGAGGCCGCCTTGGGGTCAGCGGGGCGCTTGTAAAATTTCCGATTATTACCAGGACTCACACACGAAGCGGGAATGGACAGTTTTTCCAGAGGGAAGCGCCATGTCTGCAACATTCGATTTGTTTGGCAGCAGAATTTCCACTTATCAGGGCTCTGTTAGCAGCCGGAAGTTCGCAGACCGAGCGACTAAGAAAACAGGAATTTCGACAAAGTTTAGTCAAATGTGAGGCAAAGATAAGGGCTGATGAGGCTCCAGCCAGAAATTACTTCCCCTGCAGAGTGGCACCATTTCCCGTACCAGCCCCAGGGGGTTTAAGTTTTATAAATCCAGAATTAATAAGGACAGGCATGTCCGGCATCGTTCGTCGATATGGACGACGACGGCAATAAGCCGATATTGCTTTCTGGGTATTCTGGGAAGAATCTGGGGAGGGCTCGAAGAGGACGGGAACTGGGCACTACAAATGAACTCGAAAGAACTTTTCCCGACAACTTCGTCGATTAAATCCATTAGAATTGGTGTGGCGGATCCAAGGCGGGGGAATAATTTTCCGACCCATTTCCCCCCAACTTTACCCTTTGTGAAAGTTAATAGGTAAAAAGAGTAGACGAATTGAAGGCCATTACTCAAGTTCGTTCTGTATGAATATGCCGCACCCAGCTCCGCCCCTGGACCTCCCCTTCATCGCAGAAACCAGGATTGGCTCCACTCAAAACTTGAAACTGTGCACGTCTTGGTGACAGGATAAGAATTCTTGTATTCATGGTTAAAACCGTTGTTAGAAGTAGTTAAACTTTAAAATTAAATTCCTTAGACTTGGGAAAATAGTTTGCTGGTATTTTAGCATCCCCTTTACAAAGGGCCAGCGTACCTGCTGGGCTTCAAACCAAACATTACAAGGCAAAAAGTCCTTGAAATTATCCACCCAAAGCCCCATTTTGAAAATACAATATTATGTAAAGAAGCAGTGCAAAGCGCTGAATGCAAGCCCTTCGAGGTTTTGTGAGGTAGTGCTTCACTCTGCGGATTTCTGCCCGGGCGCTTGGCGCAAAAGAAACAATGAAGGAAATGTTTTCAATTATTTTACTTTATATTTTCGCAACACTAACTTCCGTCGGGCTGCGGAGTTACCTCGAAGGCCTTTTCCGCGCGGCTTTAGTTCTGGTTTAACTTAATAAGCTCTGGCCGGGGATAAAATTTCCTCTGCAAAAAGAAGCCACGGAAATGAATTGCTGGGTTAGACAGTGACTTCAAAGTAGGTGAGTAAAGCCGTAGATCTGTTTTGGCTGGGATTACTCGGACTTTTCAAAAATTAAATGAAATTTAATCAAGCAATTTTCCCCATTGTTAATAAATGCGAAAATTATTTCATTTTCTTGTTGCCTTTTACTTTAGGGTGAGATTTATCCTAATTATAATAATAGTGGCCTTTACTAAAAAAATAAACGTAAATTAAAATTATTTGCCAAGCAAAACTTGTCGTAATTAATTATGTTTCTAAATACATAGTCGCATTGAATTTTTTTGGATCCTAATAAATATAAATAGTACAGTCCACACTACGAAAATGTATAGGTGCATGTGAAATGCTTTCTCACCATTTTACAGTGAATCTCGACTAGAGCTGGTTTCTCAGATATGCAGTATAAAGTTTAGTAAAAAGCCAACATTCACTGTAATAAATTCTAGTATTTCTTGTTGGTTCCCTGGTTTTCCAGTAAATATAACTAAAATAACAGATATCTTTTACACTAAAATTTAAGTAAAGGCACTGCTCAGTTAATTCAGCTTGGTTTTGCTAGAAATTCGATCATGTTTGCCAAAATTACTCTACGATCCGTACGGATACTGAGAATTCAATGCAAATAAATAAATAATATGCAGTGAATTTCATTTTCAAAGTTGGGAAATCCAATTTTAATAGAATAGGTTTCCGGTATTTTCAGATAAAACCGAAAAATAATTTAAATAATTTCCTAGAGTATAATCTTAAATTCACTGTTTTGTAAGGAAAAATATTTAAAATAAATATTAGTAGATGTTGAACATAAGTATGTATAATATTTGAAATGTGTTAACATTTTTCGTAATACCTGGGGGAAATCAAAGTTAAGTATATTTTATGTAGAATTTAATACCCCTTTAACATTTACAGAATTAATGTGAAACAATCTAGGTACAGATGGTTTATACTATTCCTTTTCTTTTATTAAGAGTTGCCCTAAATTCCACTGACAGTGGACATTGTGAGAAATTGTGTGCCCAGAAGCAAACAATGGCAATCTACTGAAATCATTGCTTATCAAAATCTCTTGTTTACACCGCAGGAATCGTTACATTGTCATTACATCGTGTTCATTCCCTAAAGGAGAACGCAAGTGCTCCTTAGAGTATCTTTCGTCTATTAATATCTTATTCGACTATTGGTTAAAGCTTTAAGGTTACCCTAAGGGAAATTTCGTTGAACCTTTTCGCACATATCCTTCGACAAGGTGTGCCGAGAGGAACCTAACAACCCATAAAAACAATAGACAAAACGCTGCCAACGCGCGAACCGAGCGCTATCGAATTGTCAGCTTTTCTGCGAAAACTCCTAAGAAGCGGAAAGCGTTCACCTTGCCTCTGATCCTTGGAGAGAAGTCCCGTCCTCGAGCTCCGAGCAGACGGGCATTATCATGCAGATATCCTGCCGGGTCGAAAGGAAATAAAATTCGCTTACAAAGTTAAATTTCATTGGTTGCACACACTTTGTATTTGATACACGGCAGGTGGGCGAGACGGGGGAGTTAGTATCATAGAGCCCTACACCCCCACCCCGCCGTCCCAGGGTGACAATGGGGCCCTCAATATTGCGCCCCCATTTGAGGGATGTCGGGGGTACCGCACCGCTGTCGCCACTTTGTCGTTAGTTTTATTGTGAAAAATTCAACCCGCACTCAATCGTTGCGCGCACCTCCACCTGCCTGAGAAGTGCTCAGAAATAAATTCTTTTGTTAAGTGTTGATATTGTGAACCGTACCGGAAAGTCAAAGCTCCTGGAAAATATGAAATGGGAATGTCTCGGGACGAACGTGCAAAGTGCGACAGGCAGTTCTGCGGAGAAAGGGAGGGTTCAGAGACACGGCGGAAAGTTTGTTTTTTATATCCATATTTCTTTTATCATGTAGGGATTCATTTAACTTTTGCAGCGGAAATACGCTGAATTTTCAAGGAATTTTTATCCCATAGCAAGTCGTACACGTTTCTTATCTTTCGACAGTATCCGGCCAAACTTTGGACTGCATCCCCGACTAAACTTTCCGGCATTCCCATGTATAGACCTCAAAACATGTGAGACACTTTATTAAAGTTTTCGCAGGCCGTGAAAAATGTGCTCTGCACAGATTTACCCGGGTCGTATCCCGACCCGTCATCCCCTCGTCCCGACAGAAGGCTTGGTGCTTGCCAGGCTTTCTCTCTATGTCTTTCTATGTGTCGGTTGCTTCCTCGACAGCTTCTGGAGATCCTGAGGAAGTCCCATAGAACTCGAGGAGCCAGAAGTTAACAAGGAAGCCACAATCGGCGGATTCGCCAAAAATATTACATTGTAACTTTAATTTGCATTAATACCCCCCATCTGCGAGACCGGGGGTGCGTTTCTCGAACAGAAGTTGAATTTTAAACACGTGCGGCGCACAAAATTCAATTTTACCAAAATTAGGGGCACACCGAGGTTTGGGCTCCGTCAACTTTTGTTTAAAAGTTTTGAGCGCACTCAAATTTTCACGTTGTTCTCCAGCTTGTTAATTCGTTATTTGAAATGTTTACAATCATCTCCACATCTGTGTTGATGTTTCACTCAAGCCAAAATATTAAAGTCGCTCATTATGTGAGGATTGGCGTCCTGCATATACTTATATGTATATTGTATAATACATTTTATATACCGCCGAGTGCTGTTTGTCTTACATACATTAAGCAAGTAACAAACGCCCCCGCCCAGCAAGTTCTAACTTAGATTTATGTTTACATTGCGGGATGACATGCTAAGGAAAAGTGGTTTGCAGGAGGCTGAGAACAATTGTGAAATTCGAAGATTCTACTCTGCTTTGACGGCATCTTGAAAGAAGAAGTTAAGTAGCTGCCGTGGGATGAGGCCATCTTAAGGGTCACTTAACTGCTGCGAATACATTCAACTCGTGTTGTTTCGATGTTTGCCTTCTGAGAAGAGATATCTAAGCGCTACACTCCCTTTTGAATTATTCTCGAGTTTTTCAATTTAAACTCGAATTGGATGCTCCTCTGGTCAGGCCCCCTGTTTTTTCCTTATTCTAGAGATCTTGGAAAAAGTTTTCAATTGTATCTTTTGCCGGCAGCAAAGATTTAGGCCTACTTCTTTTCGGATGATTTCATCTAATTTCTATTACGTAAGTTTTTGTATTTATACCCTCTGTCGTCATGGATGTATTCACGTCCGATAGATTCCTCCGAATTATTTTCTTGTCAAGTATCCTTTCAGAGCCAATACGGTCAGTTTGAAACTTTTCTGAGAGATAGTGAAATTTTAGGAGGGTGCTATGGAAATTTCTTTTTCGTAATAGGCACTTCTTCCCTAAATAGATTTTTTTTTTATTGAGCCCCAAATGACAGGGCAGGAGACATAATACAACCTGCTTCTGGTTAAATATCCCTTCCGACCAATGTAGTAAATACTTGATTAAAATTCCTCTGTGAATGAATTTTAGTAAAAAATTCAATGATAGATATCATTTTCCTATAAAATCAATTTAAGTATCTTGAATTAAAAATTTTTACTTAGATTTGACTATGATATTGATATAAATAATGTTTTAGTATGATTCAGCCTGTTTTCTACTACTTTATAAAACGCTTTTTTACGTTACGTACCTATACTTAACTATGAGTCAACCTTTCTGGCTGAATATGAAATGGTTCATAAAAATCCATTAAAACTGTCCCACCGTTCCAAGAAATTTTATGGCGAAGCAACAAACAGTGCCATTTTCCTAAGTACCCCGCTTCCTCTTTAGTATAGATTTCTCCCAAGAGTTAATTTAGTAAAGTTGCATACGAGCAAAAAGTCCTCATCTGGCTAGCGTCATTAAAGCCGAGGATCTGTTTTGGATTGCTTTTGCACGATAAAACCGCCATAAAATTTGTGGGACAAGAAATAGATACCATTCTGAACTTCTCTAAGATGTTTCATCCCGTGGACGTACTTAAAAGCACATCGCAAAATATTAAGCAGGACATTTCCCCCTCCCTGTCCTACATCTGTTTTTAAGACCAAGATTTCCCCGGACCACTTAAGTCGTCGCCTTGAGTCAATTTGTTGCATTTTTAAAAGCGAAAATCACTTTATGGGTGCTCCGTATGGCTTACAATTTCCCAAGGAGTCAGGAAAATCTGTTTTTCGCTAAAAATAAAGCCGCAATTTGAACGTTCAACGTAATTTCCACGGTATTTTGTTAAGATCACTTTCCTGAATAGTCTAGCAGGCCTCCATATTAGGGAAATTTTCGTAAAAGTTCGCAAACGACTTTTACGCCCACGGAAATATCAAAGAGTGATACAGGATATAACGAGTCCTGAGTAGAGAAGTGCCTTCTCCTAGATTTGTTCTTCGGCCTGAGCATCCTTTATTATGGTAATTTGCATGCTTCCCCGAAAATGGTCTGGAAAAAGAAAAAAATTGTTCAACTTTTAACTTCCCTTCGGCAGGAAGTGGGGAAGAGAACGACGATCCGTGTCCCAAGTGTAAAACAAGACGTTCACCTTTTTAGCGTAAGTTAAAAATTGCAATTCGCCCTAATCGGTGTCCGGGGTGCCTTTGCAATGTATCCTTTTCATCCCCCATGCACACAGACGTCTCAGCATGCGCAAGATGTATTTTCATTTCGGCAGAGGCTGGAAGTTTTTCCTCCTTATTTCATTAAAATTTTTATTTTCAGTGATAAAAGTAAAAAATAAGTCTTGTTCATATTTTTAGCAAATTTCTTTAAAGTTTCGTAGTTTCTTTTCATTTTATGTTTACTGCACTACTGAGAGGAGTGAGCATTTTCCCTTATGAGGGCACATATTGGACCCTGTGGAACTGCCGAAGTTGGGACTGTGAAAAGTTTGAAATCTGTTAAAAGGAACTTCTTGGTGGGCCCTGGAAGATTCACAAATTAACTAACTAGTAGGCAAACTGTTGAGTGATAGTGCAGACGATTGCCAACCTTTTAGAAGTAGCTTCTTTTAGGATTGAAACTTTTAAAAGATTGCTTCAATTTCGAAACTTTTATGATTCAAAATATTTTGCTTATTCAGGTAACTTCAAAATTAAGCAATATCTCAATTTAATTTTTGAGCACGATCTTAATAATCTGCCATTGCTTTTGTTAGTTTAAGTGTAAACATTTTAACTTTAGAGAGTACAATTATATAGATAGATATAGTGGACTTTAATTTCTGAGATATTCCCACTGACCTCTTAAGGGATTAATTTCCGTATGCCTTGGCACTGTTCCGAATTCCCTCCCACCAATATTTTATATGAAAGGCAGCTGGCTCCAGTCGGCGCCAGGCGAAAAAATTGTTTGCATGCTGCGCACCTGTACTTCGACTATTTCTCATGTAAGCCCCAGAAGGGATAGAAATTTTAAAAGATTTTAATGGGGCTCCGCCACACAGAGCGAGGGATGAATCGAGGAAAAATCCAGGAATTTCCACATCCCACACGACTAAATTATTTGCAGGCGGGAATTCTTTCCGCATTGCTTATTAAATCCCGATGGTGCCACGAATGCAGATGGCGAGTGTGTTGCTCAGCACCGGAAGAACATTAACTTCCTGAAAATTCACTCCTGGTCCCCACGGCCGGGATACTCAGGACGAAGGCGAAATCCAATTTGTATAAATCTTTAGCAACAAATTTTTGCATCATAACCCTCCGACATGCCGGCACGTTCCCGCTGGAAAAGTCCACCCCCGCAGCCCCTCCCGCGGAGGATAAAAGTGTCATCAGTCTCAAGTGGGGCTTCATGCGCCACAAGTGAGTGGTGATTAACCCAATCCCCGGGTAATCCTTTTAACGTGGAGGGAACGTTAACAGATTTTTATAGTACCTTTTCTTTCTGCGGGGGTAACCACAAGTGGCATTAGAGTTTACAGCCGGGCGATGCAACAGCGCTCCGTGTCGCGTCTCGTCGCTAGTGCTGATTTCCTTTGCCGGTCATAAAACGCGAACATAAACAACTGGCGCAGGGCGGAGGCGCGATCGCCCCCGCATCCCGGCTTCCGTCCCGAATTACAACGGAAAGCACTTCGGTGGCGTAATATTTTCTAAAAACATTACCCGGCGGTTGCTTTTCCACGATTTGCATGCTGTAAATTTATGCCTGCGTCGTCTGCTGGGGCTGGTGAGCTTTTTAATGAGTTTCTGCATTTACATACGCGACGGGGTGGGGGTGGCCGATCCTCTACATGACGGAGAAGTCTCAATTTTTTTGTTTTTCCCGGAAATCACAAGTCAGCTGCTGTGGCCCCCGAAGGCTGGATTCGTATCCCCGCCCTAAGCAAACAGATTCCTTGAACCTGTGTTTTTGTTCTTAATGGAGCCTGTGCACCATCCGCCCCGGCTGTATAAATAGTTGGCGTATGTAAGCCAAGGGTTGGCCCCACCCCACTCACCCCCGCACCCTGGATGCGTCGGATCGCGCCAAACAACAATCCCTGCAAGTTAATCCACACGTATGGAAGATAACAACTTTGACAAAGTCTGGTGCCGTGCGCGCAAGCACTAATTCGTCTTTCAATGGGCTCTCTGCTTTCGGAGGATTAAAGTTATTCTATTTGGGGGCTCAGAGCACTCGACTTTGTATAGGGTGTCTCAGAAGTTTCGCATCCTCGCCCATACTGTCGTATTTCTGTAACAAAACTGGGGAGCTGAAAGTGCATCTTGCACCATCACTTCCGTTCTCCGTGAGCTTTGGCACTTGAATTACTTTAATAAGATTAATTCCGCTCAACGTTGCAGAAGAATGGCAAAAGAGCGGATCCCGAGCAGACTTATGGTTGCGGGCTGGCGCAGAAAGAATAACATAAATTTTCTTAATATTCCACAAAATTGCATTCATGTTAGACGCAATTTGTCACAAATGCTGTTTCCCACGAAATTCTAAGATTTGTGGTCCTTAACAACTAGCCCAAAAGCATCCTTGGCTGGTGCCTTCGGGTGCGCCTTGGCGTCCCCCTGCAGACTCGGGCTCTCTTGACTATTTTACACAACAATCAACTCCGCTCCGGAAGTGCTTCTCTAAGACCATACAAAAATTTATGTAGTTTCGTCCTTGGTTAAACATCAGAATGTTGCCGAGCGCACCATCTTCGCCCCGAGTGGGTTCGTTTCGCCCCTAACGAGCTCCTGCCGGGGCCAGAGGGTCCCTGACGACGTAAGGGTATTGCTGAATTTTCAACCCTGATTTATTTGGCTTACCTGCGCGAGAAATCTGTTGATGCACTTCGCTTTCAGAAAGAAAATCCTCAAGGCAAACACCTTGCGTAAACTCCATTACTGCCACTGTTTTTCTTCAATTCAAAACATCCTTTTTTACTCGAGCGAACACTTTGGCGAAGTAATGTTCCGGAATTTCTTTAAATTTGTCTTGTCAAGAAAAGGGGCTGATTCTTAAGTGTATCACGGAATACATTACATTCGGGGGCTGTGCTACAACACGGTTTAGAGAAGGGTGCTGGGTTGTTCAAAATTAATTGAAAATTTTTCCTGAAGATGTAAAGTTTAATACGAATTGGGACACAACAATTGTTGGTTTTCTACTATCAGCAAGCAATTTTGCATTATTGTTAACTGCTGGAAGAGTATTTTAATCTGACCTTTGTAACATATAAAATAAGAGCAATATTCCATATAAACTACTATGTATTTTTCTGAGTAAAAGTTGAAATCACCTGGTAAAATTTGTTTACAGTTCAGAAAAATAAAAATATTCCAGCAATATTCAGGGGATTTATCACAAATAACTGGTAATGCGATTTAATTCTTTATTTTTCGATTCTCTTAAAATATCCGAAATTGGAGTAATATCAGACGAACAACCTTTTTTAAAAGGACAAATACGGGCCGAGTTTCTACGAAGCGCTGCTTTGGTTCCACATATAACATAAAAATCGAAGCTGATATAAATTTCCTCTCGTTAAATTTGATTCTTCGACTTTACGTGATTGTGTACATTGTTTATTTACATATATGAAATTTGTTTCAATCGTGTACTCATGTCTCATTATGATATTTAATAATTTATTGATATCGAGGCAAAGTGCCGCCTCGAGCGATGCAAGCGGGTGTGACGACACAGGGTGTAGAATCGTACACAGCCACGAACTGGGTTTGCATGGCGCAACTTCATTAACCCAGGTAATTGCAGCAATTGTGAGGAGATTTATTGTATGAAACAGGTGTTAATTACAAGTTCGTGCTCGTAAAAGGTCTGCACAATTTCACGCAAGATCAAAGTAAGTGGCAGTTTTCTCTAATTAACGTGAATTATACTGTTTAACAGGGTGGGGGTAAGATTCCTTAGAAATGGTCTTTCATAATGATAAAAAGGCAAGAAATTGTGGTTTTAAGGTATGGGAAAAATTAAATCAAATGTAAACACGAAATCAATTCATGCGTCAAAGCCCTTACCATTTTTCAATCCATAAAGGATAAAGGTAGCATTCCGTGGAGTTGTTGGAACGCACGTGGAGGATACTTCAGCAACCATTTACTTAGCAGCCGAAAATATCCCAGCACGTCCGCATATTTTCACTAATTCCGACAGAATTCAGGATCCCTCCAAAGCTAGTGTAATTCCCGAAAAATCCTGTCGGTCCGAGGCACCCTAAGCCAGAGCCCCCTCAATGGGCGTGGATGTGTGCGTCGGCGGCGTGTGCAGGAAGCGGGAAGATATCACTGAGGGTAACATCTAGTTATCGCCGCATTTGCGCGTCGTTGTCAAAGTGCCGGGCTAGAAAATTAATTATATATCGATGGACAGGGCGCGATAACGCCAGATGCTTTTGTGGGAATATTCCCGGGCCGGGCATTTGACTGCCAGGAGCCCCCGGGGGATAATGCACTAATGCCGGGCGCAATTTACATGCATGCATGCGTGCGAACATATCTGGCTCATCATTTGCCAGCGAAGAGGGCAAACAAATCGAATCCTCTAAATGGAATTCATGGGCTTTAAAAACAAAGGGCCGGCCCGGGTCCAGCTCTGCGGCCGGCGTTAATAAATATCATCAAGCGATTAGTGGCCGATAGGGCTCCCTCGGGACCCGCCCCAGACCCAAAAGTACAGAGAGATAGGTGTCGGCGGCGGAACCGGTAGTAGCCAGTCCGACCAGGAGGCCACTGCACAGTATCCCCTTGAAATATGCTCACGACGCGCAAATAATTAATTCTAACAATTGATTTTGTCCGAATTAACAATCAATTGTGTGTGAAATGCTAAATTTCGGTGTCGATTCCTTGCTCTGGTCCCGAAACCGCCCACTCTCCCGCTTTTTCCCAGACAATAAATTAATGATCCTGTTGTCAGCTGCATTCGGCTGTTCTGTCACGATGAGGAGTTTTATGAGACCCGCCGGAGCCGGATGATCGGTTCCTGTCCGGGTCAGCGAAAGTCCCTGGACCTGATATTGAAAGCGCGAAGTCCCATTATTTGGCGGGGTCCTACAGGCTGAGGCTGCTTTGTAATTTGTTTATGCATTTGTTGGCCGGGCAATTAATTGGACAGCGGACATATGCTGTCCAGAGCTTGGACCACTTTTGTAGTCGAGCTGATCCGACAGTTTGGGGAACAAATAAAAACAAATCGTACGGTTGGACGCAGCCCACAGTCATAGTCACAGCATAGGCGTTGTTTTCGATTGAAATGTTGCTGCACAATTCCAACAAACGTTTTGGTTTAGGCCGTAGAAGGTCCACTCAACTGGAATATTTGTAATAATTCAAGAATTGCCGATACATCTATAGGAAATGTAGCTTCGATTATTAATTGGTGTTTCTACTCGTACACTCTCTATACCTACAGGGTAGTTATTCAATTTTCAGTTTTGGATATTCGCTATTGCAAATACGAGTAATAGGTATCGTTTGTCACAACCATTCCAATTTAAACGCTGACCGTTTATATTAATATATATTCTCTGACTTGTTACTAAACATCAATAACCTGCACTATAAAATTTTAACATTCGATTTATTTTACGGTCGTGCGGAACATGCAGCTTCCTGCAAATTTATAAGGATATTAAAACATATCACTTTCCAACAAAATAAAACCACGCCGTTAAAAAGTTTTCAGTAAACTACATGCTAACCAGACAATTAAGTATTTTCTATTTTATATGATTGTCATTGTCGTTATTTGATTTTTTTGCGAGTTTTGAGTCTAAAAACATATTCCCACATTATAAAAAGATATTTCTTAGCCCTAAATAAATAAGTAGCATTATCACGTCGCCAGACAGGACTTTCATAAATATTTAAATATCTAAAAAAACATACTAAATAAAATAACTTGCCTTTTCTACAACACTGTGTAACAAAAAAAAAAAAACTTGACACTTTATTTATGTTAGCACAAGATATCCTTCAAAGTTACCCAACTTTCGTTGGACCACCTTTAGTCAAAAATTAAAATGGAAATTTGTTCTACTCTGAAATAAGATTTAAATGGTGGACCAGCATTTAACTTTAAATGCTTTGCTAAAATACCATTTCATCAAAGGGAAAACATTTTCCCTAAAAAAGTACCATTTTTCACCATACCTTAAAATGAAACGCGAAAACTCAGCAAGTGCACCGATTGTGTAATGATTTGAAAGCTTTAAAGTTGCCCAAGCGCAAAAAAAAATAAAATATATAAAAAAGTCTTTCATATAAAAAAGTGACTCCTGGAAGTGAATTCGCTTGAAGATATTGTCAAGCCTTTTACCCTAACAATTTGCACAAATTCGCAAAAGTCCACTTAAAACTTTCCGTAGAGGATGTCTCTTCCGCTTTTATTCCCTGGCACAATTCGCTGGCAGGACCAGTAAAACAAATTCCTCGGAAAAGCATCCTTTTTTGCTTATCATTCCGAGGAAAAGTGTGCTCTACCTGGCAATCGTAAATAATCCCCGACACAGGGCCAGTTAGTAGTTTTCAAAGGCGGTAAAAACCCGAATTCCCAGGCGAGTGCAAATTTTCCAGTTGTCTTAATCAGGACGAGAAAATAAGTAGAGATTTTTTTGCTGTTGTCGTGCTCCTTTCTGGCCACTGGGAAAAAGCGGCGGAATTTGTGCCTTAGCTGGAAAATCTCTGCCGCAGTGCCCCCAGTGGATCTCTTTAAAATCGTAAACTTTTGTTTACAGGCGGTGTTTTAAGCTCGATTTGGTCTCTTTGGTCCTCGCACCCCCGCGCGGCCGCGCGCACTTCAGAGATCAAAGGGAGCATCCCCCGCAGTGGAGGTATTTAATTAATTCATTTATTTGAGGCAAACTTGCATGAAGTTAGTCGCGCAAGTTCCTCGGCGCGAAAATCGCCCCGTAACTTATTGAAATTTCAATTGCCATCCTTTCTGCTCCT
Organism: Tolmerus cingulatus; assembly: GCA_959613345.1. Classification (NCBI taxonomy): domain Eukaryota; kingdom Metazoa; phylum Arthropoda; class Insecta; order Diptera; family Asilidae; genus Tolmerus; species Tolmerus cingulatus. Next base: position 2,065,435 of record OY390707.1, on the reverse strand, counting down.
TCTGCCGAAAGACAAAAATCAGCGGGCGAATGTACAAGGAGCCTCCGCCGGGAAAGTTTGCTCGTTTTTCATTTTTCCAGTTTCCCGCCCTCGCGTTAAAGCCTTTGCCTTTTGCCAGCTGGTGTGCAATTTTGCGTAGCAATCAATCACGCGAGGTTCAATTTATGAAATTTCACGTCTCGCGGCTCCCGCCCGTGTGAAGTGCGCCGACCACCCACCACCCACCACCCGCACGTCGGTCCACGCCCTCTTTTTAAAGTTTGTGAACTGGTTTGTACGCGGGATCCAGGGGGCTCCACGATATTTCCCGCCGAAATCAGTGCTGTGAATTAGAATGAGCAAGTTCAGCCGCTCGTGTCCGGGACGTCGAGGTGAGTCCTATTGAAATGCTGGGCCTCGATTCCGTATCAAATTAAATTCCGGACAGAAACACTATCTGGCGAAGGAAAACTGAAATGAGTTTTCCTTACGAATGACGAAGGTCGGTCCTTCGGGGTCCTGCAACGCAGCCCTAAATTGTTTTGACACATCCAGAACGGATTTGAGCAGGGCTTAGCAGGCGAATAGCACTTAATTTGTTTATGACCAGCTGGCTGCGTGGCCCGATTCCATGAATTTCAATTAATTGCTTTTGTTTCCGCACTCCGCCGATTAAGTTTGGAATCAACCCATTAAGTCGCATCGGGAAGATTGGCCACCACTCCCGGGAAATGGGACTGCGGTGGAAAGGATACACCAGGACGATGGCAGTTAGGGAACTTTGATTGAGAGCAACCCGAAGCCGCAAAATGCCCTGGACAAGTTAGTGAAAAATTGTTCTCTTTGGTGTTTTTATTGGAACACGTAGAGAACAGATTCAGTCGATCTTGAAGTGTAGGCGACATTTAGAACCCCAATTTCTTTAGCATGAAAACTTATGCCTGAATTTCGTGATTTGAAGCTTATAAGTAAACGTTTTTGTAATTCAACTACAATGTATAATTTGTGACTAAAATAAGAAATTTAAATTAGGTACGTAAAATAAAGTATCACAAAAGAGAGAGTATCACGTAAAACCGCAATATTTCTGAGGATTGTATACCACTATTTTATTTTATGCAGGGTAGAATGTATTTTATTACCGAAATGCTTTTCAACGAATAGTCTTCAAATATTATCATGATAATGCTCACGAAATTGAAAATGTTTCTTTTAATTTTCTCTTTATCCATCAGTAAAAATAGAAGATTTAATTCGCATAATATAGAAAACCTCCAAACCGCAAAACTGATTTTGTCTGGAAAGTTTTGTAACAATCTAGATTTCTACACAGCCGTGAATACAAAGTTGTTGAATAAATCGACATTGCAGAAGTCTCAAAGTAGCAGTGGCACAAAGAAAAGACGTCTTGGAATTGCTTCGTTCCCAAGACACTTTTACTTACCAAAACGGACGCTGCTGTAGCGAGCAGACAAAACTGGGGTTACTTCTTGTTTAGCAATTTAATCACATTATCAAAGACCCGGGGGTTAAGGTACCCCTAAAATCTAGCCCCGAGGGAAGCCAATCGACCTCGCACTCTTTTAAGTCGCTGCAAGAGAAAATTTGAGCAGATCCCTGGAAGGGCAACGAAAATAAGATCTGAGAATCCCAGGAAAAGCCAAAAACTGCGCCTAAGCCGCAATTATTATTCATAGGAAATTGAAAAAAAAACACAAGCCAACATTCTGTTGTTGTGCCAGGAAGGCAAACTAGGCAGGATGTGGCACCTACATAAAAACATACACACGCCCAGGAGTCCCTGATGGAGTGGTATTGAGTCTGGAATCCGAGTCCCGGCAAAGTCGGGTCCTGCAGCATAATCTTCTGTACATTTCTGGATGTATGAAGAACAGGGCTGTGTTACGACAATGAGTCCACGAATAGAACAACGCTTCATTGTCTTCCCGGGTATTGTACTAGGCATCTGGTGCAATCCTTGTAAATCTAATGCCGTGAAAGCCCTCGATGGCTGTTTGGGGCTCTTTTTAGCCCGACATTGTCCCAGTCCCTCGTGTCGCACAAATGGAATATGACACTCTGGCGTATGTAGCTTTTGACTGATTTAACACAGGACTGACGACTTCAATATTCCCCGGCACAATGCTGCGGGATGAATTGGGACTCGTCTGGCTGACAATGAATGAGACGGGCAGAGTTCCGACTTTAAGCGCTTTTATTACGTAATTTGCAAAATACCAAGAAGAAAAATAAGCGGGCATTAGACGGCGCAATTCCTCAGTCTGGCAGCTTCGCATCCAGAGAGCAATATCCCGACGTCCCGACGCCCGTCACCCTGTACAAATTATCCTCTTGTCGGGCAAGATTGTATCCTTTATCGGTCGGGTGAGCACTGATTGATACATTTACGATAATAGCCCCATCCGAGGTTGCTCCTCCGCAGTCTCATCGGGCTTATTATTTCTCGACTTTGGTTCTATTTTTGCGCTATTTATTGTACCATGTACGTGGAGCGATAAAAACATCCCCCAGTCCGGGCTACTGCACATTCCGGGCAAAAACGAATTTGCTGCCAGACGGGATAATGTCAACATCTGCCCCACATAAAGAGCATCTCGGCGCTCCAGACAGAGACCGCCTGGATGCTGCGTTCGTAACATAGACCAAAGCGAACCTGATTCATAACAGAAATGAGCCCGGGATATTTGCGAAGGGACATTGCTCTGAATCCCGGCGCTGCTCCCTCGACTCGAATATCCAAAATTTCGCCTATTGCGGCTTAGGGCTCAATTTCACCCGGTTTTCACGGAACTAATTGGTGTTAATAGCCGAGGGGCAGCTCTGGATGTCGCCGTGCGCCCCATAACAATTCTGGTTATGAACCTCAGAATCACTATTCATTAGCTCCCCTAAACTCCCCGTCCGGGACTCGCACCCGTCACACTGCAGCAGCTCATTTGCATTTTACATCCACCCCATTTACAAGCGACTGCACAAATAGATTTCGAAGTTCGCCGAGTGGATTCTGCGGCCTGTAGCCAGTCACCGCGATATCTTATATTTTTCTGAGTCCACGTCTTATGACTCCGCCGTCGTAACAAATGGTGGTAATTACGGAATTTTTAAGATTTCGCCAGCTACCATCTCGAGGAGGAATTTTAATGGCGCTCTATATCATTCTGAGACAATGAAAGTTCCTCCCGTTTTTTATAACAAGAATATTCGAAACAGTGAGCTATTTTTCGCCTATGAATTTTTCTTAAAGGACTCGCCCTCGGAGAATGTCCGCTTTCATTAATATGCTGTAATTCTGGACAGAGTTTTCATAAGTGATAATGTGCAGAAAATTGTAGAAAAGTATTTATACCTTCCCGAATATTCTTCTATTTTGAAAATTTTTGCACCTCAAGTAAATTGTAATTTACATTATAAAGAAATAAATTAACCTTAAATCAGTTTTCACACTTGTAGGCGCTATTTACTTACACCTTGGTTGGTAAAACTTTTGCTGACTCACCTGCAATGAGAAGAAAGGAAAATTATTAATATTAAAAAAATTTAAATAAATGATTACTTAAATTTTATATTGATACCAAAAAGAGTTATTCAACAATTTGCTTGACTCCAAAACTTTCAATTTAGTAAATAACTAACTTATTGCATTAATAGATCTTATCTTATATTAAAATAATTAATTAAAAAATCTCGCAGAAATTCTCGCATACCTTTTTCATAATTTATAAGGACTGATTGCAATTAAACACATATCTGAGAGTTATTACATTGTAAATAATAATTACTGTAATTACGGCAATTAAAATTACTTATGCTCTTTTGACGGGCGCATATTGTAAGTACAAATAGCTGGCGAATAATTTCCGAGGCAAGTGACTGCACGAAGGGAAATATGTTTTTGAGGTAATTGGGCGTCACCTGCAGGAAGCGCAATTTACATCCCAAGTTAAGGAAAGTAAATCCAGAGATATGCATATTAAAATATGAGTTCCCTTATATTTGCAAACCTGAGTTCTGCATACGAATCACTCGGTGGGGAAAGATATTCATGAATAAGTAAAGCATGGCACATTACAAAGTTGAAAAGGAGGCAGCACCACCAGAAATTCACCGGATTGAATACAAAACGAAAATGCTTGATCACGTCCTCCTTGTAAGTGCACTCCCAAACATTTTTCGGGAAAGAGATTAATGGACAAAATTTTCTGCACGCATATTTAAGCATTTAAATTACAGAGGAGCTACTTCAACAAATGCTCTACTTGTTTTCGGATTAAAAAAGGACTCAATAGTCCTTTGCGGCTGCATTAATTATTTATTGGAACAGTCGAGAAATCAAGGCACTTCGCGGTCCATTTGTTTTCCATAATTTAGCGTTGCACATTTTATCTTCCGGCCGGAACGCCAATAATTAAATTAAAATTGTACCCCTCCTATTTGCCACTAATTAGGACATTTTTGAGCTATGCATAATGAGCCCGCCGTGAATGGTTTTAATTAACATGTTATTTCTGCTAATGTCGTTTTGTACAATTGTCGCAGATCGCCGGCATTTTCAGTTCTAATTTATTCCCAAAGGATGTTATTTAGGCAATACCTGACCAATCCAACTAATGCACAGCTTACGAGCTCAGCCAGGTTGTGTAATACATTTTATTGCAATTTTTTAAGAGGAATATTGCTGAGAAAAAACCATTCGAACTTTACGTCGTAAATAATAATTTTCTAATTCCTCATGCTTGTCACGTTCCCGAGAGTACCTTTTTCATTCAGCGTGAAGAAGAAGAAAAAAAATTTTTTCTAATTAGTTAGAAGCTTCTCGTCAGAAGGAGGAGTAAGGGCGGAAGAAACCCTAAGGAATTTTCGAATTATTTCTCCTCAGCCGCCTTCGTTGATTACTTAACAGCAACACTTTATGTTTCGGTCTCCAGGAACATTTAATTATCGAGCTTCCGAAAATTTACATAATAGAGAAATTTGAATATGAATTAAAATGAAGAAATGCTGCGGTATAAATGCAAAAGCATGATTAACTTAAAAATAAAGTGAGACATGAGACATTTCCAAAATTTTGACTAGTTAATACACCGATGGAGTCTACCTTTTCCAGGAGCAAACTAATTTTCATTTATGTAGAAACTTCAAAATTGTTGTTATATTTAGGTTTTTTCATTGCCTCAGTAGTATGTTCCGTGACGGAAATTTCAAAAATTATTTTATGAGGGTGTTGCATAAAGATAAAAATAGTTGAAGAAAGCTTAGATCAGTAGATGAAGCTGAACTTTAAAACAGGTTTGAGAAAGTATAAGGAAAATTTTCATTCCAGTTTTTTAACATCAAAACAAAATATGTCGGGCTAAAGTCCCTTAAGTCTAGCTCTGATATTAATGAAGCATTAAAATAAATGTTAAAATGACTTCCACAATCCCGTCATGCCAGGACAACTTTAAATTAAAGGGCACATTCCGGGCAGGACAATGAATGCCTTCCGTAATGATATATGAATTTTCGGGGCGAAAACATATGACCCACCCTGATAAAAATATTTCAAAATGCAATAAACGAGTTAGTGCAGGCACGAGAGCTACAAGAAATATTAAAAAATCCATCAGTCAAAGTTGGTGTCATATATCACCCTGAAGTCAATCTACTTGAATATTCAGTTTGAGGGAACTTCATGTGTGTCGGTGTGACTCCACGTAATATTTATTTAAACTCTGTCATCCATAAAACTGTCTGCCAAATTTTAAGCAACAAACACAATGAAATATGCGATCTCACGGCGGAATGTAATTGCAACATGCGTCCGAACAACGACTCTTCCCCCGGGCGATTCCCGGGGATTTCACTGGATTATCGCCGCCATATGTTCGAGAGTAATTGGATACTCGTGAATTCAGGGACTATTGGCCCTATGCTTCAAACACTTTTTTAACACTAACCGATCTCCCCACCGTCGAACACCTATACCGCGTCTAGGGGGTCCAGGGGGTTCGGGCAACGCTGCAGCGTTTTCACTCAAACTGGAGCGCTGCAATAAAAGTCATAAATGATTTTTAATAAATATTATCCAGGACACCGGGAATGTGTGACAACAGTCTCTTCTTGCTTGAAATTGATGGTTGAAAATTCAGGAAAAAATAAAATTTCCTTTTTTTCACTACATGCACAAGGGCTGAAGGGGTGCCATGGTTTTGGGGTTGAGACTCGGAGGGTCGGTCGGATCGCAATTTATTACTACACGGCTGAGCAAAAATTCAACTGATGCACCACCGCATGAAAAAGCCGAACATTTCATGGGACCGCTTTGGCTATTGGGAAATGCATTTTTATGAAATTCAGTAGTTTTGGTGCTCGGCGATGGCACCCAGGGATCGCTGACGTTCAATTTTAGTGATAATTGAGTTATTTCAGGTTGATTTACACAAATAGGTTTTCTACCAAAACGTTATGGGTTTTTGGCATGCTGTTCGGAGGGCGCAAATAGGCGCACTAATCAGACCAATATTGATTACGTGTTAGAATTTTCTGTCTCAATTAAAACTGAAGTGGCGCAGTAAATGAAATTTACGTAAAAGATTAAAGCAAAATCTCTATATAAATCAAGATAAATAAAGTAATTGATTTTATCATTTACCCATGCATGAGTTGATTTAATTATCGGAGCTTCTTTTTAAACGTTGAAAATTTCTTTAATATTCTATTATAACCACTATTTGATCGGTAACTTGATGTAAAATTAAATTTTGTGTAGGTACAACAAAATCATCTATGTATTGTAAGCACTTGGGGATTCTGTTAAATATGAGATAAAATTTTCAAATGTATGCTAGAGTAAAATAATTATTGAGAAAGTTAAAATAAAAAATGAAACAACGTTTATGATATGCGCAAGTTCTTTTTCGAAAAAAATTACAGCGTATAGTAAAAAATGTTCACCTCTAAACGACAAAGAGAAAGTTTTATAAAAGTCTGGAAAGTATCGACCGAGGTCCAGTGAATACTTTCCGAACACATCCTCGTATGCATAGTTAGTAGTTAGTGAACTATGAAAGTATGAAAAGCGACAAAGGAGCAAAATTTAATCAGTAAGCTAACGAGAAAAAATTATTGATCCTTTTATGTGGTCTCGAGACATATTCAAAGAGCTATTTTTGTAGACAATTTCATTTCAACTAGTTTTCGTTTCTTTTTTTGTCGATAATTAAAATTTATTTCAATAGTTCAGGAATTCAATTATTTGTACATTTTTAATTTTTTTATAGTCGTTAGTTTCTATTGAAAATGAACTACGTATATTCTACTTTTATTTTAACAGCACCTCACGTGCCTTTTGTTATAAGTTCCCTGATTTTCATTTCCTAGCCAATAAGATAAAATATCTTATATTTATATGAAGAAACAAAAAAAAAGGTCCCAGACGTCCCGTGTCGCTTGAATAATTTGTAAACCTTATGAAGTATGTTAAACCTTAAACATTCGAAGGTTCTCCCCAAGGAATCCTGTCACAAAAAGAAGGACTAAAGTAAGCTATATATTTTTTTTAAATTCACCTTGAGGGTTGAAATCCCCGAACTTGGAGTTTTTCAAGGATTCACAGATTTATTTAGAAAAGATAGGCTTTCAGCTCCTGGAGTAAAATGTATTTTGGCAAATGCCAAATTTTCCAATGTTTATTTTATATAAAATCCAAGTTTCGGGAACACGTGCTGGGAAAGGGTCAGTGTGCTCATATCAATTTCAAGGGTTCAGAACGAATCAGCGTTTAATTAATACAACAATTTTGTATTCAACAGGCAGCATGTGGTAGTAACGAATCCCGGAAATAACTCGGGATGTGCGCGGCGTGCAGGAGCAGGACCTTCGACCCTTATTAGAAATGTCAATAGCATACAATAATTCATCGCTTAAAACACTCAGCCTCGACATAGTGTACATCTGTGATTAATATCCAAACTTACTCCTCGTTGACATCACAAAAAAATCTCCAAGGAGTCAGTCGGATGTCGACATGAACTGAGTGGGCTCGGGACGCATTTCGGGAACATTTGCTGAAAACTAACTTTTCGGCAGTGGCGTTGACAAAGATGCGAATCTTTCTGCTCCGAAAGACGTGCCGGGTGTACGAATTGTGTACTACGGCGGACGGGGGCAAAGGAGGCTATAACCCACATTTCGACCGGCAGTAGGTAGTTACAAAAAGCTGCGGAAATACATTCTATCCCGGAATGATTTCGCCTCTCATCCGGAGCTAAAAGAAAAACTTCTTCCATTTCACGACAAAACATTGCCTTTGTGTGTCATTTAATCCCAAGGTAGCAAGCAGCGCTCCGCTTTTTTCTCCAGCATGCCCTGGAGGCTGCTGCGGCTCCGGGATAAAGATGCTGGCCACTGATCTGGAAATTAACAAATTGAAAATAAAAGGGAAAGCGGGTGAAGACAAATGGGAAGGTAATTGGTTGAGCATATGGTTTCATTGGAACGGGCCAGGTGTGTCTTAAGTATTTAAGACGCAACCGGTGAATGACCGTAATGTATACAAAATGGGCTAGTAATCCCAGATGCGGTCAGTGCTAATGATGACCCAATCAAGTTTGACCTTAACTGACTTCGTCGACTCTGTCCGATTTCCCTAGTTTCTGTCGAAGCATTTTCCAGACAAAGGAAGACACTCCCCTTGAAGATGTTTCAATTTTCACTTGCCTCGCATTCGTCCTGGATTTTACGGGAGCTCCGAGTCCAGGGGTTCACCAGACCAAGGAGGGAAATTAGCTTTTATGGTTTCGTTAAATACCTCGTAAATACGCTTTGACAGTGCCTTGCCGGTGCTCATCCATATGCTCAGCAGTTTTGTCTGGTTAAATTTCGTTTTATTGCGGCACGGGCGGGAATTTCAGCCTCAGTCCCATAATTTTTCCGCAACACAGAAGAGGATATCTTTGGGGGGTTAAAATGAGCTTTATGAGCTGCGACAGGTAAATTAAAGTAACTCGAAGCCTTCCCGATGATGCCACCTACTCCAATTCGCCTCATCTCAACATTTCTTGCACTGTTACCATCGTTAAATTTGACACCGCGACAAATTGAACTTGCTGGATTTACTAGGTCTTTTGTTGAACCCCACAAAATGCTCACCAACTTTAATAAAAGTAAAATAACTCTGTTTACTTCCCTTCACATCAAACCGATTTTTCGTGATTTCAATTCTATCAAATTGCCGGGTAATGAAGCTCTAAAAATTTAAAACTTCACTGCACAATTCTATAGATTCTTAACGAGAAGTTGTCTTCAGAATGTCTCCAATTTGACAAAACCGGGAGACTTTAATCCAACTTTTAAAGTACAGACCTTTAAAGCCAGTGATACACCTGCATTGGGCGCGTGGGAGGTCGTCCTTTCCGTAATGGCTAAATTATGGCCGGTTATAATTTTCTAATCGTTATTTATGGCTCGTACATGAAAATCGCTAAAATTCTGCATGCATAATTTGCTGAAAAATGGGACACCGAGCAGGAGAGAGGGAGCTTTAAGTAATTGGTGTTTGATTTTCACTTTTTCAAAGAGCGCTTCAAAGTTAATTTATTTTTCGGGAATTTCCAGTAGGAGGAGAATTAGCCGCCAAATGCTGGAATGTGCAAAATATTCCAATTTAATACAGATTTAATGAATCGAGTTAAGTAGAAGCCTGAACTTTAATTAAACCTTTTTTTGTTCGTATGTAGCGCAATGTGAATCCACAATCGACAGGAATTTTATTCCGGAAATAAATGGAAAAATCAAGATTGTAAATGATTGCATTTTTTACATTAATCCTCTGATTATATCCTAGAGAGTAGAGAGAAGTTTGAATATTAGTTATTTTATTAAAACATAGAACATAATTTCGTTTTTTAAAAAAGGAAGGAATTTCAAAATTCTTTTCTATAAATCGATTTCTTCGGCCAACTCCACCACTCAGTAATTGATTTTCTTAAGTCCGATTGAGCGCACATTGCCAAATCAGGATTTTTGAAAATGCCAATTTACGGGATAATAACTTTAAGCACAATTGTTAAAAAAGATAAGATTTCACAAAAATTGCTCTCTAAACGATTGTGTAAGGAATCTTTAAATTAGGTAATAATATCGACAGTGATAAATTGAACTTTTTAAGCAGTCTTTCAACGGAGAAAATGGTGTTAGATTATATTGGGGAAGGTCAGTATAGGTAGCTTTGAAATTACTGATATTAAGTTGCGTACCTTCTTCTTTTCGAACCTAAACACTTATTTACTTTTCCTCTCATTCGGGGATTCCAATAAATCTGGCGCGATTGATGTCTTTTAATAACATTCCATTACCCGGAAAAAATCTTTCCAAAGCATCGCCGCCGCAGCTCTGGGCAAATAAGCAAAGCAAGCATTTCATAAAGCAAAAAGGAAAAATTCAGAGGAAAAACCTAATTGCCCGGAGTTTCACATCCTTAATTCGCGGAGCCAGCCGCAATTGCACAGAAATAAATTGAAATTTCTCCGCGGCTGTTTAGACATAAATCAACTCGCAGCCCCCAGACGGGGGGGTTTCTTCGACGGATTTAATTTTGCCAGAGCTTGTTACCTGCTTTAGGAAAAGTTTCATGGGTGGAATTTTCGAGATGAAATTCCCGGGCACATACCCGAAAGCGGGAAGAAAATCCGGGGCTGACATGCCGCTGCAGCAGCACGTCCAGATGCACACTAAGTGCAAAGTTATGCTCGGAGGTGCCAAAGCCGTCTCACGCCCGACAACCGGGGCGAAAATTGCGTGAAGAAAGCCATTACCGAAATTGAATGTCGGAATTAATTATAAACTGCAGCCGGGCGCGGCCCGTACACGTAACCCGGGCCCGGCAATTGCAGCTCGAGTCAGACTGATAAAAGTTCGAAGATTTATAGATTTCCCCCATTTCCTATCGCCGGGGGAAATGAAATATCTTCGCTGTTTGCCCAGAACTTCAGAACTTATAGCGTTTTATCACTGGAACTTATAGAGCGGTCCAGATCGCCTTTCGCAAGAAATCTCCAAAAATATTATTAATGGCATCAGTTGCTGCAAAACGTCGCAATTATTCAAACCTGTGCGCACATACACAGCCAACTTGAAATAAGTGCAGCCGGCGAAAAATTCCATCTGCAAAATTCGTGCAAGTATGGAGCAGGGGTTGGGGTGCACCACAACCCCAACTCCGCGAGCCTCCCCACAAGGGATGACCGGCTGCAGTAGGTATCTAATTTCGTTTAATAAAGACATTGATTTTGTAGGAAATGATGTTCGAGCCGAGGAACAAAAGGACAAAAAGATAATTTCCTTTGCGGGTGGAGTTGCAAAAGTGCTTGATACCAACTTTCGGTCGCCTTTCGTGGAAACTTCCTCCGCGCTCCCAACGAAAACTCTATCACAAGCTCCTCCTATTTTCCCCCTGATTATATATTTTTGGGCCAAAAAGAGCGGAATGAAGATAGAACTCTCCTTATTTTTTTTTTCTGGGAAAATGAATTCCATTAAATTTGTATGGACAGAAAACTTAGGAAAAATTTTTTAAAAGGGGGATTCGCCGGGATTATCTACTTTGACTACAGATTTGTTTCTGCCTGCACCGGCCCTCGTGGACGGGGAAAAGTTACATATTGGCCCATAAAGCAGCAGGAGCGCGGCTAAGATATTGGTCCAATCGAGTCTGTTCCGGGAGCATATTCATTTCTCAAAGGCTGCAGACCGTACTTATTGGATTAGAACCATTAAAGGTTTTTTGTCGTGAGATATCATTCCCCAGCTAGGATATTTTTGTGTACGTAGGTATAATTGTAGTTGTAGGAAAGCAGGAAACCCCGAAAAATTGGGCCCAGTTTTAAGCTAGCATAATATATTACGATATCGGAAATGAAAATTGTTGGAAGGAAATTTTGATACTTTTTCTTTCTTGTCTATGCCATTTTTTATTTCTCTTTAAAGATATTGATTACTCTTGGAACTTTAATTTGAAATATTATTTTACAATATACTACATATAGCTTAGTCTTATTGAAACGTTTCTTTATTTCTTTTTTTCAAACTTTTAGTTGGGAGTATTTGATTTCTTCAAAAGTTAATTTTTCTATGCATATATATGTATGTATATACGCATTGCGTTCGTTTGATGTTGATATACAAATGCACATTCTCCTTTTAAAAATACACTTGGTAGTATACTTAACGAAGCAAAATAAAATCAAGTTACCGCAATTCAGCTAAATTCGAAACGATATTCAAAATTGGAAAAACCCCCCTAATTGATAGTAATTAATAGGACCTCTTTGTAGAAACATGCAAAACTTGAATCGTACACCATCGAAAGTGCCCCAGATATTTAATTTGCCCTAGTCCCGTGAAAGGTGCTTATGCATCTAAAAGAGGATCTTCATTTCCCCTCCTTGAACCGGTGTTGTCATCGAGGCGGGGCCACAAAGACTAAATGAAGAGCATGACTTTGAAATTAAATCACGTATTAAACCGCACGTATTGCAAGCCTGTTACCCGTAAAACGAAGCATTAAACATGGGAACATAATCGCAATCAAAGGGACCGCCCAACTCCGTCGCGCAGGAGGCTGCGATGCTGTGCCACGCTATGCTAAGCAACTCGAGCCCCAGAAGCCCCCGCAGGAGCGCCGCAGCTCCCGAATCCCGCTGCTGGTGCTCCACATGAACACGTAACGAAATTAAGAAGCTCATCAAAAACTAAAGCTTGGCAATCAAACTCACCTGCAAAATTCACGGCTCGTTAACCATAAGCGAGGGGGTTGGGGTTGCGTCCCGGCTGCCGTATCTTCTTGGCACTGGATTTTCGCCGGGTGCGACCGGGGGCAGAAATCACTCCCTGGCTCGACTGAGATACATATTCATTTTTGGGTCAGACACAAACTTATTGATTAGAAGAAATTCATCGAGCCGGAAGACGTTTTCGAGCTTCACTTTGGGGCGCTCCGTGGCGCAACCACCCGAGGTCTGCCAGCCTTGGTCCTTTTGGAGGCTGCAGTCTCGCCCCACAGGCCCCCCGCTACTTTAGGCGGTTCCAGGCGATTATTCGTTGGCGGAAAACACCACATAAAATTCAGATCGATACTTTGTAATTGCAGTTGGGGCGCAATTCCCGGCCCCTTTCCGCTGGAAGTGTTTATTCTTTGTAATCCTCGTTTTTGCCCAATTTAAGCGTAATTGTTGGATCAAGTCCCTCCCGAGGGCGTGCCACAACTTTAGTGCTCTCCAACTGAAAAATTCTTCGACATCCTGCACAATTTGCTCTCATAATGATCCGGGGATTACCTGGGTAAGCTGCTTTCGCGTCTACTTCCGGTTCTTTGTCACAAAATTCGCACTGTGACTCTGCGAAAGATGGTGAAATTAAATTCGAAGGAAAATATTTCGGAGGCAAAAAGTACCTGCAGCGCTTTCTCTCACTTTGAAATGCATTTACCAAAAAAGCAGTCTGAGAAAAATTTTTAATTAAGCTTTCATTCAGCTATTTCGCATTTATGAACACCAAAATCACGGGCGAAGGTGTGGCAACGCAAGGGCGGGAAACTCCATAATTAGCGAATTGTACGTCGCGATGCGTCGTGTATATGCCTTTGGGTACTTCCGCGTTCTGGGGGGTTTTCATCAAAATTAATCTTAAGTTCGTTTTAGTGCTTTAAAAAGTACAAGAACTATCTATTTGCGGGCAGACTATCAAGTCGTAATAACATACTTTTAAGACATTGACTTTATGGTGCGTAAGACAAACGACAAAAGAGGGTCCTCGATTGTGATAGATGACTCTAATAATTTCGCCGGTCCATTTCACTAAGCAGTATCATGCACTTGATCCACAAATTGACGATAAAGACGGTAATAAGTGGGATCGTCATACCAAAAGGGCCCTCCAGTCGATTGAGCGAGGTTTAATGGACGATACAAGTTTACTTTGTAGCTTAAGTCGTTTTCAGACGAAAACAATGGTTGCACAAAATGTGGTTGAAATTGCAACAGTTTAAGATTGTGCAGATGGGTTTTGGGATAATTTCGTGTATACAACGCTACACATGGCAGTGTTTAGCGCGAACTCTGTAAGTAGGTCACACTTAAGTGATCTTTATAGCTCTTTTGCAATAAAAACTTATGAAATGAAAAATCTGGAAGCGCATACATCAATATCTGAATTTAGCAACAAGATTCGATAGAATACGAATATCTCGCAACCGAAGATTAATGTTATACCCTTTTTTTTAAATTAAACTCAATGATATACTCAAATATAAATCTTCTGCTTAATAAAAAAGGTGATTAATTAGGAATTCTTATGATACGTATCCATCTCAATACCCAACTAAGTATACGCCGTAATCGTAAAGCAAAAATATTTAGTCTTTTCTCCTTAGTCGAGCAGAGAATCTGTTAATTTTTCGGTTTCCACTAGGTTTATTATGATAAAGGACGATGGAAACAGAGATAAAATCCAGAGCAAGCAGATCCTTTGATGGTGTAAATCTCAGGCAGCATATTTTCGTAAAGTTGAATTCTAAAAGCAAAAAGCTTCCAAATATTCCTGAAACACTGGACTATCCGCTAACAACAGGATGAACATTTCGCTCAGCTACAGGATAATTAAATTAAGAAAAAGGCAAAAGGACAAATGAAGTTTTGTGTAAATTTATTCAAGCACACTCGAAATCAGAGCCTCTGAATTCAAGAACTCTAAGTTGTTTGTTTTTAAGAGGTCCTGGTGCTTCCAGAGTCTCGCTGGCTGCACCACGTACGTGAGAACTTGACTTTACTTAAGTTATTTACTGCGAAACCGCAAGCAGAGCCATTAAATAAAGAGGCAGCGAAGTACCCCCCGTGTGTGTCGTACCTACAGCCCCAACTTACCCCAACTTGCCCCAGCACCAAGTCCAATAAGTTTTCAGTTTTATTTTTGCATTTGCGGGGCCCCAACACTTAGAGTCTCATGGCGTTCTGGAGGAGTCATTTATATTCCGAGACATTCGCCAGAAGCCCTGCAATGGCGGCGATAATAGCATCCTTGCCTAATTTTATTAAAAGAATAAAAAAGTATATAATGCTGAGTCTGGATTAGCATATGGTTGTGTAAGATAACTGGCCGGGAATTCTGCATCCGAAAAGTATGTGTATTGTATGTATCCCGTCGGTTCTGGTTTATAATATTTTTTCTTTGCTTTCCGAGGACCCGACCGAATTCCTCGGATTACGAGCGGATGGTGGCAATCCTCTGGAGCTTCGTGGAGCTGGTTCCTAATAAACTTCGCGCGCATACTGCTTTTACGATATTATTATTTTTCAGCATTGCTAAGCAGAATTGCTGCTAGTTCGAAGTTATGGCGGTGTACATACACGACCAAAATGCGGCAGATACAATATTCAAATATTTCGTTTTGGATATCTGGGCCATTGCTAAGAAAACACCCGCCTCATAAATATAGCTATAAAAACAAACTACGCTACAAAATCCAAATTTGTGCACTATCGAACAGAGCCGGGCGGGGGCGCACATTCGATTTCATTCCTCAGTCCTATTTAAAAGGACGAGAAAAGGAGCTCTGGTGGAAATGTGACTTTGTGTGTACAAGACTCTTTTCACATATTACCAAGACTTTTCCCGCAATATAAGTTCTGTGCGAATTTATTGTTTTGCGAGTGCCCTGATGGGTACCAAACTTGTTGAGAAATGCTCCTGCACCGTGGTCCAACCGTCTTTGGAGCTGCAGTTTCTTGTGTTTCAGGGTGAAGAATAAGAAGAATTTAGTATTTGTTCCTAAAATAAGAAAATGGCGGAGTGGAGTGCACCCTTTGAACCACTCTTTTACACGTAGAACCCCATTTGACACAAATACTCCTCTTTGTCGAGGCAATGCCTGGGTTTAATTACAAGTGCTGCTCGAACGTCAACTTTTATGCTCTTGACAAAGGGCCGCTAGTAAAAATACTTGGCGTAAGCGACTTTTGTATGGTAATTCAAAGGGCTTTCATGGGTGGAATGAAAATTCATTTTTTCAGTTTCTATTTTACACACTAGAACATAAGTAAAACCCTTTACGCCTCTCAAAACATAACCTAAGTATGTTCATTATTTTAGTTAATTCGTTGGTATGTATTAGCCATATAATTTTATGCTAAGTTGTTAAGTCTTTCCACGATTATTTATGATATTTTCTTCCATGAAACGTTCCATATTTAATCAAAAACAAATAGAAATCGTGAATAAATACATACATAGATTGTATTCAATGATAAGGTAAAAACAAATTATCTGATCAAGTTATTTAGCACTATCTTGAGCATTTCTTTTTGAACAAAACCTCCTTGAATAGTTCGTGTGCTCCAGGTGTTTTAATGAAATATTCATTTTTAAAGATCTAAAATAGTTTGTTTGATGATATACCCTATCTTAACTGCAAAAAAGATAAACAAGTATATGACCCCTTTCACTCTCTACTACCCTTAGCTTTGCTTAGTTAGGTCTTTGTAAGGTACCCCTAAATAAAACATGCAAAAGCGATTCATGAGGAGGTCATGTTACTTTTACAATCCTTCCCCGCTCAGCGTTGGACCTGCTTCTAACTCGTCACTAAAGAAGGTTTGTAAGTGAACACAACTCCTTATCGTGTAATTATTCTCCTTGTACTTCTTAATTGCAGCGAATATATAGCGACTTACAACACTCTGTATTTATGCTCTTACAAAATGCGTGTATTTTTGCAACTTCAAAAATATATACATTATATAAATGGAATAGAGTGCGAAGGGAGTCAGTCAGTCACTCTGAAAAGACATAATTTAGGTCGGCATGCATTTCTTGACGTCTTCCAACATATCGCGAGGAAATAGGTTGCACCAAGTGTGGAAAAGATGCCTCTAATGCTTTGCTTACGTACTCAAGAATTACGCCTTACACTTCCAGAAATTGTTTTTAGGAAGAAAGTAGGACAAAGGCGAAGATTTCACACGAACAAGTAAATTTACTTTTGGTATTATTAAAGCTTTTAGTCCCGCCGACAAAAGCAGACAATCAGCAGAAATAAGAAATACATATATCTTGAGAGCCTCCATCTTTCTCAAATCTTAAATAAAAAGAATTCTTGAAAAACTGCCATAAAATTCAAGTTCGTCCTTACAACAAAAAGCATTCTTCCAAGCAATTTTCATTCCTTTGTTTTTCTGGTCACGGGAGGGAAAGATATCGCACTTCATCCATAAACTCACAGAAAACAGAGCCGGAGACGGTTTCGTATGCAACACTTAACCGCATCTTTTGCCAAAATCCGTGGTAAAAATATGCAAAACTATTCAATTGGATAAAATAGTGCATTTAAAAATATTTAGTTGCAGACGTTGCCAAACCTACAACAACACACCGAACGTGTGTGTGTCCCATTCGGGGCAAGGAAAATAGTTTTGTCAGCCACTCCGCAATCGAATGGAGATGAGACCTCAAAAACATTCATTGAAAAAGAATTTCGAGGATCTTCGAAGAAAAGAAGCGAAACCCACTGGGGAAGGAAGTCGCCTCTATTTCTTTACTTTTGTGCTCCTCGTAAATTCCCCAGCCTTCGCAGCATCCACCCCGAGGTATCTGTGGATGCAGCCGATCCTTTTTGTTTGAAGCCCCAGCGGCTGCATAATGGCTTCCGTATGAGCACCAATGCATTTCAGAGCAGCATTTTTATCCCAGGACGCAGTTTGGGAATATTTAAAATGCAAATTGTTTTATCTAATTGACATGCGGCTACCGCTGTACTCAAATGCATAATGGCGGTTGCGATATTAAGGAAGGTAAACTGCTAAATTTTAAATTATAATTAAAAGAAAGGATACATACGTAGCTCGGGAAGATATATTTGAAAATAGTCCAATTTCTAGGACCAGCGAAATTAGCACCAGAAGGAGAAGAGCAAAACTACTGCAATAAAATAGAAACGTTGAAAATGGTGTCATTATTTTAATTCAGTTTGTTCCATTTTACTTCTGAATAGTGAAACACCAAGTAGTTGAAGAAACAGAACAAAACCCTAAAATCTGTAAAAGTCGTTATTTTGCGTTTTCAACAGTTTTATTTTCTGTTGGCTATGCTTTTCAGAATTCATGATTTAATTTACGTGGTTTAGAAAATTTATTAGCACAAGTGCAAAAGGTCGCATTTAATTGGTGTTTGGTGAAAATGGAATATCGTTATAATGAAATGAAATTATGTACTAATTTAAATATTTTTTGAAGCAATTAAAATAAAATTAGCTCAAATGCAATTTACATGCATTTTATGATTTAAGCACATACCTGTGCTATTGATTACAGAAATTTTAACCCCAAACTCAGGTCCATTTTCATAAAATTGAATATCTTTGTGAGGCTACGTCCGTAAATTACCCCCAAAATTCGTGTGGTTGTATTTTCCCTCGACTGTAGTTGAATATTTTATACAATTTTGAATGAATAACGCGCGATAATGCTGGGAAGTACTCTAAATCTAGTGGATGTGAAACTCACAGTGGAATATTTTATCATACATTTTGAGTTATATATGGGGACGGGCTGACGTCGTGAATAGTTTTCTTGTGATCTGAAATGGAGATGCTAAACATGTGCAGGAGGCGTAAGGGAAAAGGCCAACTTGAAATTGCATACACCATGACGAAATCAAAAGATGGATTACGCGAGAAAATGTCCGTTTCGTGCTGGGATTATTGCTTTAGGACGGTAGATTGAGTGGTTATTGAGGTGATTGTTAACGCTGTTAGGGAGATTTATGGCTTAATAATTTTTTAAAGTTTTACTTTTGCCAATTAACATAATTTATTTGTTATTTCCCTTGTATCAACCATCGTAACAATTATTGATTTTATAGGTAAGATACAAGCATTATGTATATACGTGATTTAATTAACGTCTCAATATTTGTTTCTTAATAGACATCCTAAAACCATTAAGTTTTATAACTCATTCATTAAACCGATCCAAGTTCACTTCCATCGACCGTAAAGTGCAGAACTGCAGGTTTAATTTCGGAAATTTTTCTTGATTCGCACATGTATCATTTTCTTCCGATGCTAAAATGCATTTCCTCCCCGCCCCCAAAGTAGTTTTCAATCAATCCCCTTGCCGCAAAACTTTTAACTAAAAACTTTTTGAGTAAAAACTTTTAGAAGATGGAAGTAAAATGTACAAGAGGACGGGTTACCGCAACACCGCCTGCCGGTATAATGGCAAAAACATGAAATTAGTGCGAAACAATTTGATAGTGAAGCACTCTCCCGGCTCTTCCAGGTAGGCGCAGATATTTCTCCTGCTTTAGAGGATTTTCCCGTGACTTGTATTGCATCTGTGAACTTTTCGCAACTTTTCGAGATATATACAAAATTTCTGCAAAATATCCCAAAACTTGCTTCACCAACTTCGGAAACATTCAAACATTTTATTCGTAAGTTCATTTTTGCATGTCATACCCGAAATGGTTGTGTAGATTCTACTTGGATGGGGAGGTTGTATAGAAATCCAATGTCAAATAAATTCAGCAACGAGAAAAGTAATTTCAGAAAACTTTTGATTATAAGTGTTGGGGAGGCTCCAGTGGGCGGCTTGAGGTGCAACTTCATTATTCGCCTTTTCGAAGTTTTCCCTATAGTCTGGGCTGTCCACTCTACTTTCCAGCAGCCAAAAGTTCAGGTATTCATGTGCTTTCTTGAATTTAAATTAGATTGGTTTCCCATCGGGGCGAAACTCTTACCTGCGCTATATAAATAAAGATAATAACTAAGCAAACGAGTTCAGAGGATCTCAAAGTAAACAATTTCCGTCTTGGAATTAGAGTTGCTGATTGGATTTTAATTTTCCTCCATTACAAACAAAGTGGCTGGTTAGCCACTTGGCTGCTAAATGCCAGGGCCTATCTGCAAAACCTGTGGTCAACCCACCGGACTAAGGAACAAGTATTGACTTTAACAAGTTCAAAGTACACTTCCTGAATTATGAGATTTCTCAAGAAGTAGGGGCGTGCACTGCCAGAGGGCTCCTGTAGGGATTAAGCGCTCATTGCTCATCCCTTCTAATAAATAACTTCCTCAAAGTACCTTGTCAAAGTTTGAAACTATCCTGATGAGAGTATGAAGCGATGCTCATAAATATCTCACTAAGAACTCGACTTATTTCTTTGAAAACTCCAGACTATATTAAGTACTAAGTGCAACCTATCGAACAGACCATGAAAATCGGATTTCAAAAAAATTGAAAGTAATATAAACTTTTTGGGGTAAATATCCGTGACGAAAATGTTTCGCATTAATATTTCTTTCATGAAATCAGGGCAACGCAGACCTCCTGTTGCGCCCAATTTTCGAAGAATTTTAACAAAATGTCGCTGAACCCTCGGTCTGCCAACAGCAGATCACTGCG
The DNA here is from genome assembly GCA_959613345.1 of Tolmerus cingulatus. Lineage (NCBI taxonomy): Eukaryota > Metazoa > Arthropoda > Insecta > Diptera > Asilidae > Tolmerus > Tolmerus cingulatus. The sequence goes on along the minus strand of OY390707.1, from coordinate 2,045,003 downwards.
AAATGTTTTAAATTGTTTCCTGCTGTGAATGCGGCTTAATGCGAAAGAAAAAAAACAAAATTAAAAGGTCCTTACTAATCGACTCACAAACTGTCCGGCACCCTTTTTTAAAAAAGAAACCTCCTTCTAGACACTGCGACGAAACCTCCCCAAAAGTTATTAGGTTTCCAGGCATCAGTGAGCTTCTCAAGGAGCACTGCCGAGGGATACAGTAGAAACCAGTAACCGGGTGTTGGCCCGGAGCCCCGGAGTCAATAAAGCGTTCGATTTAAATGACGTTTTTAAGGATCCCCATAAACAATTTGAAAGAGTAAAGTCCGGAAAGCCATTGGTTTCAATCCATTTACCATTATTGGAAAATTATCTGAAAAATTATGTTGTCGAGATGTAGCCGAGTCTTGGCTCCAAACCCACCGCTGACACCACCGTCGCGCGCGCTCTGGCTTAATGTCCCTTTTCAGTGATGCTGCAAAGCATCCTGCCACACATACCCGGGGGATAACATCCAGAAAAACATCCTCGTCCCTCTCCCCAAAAAGTTTTTATCCTGTCCGCCCCTAATGTGAAGCAATCGATTGAATCAGAGGCGGCCCCAGTTGTTTTTAGCACAGCTTAAATTCATCGAGCTCCTTCTCTCATTTGGATACAAAGGCGACATATATCAAAATAATCGTTTTAGGCCTAGGCAATAATTTTCGTCGGTGATGTGTATCAACTGATACAACAAAGCTGTTGCGGCTGATAAGTTGATGCCCTGCCCAGCTAGCGTTTGAACCATTGATTGATATATTTGGATAGGGTGAATGAGAGTCTCTTCGGTTGGCTCCTGCCACCAGCTGATTGATGAGGGGTGGGCTAATAGTTGACCTCACCCCTCCGCGCCCCCGCTTCATGTATGCAATCAAGGAGTCCAACATATTGCTTTGAGTACACAAGATATCAATCAGGGGATATACTGATTATCTCACAAAAAATATATAAACAATTTCCTTAGTGGTGTATTTCTTTCTTTTCCGGCTTTTTGATTTCATTAAGAGTTAAATAAAGTATTTGTCGAATTCATATCAAAGATTTTGTATATTTTGTATTATGCATAAAATCATTGTAAAACTGCCATTACCACCAAAGTTTCCTAAAATAATTGTTGTTAAAAGCTAGTGTTAAATATGTAAATTGACTTACTACAGTTTTGAAGTTAACATGCAAGTACCATTGTGACTCTTACCTGGAAAGAAAGAAATTTTGTTTAATAAAAGGATTTAAAAAATTAGATGTTAATTTAAAAAAAAAAGACAAATATACAGCATCGGTATATAAGACAAAAAAAATTCCGATACTCTCGGTAGCCAGCCAAAGTTTACTAAGTTCTGTTCTAAGAAGTAGAAAATCGACTTATGCAAAATTTCATTGAAATTGTCTCTATCTTTGACGAAGTGTTTATCCAACCACGCAGTCAAAATTTGAACAATCTGATTAAAATATCTGAAAAATATTCAAACGCCTTATTTACTTTGACGAAAATTGTGAATGAAATAAATTAGATACGCCTTATTTCCTAAATTTGCTTAATATTCCATCCGTGAAATATTTTGCAATGATTCTCACAGTTTGGGAATTTCTCAAGGGATATAATGTTCCCAAGTATTCGCTTAATGGGGCAAAAGGACCCAAAATCGTTAAAAGCCAAGTAATGTCAAAGGTTGGGCATATTAAAAATCAATATTTCGCACAAATTGAATGATATATTAACACGAACGCTAATTACTCCATTGTGCCCGTCTCGAAGCTTTCAGAATTAATTATCTGGAGCCTTTTAGAGTCGAGTAAAAATTAAAATTACCTCCTCCGACACAAACTCGTTCAAGTAAAATTGAAGAAGTTTGCTTTTAAGCGGATTTGCGCTCATTGAGGCTTCTCCTTTCAAGTTTTGAATTCCCCGGCGCACCCTTCTGGGAAATTAGAACTGAACCCGAGAAGGCTTAAATAGTTTCAGAATCGATCGCGCAAAATTAAATTAGAAAGTTGGAGGCGTAAGCTGTGATAGGAATTATTTAAACCCCGTCGACTGAGGGACGTTGAAAAATCATCTCGAGCGTGAATTTACCCTGCGTTTTAGCGACCTGCAAACACGGGCGATTTTCGCAATATTTATAAAGCGTTTGCGGCTGCTATTCCGAAAAACTTTGAGAGGAGTTCATAAAAATTTCAACTTCTGCAATCCATTGACACCCGATACTCGCTACAGCTGTGATCGGCAACATTCATCATTTGCCCGGTGGCCCCGGGAAAGTTTTCTATCGCCCGGACCCGGGTGAGGGTTGGCGAAAAGTTGCAACAGTCTACTGCTCCGGGGGGTGGTGTATCTATCAGGGAAATGCCTCCAATGTTTGTAGTTCAATACGCAGCCTGTGCACGAATTCATAAATAAAATAGCAACTGGTTTTTGCGCCATTACATGCGTTATTCTGCGAACGGAGCCCATCCTGCTAAAACGAATTTAGTTTATAGAGCCCCGGGCAAGTTGCCGGGTGCACTGACCAGCAACTGAAATAGAATAAAAAATAACTTTTAATCTGCCGGCAACTATGGCAACTTTCGAAAAGAGTCTCATCGTTTTTCATCACCAGCAATAATTGTGCTAATATTTCTGGAGAACTCAATGCGTGTGGGTGAATTTGCAACCCTTGCCACAACGCTCCGGTTTGCTGGTATGCCATAAAAAAATTCGACGCGAAAACGACAAATCAAATTCAGGAAACATCAAGAGCGAAAAGTGCATTGCACAGAAAATATAGAGCCCCACTCTATAGAAAGTTAATATTGAATAAAGCAGTAAAGTTTCAAAATTGCATGAAAGAGTTATTTTTAAAGTACGACGACCGGCGGAAGCTTATTTGTCCAGGCATAAAATAGCGACTTTTTCGACAGGAAATGAATTAACGAGAATTTAGCTTATTTGCGTTAATTTGTAAAACGTTAAATTGTAAAATAGTGCACAAAATGTGCAATTCATTAAACTGTTTTTACGACTAATTTTATGGTATAAGCGTTTTTTGTCCTTTTAATTAATTACAACGCTGGGAATGAAACTTGGGAAAAATAAGCTATAGAGATTTTCAAAAATTATTTAAAAGTATCAATTCTATAGAATAAAAAATCGCTTTTGTACTCCCATAGTTTTATGAAAATAGCAGCATTTTATTTAACTCAAATGAAACCGAATAAAGGCTGGACTAGGTCACGGGACGCCAAAGTTCAGCAGGCATTTTCTGAATCCATTACCAAATAAAAGCAGTACCGATTCAGACCCGAAGTACAATGCCAGAAATTAATGGCAGATTGTATTCTGATACACCTTCTACAAATAAATATTCATCCATGAAATTATACAACTCGCAGGCAGAGCAGAGTCATGCTGAGTTAGTTTTTGATTGAACACGCTAGGGACGTTAACCCTCGGGTGGTGAGCGGGAGGGAAATCATCATTAATCAAAATGTCACTAAGCTATGCTTTTAACTCTACGGGAGTTTTGTCAAAATTTCATATTAGAATCCTTTTGAGCACGAATGACATTTCGACTTAATTCCGGACGAGTAAGCTGTTAACATTCATAGCTTGTTCTATCGTTTGTGGCTATTAAAGCAGTCCAAGAATTGTTTTATATTACAACTCACAGCGAACAGTTCCAAGGATCTATTTTTAAACGAAAATTTATTTTGGAAAATTTATTATTTAACCTTCGATAAATATATTTCGACGGTATTGCATGTTAACTTTACCTTAAGCTGTTTCTTCGTACGTTATGTAAAAATAATGTTGAAATTAACCTTTCAAGATATTTCAGCCATTAAATATTGAAAAATGCTACAATTTCCTTCGCACAGCTTGCTTTGGAGAATAAACGCTTATCCACCACTTCGAAAAATTTAAATAACAATAACTCTTGATGCTCTCAAAGTCTTTTCAAGGATATGTCGCGGATGAAGTGTGGGATCTCAGATACATTGCTCGGTTCAATCCACCAGAAACATGACGAAGTAAAGTCAAATCGGTATTTTTTGTGCCAGATATGCGCGAAAAATAAATCGAACACCGTTTGGGAGCCGACCTCTCGCGGAAAATTCGTATGGATTTGCCCCGTCAAATTCAGTTTGCTCCGATCTAATCGCGAAATATTCTGCATAGCTTTTCTTATTCTTGTTATCATCTTCGAGTGGTGCTGATGTTTGCCGGCGGTGGCAAATGTTTCTCACCTGCTCGCCAACACTGTTTCATGTAGCTCGCTTGAGAGTGACAAATTGAAGTTTACGGGGAAAAAAGTTATTGATGACTTCTCAAGACAATTCGGAAAAGCAGCTACGAATGGATTCGAATTAAAGTCCTTATATGCTAATTCGAGACCGTTTGTCTTTGACAGGAGTGTGAGGAATGGTCCTTCCATAGTGGTTGCAGAGAAGTCCTTTTTCACTTTAATTTTTTCATTGACAGACTACAAACGAAAAATTGTATTCGCTGAATTTTAAAGAACGTCATTATTCCACCTTCCAAAATTTGATCCTTTTAACTTCGACTCGAATTTATTTAAGCTCATTTCATTTTAAAATCTCGACGTTCGAATAATAATTTACTTTTTGATTCGATTTCAAATGATTGTCTCAAGTCAGAGGCTATTGAAATATCGAATTTTCCGTAAAAGTGCCCACAAAATGTTCCTTGTCAGCTCGGTTACATGTAAAAGGATTAAAGCTGAGAATTTATGTTCGGAGTATTAGAAAAGACAAATTAGTCTGTCCCTGGAGCATCCTCAGCAACAGTGAGGACGGTATATGGTATCGAAGGAACCTCGCTCTATCTACCTAATTATGGTCAACGAAATGATAAAGTATGCACGAATAAAGTAAGAGCTTACGTCCAGAGAAATCTACAAAATAAATGCCTCTTGATATATCGTTAACAATTTTTGTGTTTCATGTCCCCGCCCGGAATCAACTCTAATAGCAATAATAACCCGGGAGCGGCGACTTTTTCGGCAATTTTGTTTCTTAATGTGAGTTATTTCCTATCCTCGAAGCATCTCCGAAAACGGTCAAATGGCTTTCAGCTGTGAAAAGTTGATCGTGGTGGTGGTTGGTTTTGTTTGTTCGGGCCCCACAGGATCTCCGAGAAATCGATTTTATTAATACGTTTGATAACGATTTGATTGGATCGTCCTCAGATAACATGCATAAAATACGAGTTATCTTTGATACGGTCTCGGAATAATTTTCGCCCACAGGGGACTGCAGATTTCTAAGAATTCCGCTGATGGAAGGAATCAACGAATATCAGAAAATATTTTACGGAAATAATTCATGATATTCAAAGAAGGCTAACCACTTCAGGCATTAACGAATTGTTTATGTAACTTTTCATTTTCATTGCAAAATGTTTCTACTTATATTTTTCTGTACAATTTAGTGGAGCATTATAAATGATCTTCATGAAAACAAAAAATTCTGAGATATGAATAAAGCAGTGAATAATAAAAATTAAGAAAGCCAACGTTGGGATGAAGGATTTAATATTAAATTTGTAGCTTAAAAGTAAAAATGACTGCCAATTTTATAAAGTTCCACACAAAACAAAATCAATTAATTATGAGTTTTTATCACGGTGAATTTAATTCCACTTATAGTAACTTAGGAGCATTTACGGAATCAATACTATTTCGAAAAAGAAGCACTGAACAGAGAAAATCAATACTTCGAAAGTTATGAAATGATTGCATGCGAAAAGAAAATTCAATGGAGCGATAATATCAACAGAATAAAATTATATAAATTCATTTCATCACGTCAGACCAAGGAATTTGGGGTAATTCACTCTTTCGTAAAAATTAATTTACTTAATTCGATGACGTTCGCAGCAGCAGTGAAATTTCTGCAATTTGGAACGTATTGTACCTACTCCATTGTTCAAATTATAATGACACTTTTGATAATTTCGAAATTAAAGTTGGGGCAGTTTGACGCAAAAGTAAGAAATTAGTATTCTTAACATTTTGAAGTGTTGAATAGTAGGTTTTGATGATTTAAAAACTAAATTTTCAAATTTTTTAGCAAGGTTATTAAAATAGTCATCTCGGGAAAATATAGAAATTTTGCAAAAAGACTTAAAATGCATAAAGCAATAAGTTTTAGTGTTGTTCACTGGAATTTCAAAATTTAAACTAATATGAACTTTCTAGATGAAGCTTTTTCAAATATTTTTGTTTTCTCTTGCCTGATTTTAGATTCCAGGTCAAATACTTCATTAATTGTTAAAACCAGTACGCAAACTTTGCAAACTTGCATTTAACTTTAAACAAACCGGCGATCCTTGAGGGCATTATGCAGAAAACCATTGGATGAAAAAGATTTAAATTAGCGTTAGAGTCGTACAATTGATTTAATGTAACGCTACGACTACGACAATGTACCAATTTTTCGCAAAGTGTATAGTGACCGTATTGGGGAGAAAACCTAGAGGTCCTATAGCATATTCGCTATAAAACTTCTTTATCGCAAAAACTTAGAAGGGAACTAGAAATATCCGTAAAAACTTTTGGGTAGCGAGTGCGGCGGAGACTTTCCATTTTAAATTCAAAATAGCTCCGCAGATGGGTCCGTAATAAGGACCTCTTAATAAAAGCCGTACCTTCAACAAAATCATGCATCCAACGATAGATGGCGGAATAAGTACGTTTAAGTGCCCGAACTTGCGGGCATATCCGGTCGCCGTATTTCTGCACAAACGCTACTATTTTACGACCATTTAGTGACAGATAGACAAGGAAAGTTCGCCTTCTGTGGCCCTCGGTGTCCCCGCACTTCAAAATTTTCATGCCCTGTCCAAACCGACCCTCACAGGGCCCTGGAGGTCGACGAGTGCGAAGAGGTCAGGAAATTCTGTTTGCGCACTTTCGTCGTTACTTTTATCTGGCTATAAAGTGGGTAGGAGCCCTCATGCCAGCTGTTGACCTCCATCCAGGAGATTGGACCTACGAAGGGCCGGCGTAAATGCGTGAAATGTGACCGCATCAGATGCTGCGGCCAGTGAAAATTCTTTCAATTTCTATGCATATGTCCTTTGGGTGGTCGGCCGTGCTCCACGAGTCCTTTATTTCACTGCATTACATTCCAATTTGCGGCCCTTCCCACTTCATGCATTTAGTGACCAAGTATGATGCATGTCCCGACGATGGGTTTTGGGGCTAAAATTAAATAACCACTAAACTGCAGTCACTTTTCCCAGTAGTACGGGCGATAGTGTGTAAAAAAACTTACTACGCTGCGGCACTACCTCATGCCCCTTTTTTACTGAAATCCTTCTCAATAGGTACTCTTTTTAGATGAGTTCTTGGATAACATTTTCAAGAGTTTTTACTCATCGGGATTTACAAAGTATTTAAATACTCCCCATTTTACTTATAAATAGACAGCGAAATTCTGCTGAGAATAGCCGGATAAAGGACCGGTAGAGTCCTTCGTACCCTCGTTTTTTTCCGTCGCGCCCATTTCTGAAGAAACGAAACCATCTCGAATAGAGGAAACTTTACAATTTTTAAGAGCTAAGCAATAAATTTCATTTTTGCTACTCATAATTCATACCATGAATAGAAAGCGCGCCCAAGGAATTTTTAATTTTTATCGCTGTTTACTTTTGGTGGACTTCATTCATTTTTTGGCACTCGTTGGCCGGTCCGATGCTGAAAAAAGATATGCCTGGCACGCCTTTAAGACTCGGGGATTTTTTTTACGGAAAAACCTATGCGGGGAAGTAAAGAATGAAAATAAGCGAAAAATAAGCAAACGAGTTAAAATGAAGTGAAAACGCTGAATACACATACGAAGTGCGCTTGAAATAGGTGTTTGCTTTTAAAGTGTTTACGAACTTGGAGTATAAAAGTGGGAAATCAAAAAAAGTATGCGAAAAAGAAGGAAACAAGGTTTCTCATATCCCAGTTTTTGGCAAAGAGCTGAGGTCACCTGGCACGACCTGACATACCTTTTTACAACCATTCACAAGAAGGAATTCCTTGCAGACTGAGCTTACAAAGGAAATATAATTAAATCTCTCATGCACTTGGTAAAATTGGTCATGGCAGTTATTCTCAAGTATCGTTCACATAAAGCGCTTTAGTGGAGTCCTTTCATGATGAAATGATTTTCAGAAAAATTCTGGCGATGTCCTCAATTTGGTTGGTTTAAGGATTGACGAAAGCAGTTAAATTTAAATGTAACAAATAACGTAAATTAAATATAGGTTGGTTTATGTAGAGATGATATTGATTTTAAAAGTTTCCATATAAAATGACTAAATACAATACATACAATGTACAAAAAATTGTATAGTTTTTGGTCTAAACATAGGTTTTATTCTTATACGGCTTTGCTCAGATTAAATTTTCAGAACTTTCAATAAATGTCAATCTTGTTAAATTTTACATAAATGTATTCCCAGCCAGAGGAATTTCATAGCTGCCCTCGAGAGTGTGAGTGGGCAATAGTTGAACCCACAAGGAACAATCAAGTTAAGCTCGGAACACTCTCGAGAATATTTATGTGAGAATGTCGCCACAGATGCTATTTTAATTAAAGGATGCTACTAAACCTCACAGCATCCTATCCGAATTAAAGCGTTCGAGCATGAAAGATGTGTGGTACGTTATGCGATTACAAGAGTCAAGGAAAATCGATAAGATAGAACTCAAAAGGATAAGTCAATTTCCCAGAAGCATTATTGCTCTACCTCATATTTTCTCCTTATTATAGCTATCTCTTTTTTTCTCGTTACCATCTTATCATATTTCAGCATCCGCCCTCACATTTACGTACACCTCACACATTCGCTTAATTAAAAGTGTATCGATGTCAAGAGCTATCCTTCTTGATGTTCAAACTTCAAAACGTGCACTTTTTCGGATGAGGTAATAAGGCTTTATTGAATTTTGATAGTCAAGGCAATTTTTATATATACATTTTTTTTTTTTTTTTGAGTCTAAGAAATGAGGAAGCCTTCCTAGGGGCTTCAACTTTTACATGCTGTAGCTACCCAAAGTACATAGAATATTGTTAAGACAAAAAAGAATACATACAAATATGTATTTGTTAAATAAAGAAGGACAGGGCATTTTCCTAGGGCCTCTTTTCTATGAATTTACTTAACATTTTCAGTAGAATCAGTACATAGAAGATTAAGTTTTCACATTTAAAGGTTAAATTCAAAGCTGCAAAATTTAGATTTCTCATTTCTAATGTGTTCCGCCCTGCCCACGTGGACATTTCAAAAAGCGAAGAAGAGAAAAGTCGCAGAACTCAAAATGGAAAAGTTCTAATTCCATAAGCAACTTTTAACTTTGAAACTTTCACAGCTCCTTGGAGTTATCCTGGAATGTGAGCGGTCCGCCTGATTGAGGACCTCTTGAGTGGATCTGCAGATGGTTGCTATACATCTCCAGAGGCCTGCAGAGGCAACCTGTGCTAAAAGGGTAAATTAGTGGATATTTTGTTTCTGCGGGGGTTTTAAAATCAATTAGGATTATGCCAGGAACAATCCGTGGCCTGGCCTCTGCCCAGTCCGCTGCGGCACGAATTTACCCAAATGGAAATTTTTGTTTTTAATAAGATCCTCGACCTATTTGAGTATTCAGATCTTGTTTTTTAAATGGGGCACAGGGTACTCTGGTGAATTTTTTTTAAAAATATTGGCAAAATATCTACACCTTCATAAAAGCCCTTCTTGCCCTGGATGTCTCTCCGATTTTTATTATTGATAACCTTCGGAAGGAAATCTGGGTCCAAGTACTTTCGAGCGTTTTCAATTCGATGGCAAGAATATTTTTCAAACAGGAAATCATTTGACCTGGAGATATTTTCTGTCGATCTCGAGAATTCCAATTTTTCTCCTTTTTTCGAAAAGCAATTAGAATGAGTGGTTGATTGGTGGGTTTATAGATTTGAAATTATGCCAAGCCAGAGGATTTTTAGAGGCCAGGCGCTCGAGGCTTATTGTGGATGGGTTTGAAGTTGGGACGCTTCATTTTTAGGAAGACTTTTTAGAATTACTATGGTTTCGTAACACATTCACTTTTGTCATTCGTTATCCTTCGTTCGATTCAACGCACTTATATCTGCTAATACATTTATGCTTTTAAGGTAATTTATGTGTATGTACCCAAATTATATTTCATCTAGAAATTTTTACCTGACATATATTTTCAACCATTAAATAGCCTACTTATATTTCTGAAAATACACTTTCAGATTTCAAATACTTTAAATAGTGACTAAAGTTATATCTGCACCTTTCAGCAAATTATGTATTATAAAGTGCAGTAATGGGAAATAAAATGAAAATTACCAGAACTAAGTAACTCCGGATTGTATCGCCGTTGTAACAATAAAAGTTAAGCGATATTATTTCTCAAATGACTCACATGATAACTTAAAAGCAAACTAAATATTCCCAACAATTGTTATAATGCTGTAAAATCGCACTAAACAAATTACGCTATTTTATTTCATAGATCTGTTTACCAAGAAGTACTTTAACTGCAGATATTATTAGGGAATATAAAGATATTATTGACTTATTAAAATATTTAATTTCCGGCGGTAAATTTAAGCTGTGTAAACGACGAAATAATAGCGTGCTTTTCGATTTTGTATGTTAATGCAGCTTGGGGCCTCATAGAGTTGATGGAATTTATCTCTAAATAAAACTTTGAAGTTATTGTGCATAATAAAGTTTCTGATATCAATAAAACAAAATTGAGGACGAAATAAAACTTTTAATTGCGCATGTCGAAATTTAATGTATAGTTGGGATTTAGTCACAGCACCCTTTAAAACCACAAAGTTTCAGAGAATGCTTTAGTTTAACATAAAACGTTTTGTTACATCACTATCTATCGCTCACATATTTGACGTCATACAGTGATCCTTAAGAGTTTTTGCATTAATTAAAGTATTAAGAAATTTAATAAATTTGCATACAAAATATTAACTTTTTTCGTATGCAATGTCATGCCGCATACTTTCTTAAGTGGTTATCACTTTTTGTCGCTTTTAATTCATATGTCTTTTTCATAATATATGTGTATATCAAATTGAACCTTCATGCAAGATTTATGTTCCTCTTACAAAGGCAAGAAAAAATGGTAATGAGTTGATAAAATGAAATCGCTTTTATGGAAATTAATATGAGTTCCCTGGCAATTTATTTTCCATTTTAAGCGGTAAGAAAGAAAAATTATAATAAAAATTGTCTCGGTTTTTTCTGCGCTATAATTGTACTAAATCATTATGTCCGATATAAATCAAACCTGTCAACAAAAAAACAAAGATTGAGTCCACTCGCTTTCATTAATTTTTAACAAAAATATATATTCCATATTACAAAACACAAATTTTTTAAAAAAAAATACAAACTCAAACATTGAAACTATTTCTATCAGGTAAATAGAAATAAATTGTCAAGCAAAATTGACCAACAATAAAAAACTCATTTTCGTGATGTTTAGCTATAGTAACCAAAATTAATTTTGCAAATTAAACTAACATCACAATAACACAATTTAGTCCAAATAATGAAATCATATCACATTTACGAAAACAATTTTCTGAAAAACACTATTGAACTTTTATTTTGCTGCCGCAATCAAAACTTGACCTATTTCATTTTCAAATTTCTGTTTTTAGTTCCGCGGAGGTATATGCTGGTATATTTAATGTAAATGTTCATGTTTTCATTTTCATATACCAAATAAATTCTATATTGACATACTTGCTCCAAACGAAAGTATAAAACAATTTAAATAGATGAGATGCTCTTCTGTGCTGTGTTTTTAAATGTCGAAGTATTATGATAGAACTTTTAATTTTGGGTAGGGAGTAAGACGTAAATTGATTTAGGGCTGCAAGATTAAATAACTCTACTTCTGTTTTATCTTTTACAAAAGACCAAATTCGAATAAGAGAAAATCCTAAAAGGTCTCAATTTCACTAAAACATTGGTCGGTAAATATTGTGAAAAGAAAGAAAGCTCGTTCAATTCTTGAGACTTGGCTACCGAGAAATATGCATTTCTTTCTTATTTTTATTAAACTAAATTCAAAAATATATTCACATCAAAGGTAAAATAAAACGTTTGATAAAACCCAAAACCTACCATTAAAGTACGACACCTTCGCTGGAATATTCAATTTGTGTAAATATTTCAATATTTGTGGAGTGATCCGCACTGCAGGCAAAATCTTTAACCGTCGTTCACATGGAAACATCAATGAGAACTTTCCATGAATATAAGAACACTTTATTAAAACAAGATGAAGGAACATTCGCTCAACAAATAATACCTGAACTATCTTGACCTCTCGAATATTCGAATATGTGTCTTCCTACCTCCCCGCAAAGATAAAATTGAATAACAAGAGTGTGTCAATTCGTCAGTGCAAGCACCGCATCTGCAGAAACACCGTCTCCAGAATCCCGCATCGACCTCTACTTTGGAAGGAATCAGGTAATTGCAGACGGTTTAAGGAGAAATTTCATTTAATTTTATAGCGAGGTTCATGTGTCGAATATTAAAAGCACACACCGTTCAGTTGTGGGGCTGGTTGTACGATGGCATCCCAGATCCATACATGATCCTGAGAGCGAACAGGATTAATACTACAGGACGAAAATTTCGCCAAGTCAAGAATTGAGGACAGAATTTTCTGGCACACGTTTGCATACCCATGGCATATAATAAAAACAACAGGAGCAAGGATAGATGTATCCTCCCACCCCAGCGAAGATTGTTGGAAAATCTTAGGAAAATGAAACATGATGGCGTAGAGGAAGAGTTTAAGTAATTACTGTTGCTCTACAGCCTTTGGGGGGTATTCTCCGTGTGGTGGTTGTCCACTAAATTTTGTAATTTTTTCCGAGGAGGAGACCCATTCGTGCGGAAGAAGATTCAGCCGCCTCCTTCGAGACGCAGCATCCCATCTTCGTTATTAACTAGCATCTCAGTGGACCGGAGGCAATTGCTCCTCACCATAAAATCGGGCGCAAATCCTCGAGCACACAAATTAAGTAAGTCATCTGAGGGCTGATTGCTAGTCGAAAGACGGAGGAGGAGACAAGATTGAGAATTGCTTTACGTTACAATTGCCCTAATCCCTGATATATGGGAAATTGAAAATTGTACGCTCCCCGAACCGATGAGCTGGAGAAATGTATAGTCATTTATCAGCGGGAGAAGGATCCCACCTACTTAAGAGGGCTGATGCATTCGCAATCCGTCTTATTTTCGTCGGAGGTATGCTCAGGGTGTGCCATTCAGAGGAGTCTGCATAAGATATTAAGATATTTTAGCGATGCGGCTGCAAGGAGCCATCGAGCGACTGTGGTGTCTGCAAATTCACCGCCACCGTTCGGGAACCCATCACGAGTCCCTCATTTGCTTGTTCCGGGAGATAAATTTTTAAGTTCGCTCCTTCTATTTGCTGTGGAACGTGATAATGACCGTGAGGAACGCAGGATTCTGCCATGAAAGATGAATTTTAATGAGGTCTCTTCCCAGATAGAAATAAGGGCTTGAATAGGGATGCGGGCGAAGGGCTGATGGAAGGATTCGCAGCATAAATGCCATCACGAGTTCGAACAATACTGATTGAGGCCGGGAAAATCGACTCGGCGGTATGACTGTCGAACTCGCATCCTTCCACGTCCTCAATACTTTTTATTGTGCGTTGTGTGTAATTAGAAATGGCCAGGGGTGTCATACAGGTCTTCATTGCAATTCCTAGGTTGTCCTTAATTAATAACGACGAAAAATTTATTAGATTTCTTCCCGCACATCGGGTGATAACCTCACCAACCGACTGGTTGGTGACGATATCCTCGAGCAGGTGAAATTGTGCGGTGTTACGCATTAATTACATTTTGCGAAGAGCATAAATTGCTAAATCCCAAATGATGCAAGTACTCCTATAAATAATATCCTTTTTGTGGGATGCGGATCCGACGGCAATAAATTCACAAAGTGCCGGATGCTTTGCTCTTAAAATTCTCTCTAACACACAACTTCACTTAATCCAATTAAAGAACATTTGTCTTGCAAACCCGTTCTTTTAATTAATTGAATCATACGGCGCCGGCGACGTGACGATGTGGAATATATGTTGGTATATTTTTTTAACAACCGACCGCACCTCCTTATTGTTATTATTGTTGCGTGCTCCCAGGCGACGGCGAGGACGAAAACGAAATATTTCGCTACTTCGGGTATTACTTCCAATGAGTCCAAACCATGTTCCACAACGTAAATATTTGAAACGGTAAATGCGCGCCCTAATCCGCGAACTTATAGTCGCGATGTAAACGTCTTCAAATGCGACGGCTTACTGGAGGCTGCTTTTCAAAATTGCATGTACCGCTCGAGTTGGATATCGTCGGGCAGATTCTTAGGCGCCAAAATTCGTCCTACAGAACTTTCAATAACACATTCCAAAAGTCACCGAGACTCGGCTCCAGCAGCCCCTTTATCCTTGGGGAGTCCCACTTTAGTTCACCCAGAACGAGCGAGCGGCATGCGATCCAACGGATGCGAGCAGACCCCTCAGCTGGGGCTGTGGAGCTGGGACAAAAAGCTTTGGGGCTGCGAGCATGCCCTCCACTAATCATGCTCCTGGGCGCCCCGGGTTCATTCTCTGCCGGGAAGCTTTTGTGGGGCCCAATCTTGGAAATCTTTGGCTGCTCCAGAGTAATCCCCAGATTCCTGGTGGATGCCAGGACTCGCAGAACTCGCCTTTAATGTATACCTGCAGTTTTCAGGCCATTTAACCACATCGCTCCGGTGAGTGGGTCTGCATAAATGCCCCTGGCCGCAGATCAACTTTGCGGCGGGGCTACCATTTGCATTAGCGCCGCCTCCTCTCCGGAGAATCCCCCGGACACAAAAATATATCTACTTAACACGGACCTTATCGTGTCCCATTAAGCAAATCTCACTTTTTTGAAAACGGACTATCCTTTTGTCGGTTCCTTGTCCGGTCGCCGACGACTTCAAATTCATTTGTAGCCCTGGTGGCATTCGGGATCCACCCCATTATCCTGAACGGGACCAGCCATCCCCCCGGATAACCAGCCATTTATCTGGGGGATAAACATCAACCCCGTAATAGACTGCGAATATACGGAACGCTCATTTATTTCAAATTATCTAGATAAAGAACTCTGCAGAATGGAAGAAGTGGATAAAGCGGTACAAATTGTGCAGGGATGCAATAACGACTTTCGGCAAAGGCGCACTCGACCCCTCGAGGTGGTGGTGGTGGTGGTGGAGCGGCGCCCTTTTTCAGACAGCTTTCTCACCCCAAATTCGAAGCCCCATTGGCCCGGTGTATTGTGTGACTCTCAAGAAATTTTCGGGGTAATAAAGTGTTCCGAAAATCGAGTGGTTTCGATAAGGTGCGGAATATAACAATGTCGCCATAAAATATAGAAATTGCTTTCCACCGGCACATCTTCAGGTGTCTCCCTCACTTCCCGCTTTAATTCCGGAAAGGTCCTGGAGGGCGCTGTCACACGGAGCCCCAGAGAAAGGGCAGGAATTTATGCAGGACTGCATGCGGAGAATGTGCAAGTCGTTTCTCCTTCAGGGACGAAAAATTGGAAAATTCTTTCACAAATTAGTGACACTTCCATCTTCAGTATATTTAAGGTAATTACCTGCACCACCGTCACCGTTGAAATGCTGCTCCGTGGCCAGGCGTTCTATTAAGATTTTTTAATTAATAGAATAGCCTGTGAGACAGGATAGCATTTTATGCTGGCAGTGAGAAATTTAGAGGTAGTCGAATTACCAGCTCAGAATTAACATTTATTTCTTGAAAGTGCGCAAGACGCACACTTTCTCCAACCGCATACAGATAAAAAGCTAAAATTATAACGATCAAAGTGTTTTTTTGATTAATTCCACTACTAATTTAAATTTAGAATACTACGTAAAATAAAAATACTGAAAATCAAATTTGGTATGAAAATATGTAAATAAATGAAAAAGGAATGTTATTCTTCTTCAGATTTCTCTGGGAAAGTGTTTGAAACAACATACATCTTTGTGTCTCAGATGGTTTTACTCTATAACATAATCTCAAATATATTAAATGCATAAAAGAAACCCTACTAAAACACTTTTAACAAGCTCATATTCCAGCCTGGATGTGACTGCGGCAAACTCTTGTGTTTTTTTCAAAGGTATCACATGAACATTATTCTACCTTTTTCCTATTAAGGATATTTTATTTTGAAACACGTATTAGTTTTGTTTTAAACACGAACAGATGTTTTGCTCTGTTTACCAGATACACCTCTCTAGTTTTAGAACTACACCTCGGAGTAGGGAAAAATTTTCAATGAAGTGGGAATTAAAATAAATGCAAAGCAATATCCTGCGTGAAATGGCACACGAGGAATCCCACTTCGATTATTCATTGCACTTAAGTAAACGGCCCCACTTTGCCTTCACTTCTTTGCCATTGTGTAAGTGTTTGGTGGAATTAATGGTTGCATCGCCGGCAAGGATGCACCCAGTCACGGCTCCAGGCGAATAATCGTCGTTTGAAGAGCCTCTACTCCAAGAATTTAATTTTGCATCTTATTCGACGCCAATTCAATTGTTGCTCTGAAAATATACAGGCGAAATTCGCTGCAAGAAAGGAGGTCGTTCAAGTTAAAGGATCATTTCACGTCGAGCGCAGCACTATTTATAAGGTCTTCAGTGAGCTGTGCGAAAGCAACCAGTTCAGGGTAAATGAAACAAATAAACCAAAAATCATTGCGCATTTGGGAAGAAGTCTTGGGAACCCCCGAAACCCGAAGCAATAAAAAGAAATCACCCCATGACAATGATAAACTGATGGTGAGTCCATCCAACAAGTTTCTTACGGCAACTTCCCCTCTGAAGATTTTGTCAGAAGAAATGATTTATTATTTAAATTTTGAAATGGATATTACATTCCACCCTTTTTTTTGAAAAGGGGTGGTTACTGGGAAGAACCAGTTTGACGTGTCCGACATAAGACGGAGGAGAATTTAGTGAAGTGCAACTCATCGTCAAGCACAGTGGTGCCAGACTATGGACTTGAATGATGCACTTTCTTAAACCCCGAAAGAAAGCTATTTTTCTAACGATCCATTTTTCTCTCTTAAGGACGTCACTGCGAAACTCTTAAAAGCGTAAGTTGTTTTGGCTATTAAAAATACTCCTTTCTGATGATTTATACTTTGTTTCCGTGTGTTACGAGTTTTTAAAATTGTCAGACAGCTTTGCATTGTCAGTGGCTTTTACTATGGGGATTTATGTTTTTTTCTTTTTAAATGTTTTAACAAAAGCCATTTATATAATGGTAATGTATTACATAAAATATTGTTCGAGGGGTTTCCGCAATTAGAAGCTTCAAAATATAATAGATATTATGCGAAAGTCCTTTTATGATATTTAATATGCTTTAAATTAGATTTGTGTGAATGCAACTTTCTTGTTATTACTATTGCGAATAAAGGAAAGGCGCGTGCAATTTTCCTCTATTCTATCCGAATTTCTCAATTACCCTGATAAACTTAAGAAATTCAAATAAATATTGAAAATTGAAGCCCTCCATTCATACAATTTTGAATTTTTTTAAACGTTTAATAGAATATTTAAAATTGAAGAGAAGATGGAAGAGTGTAGGTACTGAAATGGGCGATTCTCATCTTCACAAATATTTGGTTTTGACAGAAAATGTAAAAAAGTCTGACGTGCATCGCTCTAAAGCATTATCCATCCTCACTAGACCCTTCCAGTTTGTTACAGAAAACCACGAGAAAATATATTTTCGCTTCACGCCATTCCAGGCGTTGGTGGGGTAAAGTGAATTTAATTTAAAATAAATGAAAAACAAGACGAGAGAAAAACTTGAAATCCAATTATTACCCGTGTGTACAGTGCCAGTTCAGAAGCTTGAACCGGAATAAAAGAGGACGACTGCGGTGTGCGGCCGGGGTCGTGGAGACGTCCTGTGTCCTGAGCCCGGCATCCTGTCAAAAAACTTTTAATTTACTCGCCGCTTAAAAAACTAAACATAGAACTGAAAATCCCCTCACTTTTCGACTAAGCGCATATAATGCAATAAGCGGACTCGAGAAGAACTCTTCGAAAAAAATTCCATTTAGTCCTAAAGCATGATGTAAATGTGCCAAAAAGCAGCAGTGGTCCAGCTCGCCGGAAACGGGCGGCAGATAAAGTCAAGGAGTGAAAATTAAATTCTTTTTCCTATCATGTGCTACACTAATTTCGCAAACTTATTATAAACTACTTTGGTGAGGGGGCTCCTGGCTGCGAAAATCCTCGTCTTAGGGGAGGGGAGCGGGATCCACTTCCTTGCACTCCCGTGGCTATATCTGTTTACTGGAAATGCGAGCGGACAGACAAACAAAATGCAGTCAGAAAGTTCTTCAGTGCCTTTCGGGAAGAAGTTCGGTCGTTTTCCCAAAAGGCGAAATAGAAATGGAGGAAGCGTTTAACAAAGAAAAAGGGCTATTTATCCTTCTGTTGGGAGTTATTGAAAAATGGGAGACTCCTCTTAGAGACATTTTTCGTGGAAATTGAAAATTGTAAATAGCGAGCTGGGAAATTCGAAATGCCAAAGTAATGGCGGCGAACTATGCAACTTGAAGCTAGTTAGAGTCCTTTAGTTATGGGATCTGGTGAAAGCACTCGGATGAAAGTTCATCGGGTCTCAATATTCCGTCACTCAATTAGCTTCTATTCACTTTAAAATAACTACAAATCGAACCCTCTGAATAATAGTTCTACTCCTACAAAACTGTATATTGTTTTATAAATTATCTAGTGCCACTCATGTCACACTATCTAGGTGCTAATAGAAATATGGACGAGATGAAAAGCCTACAGGCAATCTGCAGCCCTTCACTATCGAACACCCATCTAATTCATTAATACTTGCTCCCATTAGATTCTACAAAGTACACGAGGGAACGTGCCGCCCGAAAACTGATACCAGCAACAATATTTAGATGGCTAAACTATACTACGTTTCCCGAAAAGGGACATTATCCACCTGGTCTCCGCATGTAACAAGGCTATCCATTTCAATACAAAAGACTCACTTTGGTGTTTGTGGAGCGCTTGTTGTCCACGTTCCACGTTTTCAAAATCACGAAAACCGTGCACGAATTTGATTTTAAGCAAAACGTCGGAAGCTTGTTTGCTTTCCTCCTTCGTGGGGAGCATTTCAGGGATATCATCGGGAACATGCGACTTAATTTCAGACTGGCCTCCATCGATATCCGCCGGATTTCAGTTTGTTACTGCCAGAAACTGCAGCCCAGGCCTCCTCTGCGCCCCATTTCAGATGTGTTTAAGCATCTTCCGCCGAGTGGGTGGACGCGAAAACACTGCGAAGGCACACAATCTCCGGAACGTGTTCAGCGGAGCACCTCGTTACGTCCTTTGGCCGGGAGATAGGACTCCTTATTGAGAGACCACGGGTTATTCAAGGAACTGGTCTTCACTCCAGCTTCTAAGCACTTCGCAAATATTTCCTCAGTTGAGAAGGCGATAAAATTGTCGCATGTTTCGGCACGTAACAACCGTGTTAGGCGCTGCATCATACTTAGTTCGTTTGAATACTATCGGGCCGTAGCCTTAACCTTTACCGATGAAATGAAATTTTAAATCGCAAATCTACTATTCGATCCGCGTCAGCAGTCTTGCTTCATTCAAAAATCGATTATATGATTTAAGACTGACTTCAGAAACAAATTCATGGTATTATTGATAAAAGGGATATAGACTTATATAATTTTATTACCTAAATTACAAAATTTTGGATTGAAAGACTTAACAAAGAGCTCTATTTAAGAAGTAAAAAAATTGTACAGTTTTCTAAACAATTTCTGTGGAATCTATTAATTAGTATTAATTACTAGCTCCAAATTGGGTCAAATCTGGGAAAGGAAAATGTTTTCAAATGTTCTCAAGAAATTTCCCCTGCACTTGAATAAATTGTATTAGTCTTTAGTGCTTCATTTATCAGGTTTAATTAGTCGTTACAAGCACAACAATAACTTGGAGAAATGGCTTCATTTATTGAGAATGACATAAATGAATTTTCTATCCTGCAAAGCACGTAGAAGAAACACCTCCTCCTAAGCACCCAAGTTTAGATGCGTGTCGAAGTTCTGCTCCTTGCAACTTTCCATCGATTTCTACATCAGTTGCAGCTGAGGAACGTCGTCCTTGCATTGGCGTTGCAACGATGCCGTCAATAATTTAATAAAAAAGAAATTTCGTAAACTTTTCGCTGGGGCACTTTACACCAAATTATCGCTGCTAAACGATGGTAAAACTTAAGTCTTAAGAACTAGGCACTTTCTTCGCTCGGTGGCTTGCAGAGGGCGGGCAGGGCAGTAGGGTGTAAATGCTAATACCTTTTCTGGACTGCTTGTTACGTAACAACTTGCTACCGAGGAACGACCGGCCCACTTTCTTCGGAACCATAAATCAGTGGCCGGAAATGATTTTCTAATTTGCGTTACATATAATACCCACGTGCCCGAAAACTTAGTTCAATTGGAATCATGTTCCCGACAGGAATGGGACTCTTTCCGCTCTTCCCGAGGGTTTCTAGGGCTCGCTTTAAGCGCGCATAAATCTTTCTTCTGTACAACGCCATTTTGCTGCTGGTCCCAGTGTTCCAGAGGACCCGTGGCGCGAAAGCAGTTTAGCGTTATCACACTTCCTCTAGCCCGTATAAAACGAAAATTTAGCAAAAACGAACCTCGCCGGTGGGAGACAGGAAAGGAAAACCTCACCAAACTGATTGACCTCCCACAATCAGGGGTGGCTCGATTTCTTTAAGCGCTCCAAACTCGAACGAAAACTTTTACAGAAGTTTTTACGGAACAATTTTCTTAAAAAATTTTCTTAACGAATTGGGTTAATGTGGCCGAGATTCTTCTCAAAAGCAAACTTCTTTAGTCCGGTTAAGAAGATCTTGGAGGATTTTAATATATACTTTTTTCTTTTTCTCTTCAGTGTGAATACTCTCTCCATAATTGGTATTGTAGTCAATCTTCTAAATTTGCAAACATACATTTTCGCAAAATATTCTGTTCAGATCGGATTAAAACTTTTCCGGGCTTTATTGTTTTAGTACCCGTGCGTACATATTTCACTCACTGGAACTGCAGAGACCCATAACTTTCATACCCGCCGAGTTCGAAAGCAGTTTCCTTAAAAAACTTTTTAAGTAATTGAGGAGTTTCCTCGCATTAAGCCTTTCTAAGTTATTCATAAATTTGGCACCTCTTCAGATAGCTGAAGTGATAAATACTCGTGAATTTCTCGAAGTAAGATATTCAGTCACTGAACCATTTCCCGAGCTTTGTTTTCCCTCGTTCGTCCACCTGGGCGCTTTCCACAATTTTTCCTTTTTTTAATGTAAACTTTTCGGTGACTTTCGCAACCTCGTTCATTTTAATCTATGAATTTGGCTCAGTTGGGTTGCTTCCGTAATTTCGTAATGATAAAAGGAAACAAAATGAATGCTTGCTCAAAAAGTTATGGAGTTATGGAGTTTTGAATTTTGGAAAAACATAAAACTTTGTAGGAATTCCCTGAGGAGGTGAGATTAATGACCTTGCACCTGCTAACAAACAAGGAAACAAATATTGTTGTTCTCGTTTTCTAATCTAGAAGAATTGCAATTACATCTGACATAAATAATTAGAAACCTGGAATGAAATTTACTTTTTCTAAAAACATTCTAGTCTAATAAAAGTAGTTACTATTTTAGTAATGTTGGTTAAACTCTAAAAAATAAAGGTTATTTTCGACACGTTGAATGTTAAGTCGTTTTTCCTACAAATCCAGAAAATTTAATAAAAAGGATATTACAATGAATTCCTCTTTTCTCAAGTCAGAACACTTAAAAAAATAAAGCATGCTCCTAGATCCCTGCACCCACAAATTTTCTATCTGTCCACAAAGTTACCGACTTGGGCACCTGCTGCTACCAATTTTCTTAAAAGCCTTTCCGCTGATCAGTAAGAAAGCTAAGGAACGCTATCATTCTTCATAATGATGTTGTGACCAGCAATCTTCACGAAATGAGAAATTAATTCCATTAGGTCCAGTCCGGGAAGAACTAAATAGAACTCGTCCCAGCTAGCGGTGGGAGCAGTCCTGTCTCGCTCCTGATAGTTTTCGAATTTTACTTGTTGGACTGGAACAAGAAAAGGTTGTAATGTCTCAAGAACCCCCGCATTCTTAAGAAGTCCGGAATTATCCGGCGATCAATCATGAAGCAAAGTGACAAAAGCTTTCTTCGAAATTCTTAACTCAGGGCCCAGCTGGCTCGATGCTTCTTTCGTTATTCATTTTTTTTTTTCTTGAGTTTAAGAAGCCCTGGAGTGCTCCCGGAAATTGCAGTTTAATTTCTTGTGTAAGATTTATTGAAACAAGAGGCGTTTCCAAGCTTTCAGAAAACTAAATTCATCCCGGAGTCCCTTTTATTTTCGCCCAGGTGGGGCCGTGAAAAGTATCGGTTTTTGTTGTCTGAAATTGGCAAATCAGGAGCCCCACAGGAGCAGGTGGGGTGGGAGCTGGGGCCAGGGCCAGGGAGCTCATTCAGATAACAATGCACACGCCTTCCGATAAATTACAGTGCTCCCGTCAGAAAAACATACTCGCGCAAGAAGGGAGCGAATGGAAAAAATCATAATGGAAAGGTGTTTTTGTTCACGTCAATGAAATTCAATTTCACACTTTCCCTGCAGCCGCCTAAGGTGTCTCAATGCCGCCTCGTGCCGCTGCGCCCTCGTCCTTTCAGCTCGTTTGTTTTGCTCCTCATCCGGACGCCATAAGGCAAAGGATGTCGCATTCCCGTGATTTTTTGGTTCGTTTTTTTCGCTCTCCACCTTGATTCTTATTGATTACGAAAATTATTGTATTGTACCTGAGTTTGCAAGTAAATCGCGGCATCAATATGGCAAAACAGCCCCCGTCCACCACCCCCTGGCGCGACCTCGAGCGAAAGACGGCGGTGGAGTTCTACAAGATACGTTCCCTTCCCGCTCCTAGTTAACGACTCGTTTCCAGGTATCGGGGATCGTCTATAAAGGGTTTCTGAATCCTGACACTGATATCTCTTGACGAAGGAGTGATTCGAATGAAATCCTCCCTTTGTACGAATGTGTTGGCACAGGCATCCCCTAGAGTCCATGGACGATTCTCCCCTTTTTTCGTATTTTCTCCCTCCTGTATCCGCGCCTTCCCTACAAGGTGCTCCAATGGGGCAGTAGGGGATTTCTGGCTTTTGTTCTTGCTCTAGAGCAGGGAGTTTGCATGGAAGCGATGTTATATATTTATGGGTTGATTTTGTTTTATGAAGGAATATGATGCATACCAATAAGGCAGTGAATTGCTTTCGACTGTGGCGATGACTGCCTGAGAATCAACTGGAGACTAAGCGCCCTTTTTTTACTCAGCCTTATAAATATCCCACTTTATGAAAAGCTCTATGGATTATGTTCTCATTTGCCCATTCACATTTATCGCTGTAACTGGCTTTCCACGGGCATGTTACAGGGGTGGAGGTCTGATAGTTGCCACGTCTTAATGAGCCCAGGGACCTTAGTGTATATTCCCCTAGAGCAGTGAACATAACAAAATTCTCTAATTTAAACCGATTGAAACAACATTTATGAGATTTTCTCTGCTTTAATTCGGAATCCGAAAATTTATGAAGAACTCTATACTTATTTAATGCTACTTTCAAGTAGACTAATTGGCATTTATTCTATTTCCGAAGAAATTCTATTATCACGCCTAATAATAATTTTCTTGGGCAATGAACGAAATGAGATCGCATAGAAACAGACAGGTAGAATAATATTCTTCGAAAAACAACCAAAACTTGAGCTCCTTTACCTTCCATAAACTCAACTTCTTAACAGTTCATTATAGGAGTTCCCCGCGAATAATATTTTAATGTAGAGATTTGAGGTATACAAAAGTACAGAAATAAATAGTATTAATTTTATATCAGATTTGAAATTTAAAAGTTTTACTCACATTATTATTGTAATAAATACAAAATAAAACGATATTTTGAAAATTTGTTTGTTATCAAGAAAACATGAAACACAATAATCGTTACGGTAATTAACTTTTAATTTAAAAAGCCGATAGTTCACTAATGTAACCTATAAACTACAACGATCACTTTCAAAACACTCAACCTTAAAAGAGTCGTATATTTCCTCGAATTTAATTTTTTAACATTCATTATTTGTTTAAATTTAAAAATATCGTTGCAAAAAACCTAAAGTGATTTCCGGGCAAGGTGATTAATATGCTTTTTCGAGAATTTATTATTTAACGATTCCCAGTAAAATACCGGCAAAATGATACTACTGCGAATGAACTGAACCGAAAGTAAAACATGTAAGATAAAACTGGACGTAATTGAATGTGCTTTTCCCCACTGGCGAAAATTCCTTCTCCGCAAGGCTTTAATTTAAGTGCATCCAATTAACTTAATTAAAATTTTAATTTAAAACACACTATACCCATGGGATTTCAGGCGATTTGAAACCCAGTTTTCTCTCTCAGTCGATATTTGCTTTGCCCCATAAATCGAAGTAATCCGAGTTTAAATAACAAACCAGGCACTTGTCGGAATAATGAAACCAAAACAAGACAGAAAATTAATAAATTAATTCATCGGTCCCGGTTGCGGGTAGGCAATTCCATGATTTAAGGGTGGGGATGGCCGAGTTACCCAGCGAACTTAAAAGGAGTAGACATTTTACGGCCTATATACTGGTATTACGAAATTCCCCTGGATGATTATCTCCCGAGCCTAGGGGCCTCGTCTAGCTGGCCGACCTATAAGATCCTTAAAGAAGATGAGGTCTCAACTGAGATGGCCAACATAATAATAAAACTAAACTTTGCGGGTGGATTCCAATAGCGTCTGAACGAGCCTAGCGCTACGGGCCATTTTGGGATTTCGAAATGAGATGTAAAATTAGAAATTATACTGGGAGTTATACGTCCGTAATAATTATATTCAAATCGGCCCCTGCACTTTGAGGGATGATAGCAGGCAGAAAACACCCGCACTGTCTCTGCTCGAAATGCAGGAATTAATTAACGCGAGAGGGAAAATTCGCTGAAAGACTGAGTAATTTCGTCTCTGAATGGTGAATTACAAAATTAATGCGATTTTACTTGTTCCAGCGAAAATAAATTTTACGGGCCTGTTTATATTCTGCTATTTAATAGGTACAGTTTAATTTTGAAATATTTTGTAATCATCGTGCTAACGATACAATAACAGAGATAAAATTAAAAATAAAGGTTTATTATTATCATTTTTACTTACGATTAGATGGGGTAGTAAATAGAATTGATCGTTACCTGTAATAAAGAGAAGGAATTGTCATGTTTTTGCTTTATTATAATATAATATTATTTCGTGATTATGCGAGACTCAGTCACTTTTTGGAACGAAATGGACAACAGCAATTTTCAAAATTAGCTTAAAATTTGAAATAGTTAGGTACTTATTTATTCAATTTTCTAAAATAACTATAAACCTACTAAAATGATAATTGTCTTTGACTAAAAAGTCCACCCCCTCTTAAAACTTCTCATAGAACTTTTGACTTGAGTACGTTAACACCTAAAATTGCTGCAGGGTGCCCCTGGTGTTAGCCCTGCGAAAAGTTTTGAAAGTATATTCAAAGTTTTTATTTACAACAGTCTAACGCTGCTAAATACGAGCAAATAGAGTAATATAAAAGTTTTTTGGGATGAACAATTCAAAGTTTTGTGCATAGTAGTATCCCCCTCCTGGTCGGGCAAATTCAAATTTATGCTGGTTGTCGAAAGGACAAGCCAAACAGGAATTGTATGCGAGAATAAAACACTACAGAGTTTTGCCTAATTAAACGCTTGTCATGATCCTGTCGGGACAATCCCGGTTTTGCTTCAAGTTGGCTAATTCTGTTAGGAGCTACTGAGGGATTTCATTGTACCATATCTTTTGACTAGAACTATGGGTTGAGTTGGTTTTTCGAAGCAGGGAATATTTTCGGTTTTCTGTTCCGTTTATATTTGCTTGCATTCGTCTTTTAAATGAATAATACAAACATGTAGGGTCGGCATCTTTAAAATGCCGCTTGTTTTGATTTGTGTCCTCAATATTGGACGTCGACGTGTGCGGATTTGCACTATCAGGGATAGTATTTTTTCAATTAAAATTGCCATGGTTCCCATCTGCCAACTAGCACCTTGTTGTGCTACAGCTTGCCGGATCCCCAGTTGGCGCTGAAAACATATGTCCCTTTGCTGAAATTAAAACTTCTCCCAAGACAGAATTGATACAGAAATCCCAACAGCATCCTGCACAAAGGCTGAAATTGCATCTCCCTGTTATGACTTGTGTGCTGTCCCTGCGCCAAAAACTGTGTCACCTGGCGAAGCACACTTTCGGTTGCTTACCTTTAAGTCCTGAATTAAATATGAAGCACTTCCCGTCTCTGCCGAAAGGTGGCAAAGAAACCCTCCCCTTGCGGGACAGCAACACCTTGAGCGGATTTCGCTTCCTTGAGGAAGGATCGTATCAAAGGCACAAGATGTTGATTGCACTGTGGGAAGCGGCGCTGACAACCTTTATACAGTTTTAATCAAGGCGGGATAAAGCACCAGCTCTTTACCTGTGGCATCTGATTAAGTGCATCCTGTGCATAATTAACGAACCAAAAGTGCTTGTTGTTCCCACTGGCAAATAAGTGGACTGCTTTCAAAATGTGCTGCAATAATTATAGATGCGGTCGGGATGGCTTGAGCAGGTAATTCGAAAGGTAAAAAGCATGTGGTCCTTGATATCCAACGCCATCTGCATTATCAATATATCAATGGCGTCCTGAAATGCGGCCTTATGGGACCTGGCGGTTGCTCCAGGTCGCCCGGAGTCTGTTTGAATACATCTGGTGAAATATTGCCAGTGATTAGATAAATACGGATGCTCCAGAGCGGCTTCGGTGTTCGCTTGACTGAGGAAAATGTTATTTGGAAATTAAAGAGCCAATTTGCCGCTCTCAGGCACTGATGCATTGGTTTCTCATATTAATTGCTAATTTAGAGGGCCTTTATAAATGAGATCGGCAGCCGGATAATCAACAAATCAGACTTGAAACCTAGGGCAGCTGGATTTGATTCAAAGTCCTTAGACTGAACTTGGTGTTATGTGAGCATTAGGTATGCTTTAGGAATACCAAATTATGTAAAGCATAGATAATAAATGCATCCTATTGATCGGGTATTTGCAAGTTGAAAACCACTTCAAAATCGTGCCGTCTTAGAACCGAATCATAAATGTGCCCAGTTGCATTTTAGCCCTTTTCCCAAAATCACCACCAAGCTCCATGAGCTTAGTAAAGGTTTCTGGGACGAAATAGAGATGCTTTTCCCTCCTTTTGGTTGAATATAATCTAAACGCATTCACATTATTCCTTTGAAGGATATCAAAGGAGCTATTTGTAGCAAAGAAGAGGGTAGGGGAAATATTAAACGGGAGGGATTTTGTGTGCAATTCTTTTGAAGGCAAATCAAAGGCCCGGAGGATATGAGTTCCAAAAACATTTTTCTTGGTATAATGACCTTATGCTTCCTTTGTAAATACCATTTTCTGAGCGCTGGTCTATCGGGGAGGGAGTTGAAAGCTTGCCAAAAAATTTTAACCAGAATTTTAAATTTGATATGACTGCCAGGATTTATTGTATTGCCCCATCCGATACCGAGGCGCTATTCGAAAAATGGAGACAGGAGAAGAATACATTTAAATATCCTCTTCCAAATAGAAGGCCGTAGCTACTTAAATTAGACTCGTTGCGTTCTGCCATTTGGAAACGAGTGTTTTCTGGGATGTAATTATGGGATAATGGCACTACTTCGAGGATTGTGTGATAGAGCCATTTGGACGGGTTTCATCCCTGTCAGCAATTGCGGATGGGTTACTTTTATGGGTTTTTGAGTTCATTGGAGGATGACATAGGGCTTATTGTCGCTTTTTGCAACTTTTACAATTTTCTGGGTCTAGATGTTTGTCCTATTTATTTAATAATTGGCTTTTAGTGGGAAATTGCATGTCACAGCGATATTATGAGCTCTTACCCTAAATTGTTAAACTTTTAATTGATTTGAAAACACTTCTTAATAATTTAATCGAAAACAATTTAGTGCTAAATTAGTCCATAACATAGATAAGGAATTTTCCTTTGGGAGAAAAAGAAATTAATGATTTTAGCAGTTTTAAAAATACATATTGATTAAAGGAGCTCCTTTAATAATGAAATAATAAACATAAAAGACTGAATTCAATTATTACATAATTGCAACAAATAAATATAGTTTACCTCAATTCTATTGACATAAAATGAAAATACTGCAGAAATTCGTTGGAATCATTTGTTTTCCTTTTCTGCAAACATATCTATCATATGAAAACAGATACTATTTTATTTTCGAGAAGAGGCAATTACAGCACAAAATTCAATTTTATAGAAAAGAGGAGCTATCATACCACATACATAGCTGTCTGCAGTCAGTTTAAACTCAGACAGGCAGAAACTGATTTTTGAATTTCAACATTTCCTTTTGCTGTCATTTCTTATTTATATTTCCTAAACGATGCAGAAGAAAACCGGGCAAACAACGAGTTTTTGAAATATAAGTCTAAGGTTTGTGTTTGTGACGATAAAATGCAGACTAGAGCCAACAACATATATTTCGTTTACAAAACTATTTTTAAAGAGATATATCTTCAGAATGATGTAAAAATTGATTTGTCCCGTATATTTCAGTCAGTTCCTTGGAGACAGACAATGATTTATCAAAGGGTTGTGATTTGAAAGAGCAAAATAAACAAGTTTGGTTATTTTGGAACTTGTTAACAGCAGTCCAATATGAAACTTTATACAAATGTAGGTACGTAAGCTTGTTTTTGTAGTGTAGATATCTTTCTTAGCAATGGGTATTACAATAACAAATCCTTAATCTATAATACGTCATTATTACCTATTATTTGAATAATCTCCTTAATTTAGTTAAATCTGACTGCGTGCCTTCTATATTTTAATTTTTCGCTTTTACGAGCAACAAGTGCCTTAGTCAAAAATATTACTGCTTAACAGTCATCCAAAGCACTCGATATGATCGTGGATGGAATAGTCGAAATAATCTCCATTGTATTTGTGCAGCGGCTTCCATAGGATCATATTTTCCGTCCGACACTTGTTGTGCATTAAAGCAGAGATTTTTCCAAAATCCCCGATTGGAGGATTTACCCGCTTATTTCTTGTGTGGAAAAATAACGTACTCTAGGTATCCGGCGGGAGCAATTACGTGAATTCTTAAGAATTGTTCGATTCGGAATGGCACTCAAGCAAATCTCCTCAGCTCCGCTTTGTGTAGAGTATTATCCCCGTATCCAGCCCTTATGAAAAAAGAAGAAACGTTCGGAATTCGCAGCATTGCCGGAGTCAACATTAATTTAAAATCCTATTCATCGAGCACGCAGAAACGCAGAGAATGGAAATCCATTGCCGCTGCCACTTTGGCGAAAAGAAAATTCAATTAAAAGTCCCCGACGGAATCTGAAGAGGATGATTAATGTTCCGCGCAGATAATAATTTACGGCCATGAATCGATAAGCGGGGAATCCCCGGACTTAAGAAAGTTGGGCACAGCGACGACGACGACGGTGTGGTTGGAGTCGCGTCTTCCGCCACTTCCGCCACTTCCGTCCGCCGCGATCAAACCAAGATACGGAGGACGGAAAGCGAAACTGGCTGTATATTTGGGCCGTCAATGGAATAGGGATTTTCCCCGCACCCGTGGAACGCGGACTGGTATCTGGTCATTAAGTCGTTTATCTTCCAACAATATTGCTGTGGTCAACAGTACGTGAAGCCGAAAAAATTCATGGAGGATAAGTCTCTCTAAATGACGGGGAAGGATTGGTGGCGAGAACTGGGGTTGCACTGCCGGAGACCATAAAGCACGCCGTTTACAGACGACGACCGAGTTTTACGTGGTGACAGCGATGCTCCGGTGAAAAGTTTTTACCCGAAAATTCTAAATTTTCCCAGGCCCTTGACTCGACGTCCTAGGGCTGAAAAGTACGTGTGCACCACGAAGGTATGCACCGTCTGAATTATGCATAAAGACATATGGCTCCGAAATTTCGAGGCTAAATTTATTCCTAATTGAAATTTTTCTGTGTGTGACTACTGGCACTATATGCCCACCGGGGCTGCGCCATGACAAAAATTTCATAAATTGAGTCCCGAAAAAAATTTCTGTTGGATTTATCCATGTAGGACATCAATTGAGCCCTATATAAAAAGTGTTAAGTATCAATTCCACTAAGAAGGATGAATGGGCAGCGGTCAAGTGCCGGTATGCATGCTCCAGCCCCGCTGTGCTTCCTTCAGGCGGTCACCAGCGATTTTTCATCCCTACGGCCCTGCCACCGAAATTTACGATCCTTTGACTGCCACTGAAAACCGAGCGGCTATAAAAAGATATCCTCGTATGAGTTAATGTCTTTTGTACTAACTCCCCATATCGCTTGGAGAGGTGATAAATTATTAACGATATGTTTGGCAGAGACACGACCGAAGTGCGAATAAGGAGCCTTGTTCCGGATCATACGAAATAAATAATAGCGAAATATATTCTTAATGCACCACTACGGGTACTAATCAATCTGGGTAGTTTCCTGCTTTTTCGAGGGCTTGGTCGAGTCTACTTAAGCCACGCCTGAATAAATGGTTTATTCTGGGATTTAAGCAGCAGTCCCAGCCGCCACAGAGTGTCAATTTACCAAAATGGCAAAGTGGCGATTTTATTACTGCTGACTATTTCCACGGGTGAAATTTATTCGTGTGGCGCAAACAGCAAGTTCATAATTGCAGCCGGCCATTTGTCCTTAGTAATTAACTACAAATTTGTCGTCAAAGCTTTGTAGGCAAATATTTGGCTTTTCGTGTAATGTTTCCGTGCTAGCCAAAAAATGTTTTCCAGCACAGTTTTCATCATATCACGGGTAATTTTGATAATTAAAGAAAAATGTTGATAGTGTGGATTAGACTTGCACGCCAGGATTTAGCTGGATGCCACTATTACCTTTTATAAACTGAATTGTTTTCATTTATGGAAATGTACCGTCTATTTAAAATTATACCTACATAATATGCATATTAATAATAGCTTTAAATTTTCACTATAATATTATCTAAAACGAAAACAAACTAAACTAGCATGGTTATTTTGAAATTGAAATAAATTTTTGTTGTAAATCAAAATTTCCCAATTCGTTGCTAAAAATGACTCTTGTGTAAATTGTATCTATACATACATATATAAGCATTTTTCTCCAAAAAGTGATATATCACTTCATAAGTTATGTTTTCGCACAAGATAGCTGCAATAAACCTTTGAACGTAAACTGGCTCTTAGACCGTAACCATTGCGTAAATTAATGGCGAGCAAGCCATGCGAAATTCCATCCCTTTTTATATGTAGTATTAATCTTGAAACGTCGTACCTACCGAATGAAAGGATTATGTGTCAAACCGCAGTCAAAATAAACAGACGAGGGACCTTTTCTCTGTGACCCTCAAACCAAAATAATTACTCAGGTGGCAAACAGTCGCAGTAAATTTGCACTAAAGCGTTTTAAATTAATTAATTTGGACTGCAAGCCTCTTCCTGAATACGTTTGTTATTTAGTAGGCATTTCGATTTATAACAGCTGGGTAATGCTATTAGTAAATGCTACGGAATTTTGAAATGAACTTTGGGGGTAAATGTATCAAAGTATTTAAGGCCGGCTAAATAAAGATTCAAAATCATTTGATTTCATATCCCGAACATAGTGCATAATTCAAAATAAATATTAATAACAGCCATAATTTCCGAATTAATAAGGTCTAACGCGCTTAATTAGCAAAATTTGTCACAGTCAAGATCAATGTAAAATGAAATTATCGTGAATATTTCACACCACATGCTCTTTTCCCTTTGACTGATTAATCTGAGGATGCAGCTCTGCAAATATGATAATTTATGCAGTTTCAAAGCTATTTAATAGTACAAACATTTTAAAAGCGTATTTATTGCAATTTGCGGCCAAGCCGCATAATCCTAGGTTATAACACACAATCGCATGAAACCCTCAACAAAATTAATTGGGAACTTTAACAACTGTGTTTAAACACGCTCCAAAATCACTCGACTACGTGAACGAGGACGATTTTTATGTCCTCTAATTGACGTGGCCAACTAAATATAAATAGATTTCATGTCCCAGCACAAAGTGAGCAATGTAAAAAAGTCATTGTAAATAAAAAATACATAGTCCGAATAAAAACATTACCACTCCAACCACTTCCATTCGGAAGTGCGTTTTGCATGATGGCTTAATTCGGGAAAAGATAACATTTACAAAGTGTTTGGGGAAAAAATATCTAAAAGCGAAATGTTTGTGACATATTAAATTTATTTTTTGTTTAACCCTGTGACATTTTGCCTTTGTTCCTTGTTTGACGTGCTGAAATTGACGGAAATTTACCTGTTTGTTTTGTTTAATTGTTTGTTTCTGTGGGTAAATTCCTGAATTTTAAAATAGCTCCTGTCGTAATGAAATGATCACATCTCTTGTCTTATAGGATGAATATTTTATATTAAAGGAAAATGTATTATACTTTAGGATAACAGAGTTATAACACATATGTGTAAAAACTTTTAAGACGGTCCCTTTTCATAATAAGTATATGTATACCTAAAACAAAATAGAGATTATTTTAGAAACCGAAAATTCTCTTCTATTAGGAGATATAAGAACACATTTTGTCTACAAAATTCAGTAAAACTATATCCTCAACTGATTATCTAATTACGGCACAAGTCTTTATGGTATACCTAAAGCTATTAACCGCGTTCTTCATTAAGTTTAATTCTGTGTACCTGTCCATAGGTTCTCTATTTCCTACCCTACAACAAACTTAAAACAAAGAAGGAGCTAAGCAACACCTCCCTGAAGATACGCCAAACTGCACATAAATCAATGGCCAAGCAGGTATCATTACCTACCCGAGCAGCACTTAATTATTGATGCCATTCGCATCTTCGTCCTTGTGTACATCCCTGCCTTCTATGGAAACCCACCGGACGATCTACGGCTAGCAAATATTTAAAGGCAAAGGAGACGAAATGCTCGAATCTGCATGGGCCTGGTTGTCTCCACCGGCAATGAAGGATCACGATATCCGCCTGATTTATCACCATTGCTAAATTACGAATCCTCGGTTTTCAGTTAAATTATTGCTTCAAAACAGGGAGACCCGCATTAATAATTTACCCCTTGAACATGAGAGCGTTGTTGTTATGCGCTGTTACAGAGAAACCCACTACTTGCTGCTTTTTATGAAACTTTTACGGGTGCAGGTTTTCCATAGTTTGCATGAAAATCAATTAGCAACAAAACCAAACCTAACCCAAAGTAACATCATAATCCATTACCTGCTCTGCGGTCCGGAGTAAAACATGTGAAACCATATTCTAAATTTTCACTTTGCTACAAATACAGCTTCCAAAATTATACTAATGCCCTAGTAGTTTTTATTAAAACTTTGTTAAAGTGTTCGAGCATCGCTCGCGCAAATATCAGTTAAACTACGGGCGATAGAGACGTTAAAAATTTTAAGGTATAACGAACAATACCAAATCCATTCCATTTCATTGGTGAGCACATAAATTGCAATTAGAGCTCAAACCGCGTAAAATATGCTCATTCATAAAATATTGTTTGCTAATTGCATGCATAAAACCGTATTTGAAAGCAATTTGATATTTGCGGGGCCCAGAGCGATGGAAGAGGAATATAAAAACGAACTTTATTGAATGAATGGCAAAATTACATCCGCAGGCCGGTGAGGGATGAATATGTCTAGCCAGGCAATGGATCGGATATTAATTAGCATAAAAGCAAAGGAAAATATAAATTATGTGCGACTGACTGGGCTGTAAATAGGTGGCACTAAGTGCACGAGGAAAAAAATAATCGATCCGGAAATTTCAATAACAAGCACCCAGGAAAACCTACAATATTTGCGGAAGGCCCAAGGACGTGAGAGGAATTCAATCGTTTCCAGGGCAAAGTAACAATGGGAGCAAGGAAGTTTATAGGTATTCGGTGAAATAATTCATGAGAAAATCGAACAATTCCTGGCTCGTCTCAAAAAGGGACTTTATGCGGACAATACGTTTTAATTACAAAATTAGCAAAATATTATGAAAATCGATTGGAATTATAAATAGAGATGCTCCGAGTATACCCAAAGGTAAATTATGTCAAGTCGGTGATAAAAGTTCTCGTGCGAATTTAACAGCGAACGCGACATGAAGAATTCACTTTAGTTCTCAGAAGTTAATTTCATTTTTCATGACTTTATTCAGTCATTACGTTGCAATGCAGTGCAACATTTCTTTTGCAAATTATGGCAGCAGTTGACTTTCCAACTCCTTGAAAATAAAACATAAATGCATAAACCTTCGCTAATAGACCTCTGCCTTTTAAACGACAAAATTAATGGTATGAAAAGACGTAAAAACACAGTGATGCCAACATAAAGCGAATTAATTAATATGGCTCTAAAAAGGAATCTCGAATTCAATAGTTTTCCAAAGTTTGCTGAAAATATTATTTTTAAAGAATAATTTGAAATGATACTGATCAATTCCTTTTCAAACTACTTTATAAAAAATCGGAGTTATATCGATGACAAAATCTTATATTTATTGTCGTTCAGCTATAAAACGGCAAACGTTTTTCACGAATTGAGCCAATTTAACGCAGCACTGATCGTTCTTCCTTTCTCTATTTTCTGACTTGAAAACAACTATCTAAAGTATTTGCAAAACGTTGTCTCGGCTTGCCCGAAAGAGTTATTGGAATCTTATAGCTCAGAATGGTAGCTGAGCTGAAATAACTACCCGTCGACAGATAGAAATAAATGAAAAAGCCAAAGGAATGCAGTCAGGTGTCACATCAACGTTAACCTTTTCTCCCAAGATAAAATGGTTTTGCGAAACAGTTTTAGGGGCTAGTGAAATAAATATCGAATGAAAGTTATCTTTACGTTGCACACCGCCCCTATTTTTATTTCATTCCGTAGACGTAGGCGAAACGCAGCAGAAACCAGTTGGTTTTACAACATTTTGAGTACTTTTTCGCCAACCGATTCGTAAAGTCTTGGGAAATATATTTGGCGAGCAAAGGTTCCAATGGGAAACAATGAATTTTTTATGTGTATTTACATTCTACGTGCCCTTTCACTTTGTTGTTCAAAATTTCGTGTCTCTTTTTATGTGCTCTGGAATCGGGGACAAGGCAGTATTATCGGGGGATAATGCCTCAGTGCACCTTCCTTGTTCGATAAAAGCGGATGGCTCAAAGAACGCAAGCCAGGAAAAAAGGTATAGTTGGGAGGTACGGTGGCAACATGCATGTTGAGCGTCGTCTGGAGCAGCCCCACACATATAAAGACACATCGGACCCAGGAAATTGCATGCGAACTCCAGGGATGTGGCAAGACCATATACAGGAGCATCGCTGTTTGCATAATAATACGGAAATGCAGAATATATGTATGAGGGCTTAAATATGAACAAATATGTATATAGGGAGAATTATCCACCATCAGTAGCTCTGGGCTTCCTCTTTGAACCATTTGTCTTTGAAATAATGTAGAAATTGCAAAGGAACGTGAACGGTTTTCCCTTGTGATGTTCCGATTTTTATCTTTCAAATACAATTCCGTCTAAACTCATTTTGGGAATATATTAGTTACTGGAAGCGATTCCATCTTCAGTTTTTGAAGTAGCTACCAGTCCAGCTGTATAATGCACTGAGACTAGATTTTATTTGAGACATATTTGCCTGACATTGTAAATACATATCAGCTTAGGATTTTAAGATTTCCTGATATAGGAAGATTATGTTTTCAAGGGTTTAGGGAAGAGGTCTTTAACTACGGCTTTTAGATAAAGCTTCGCAGGAAAACCTCTTTCTTTAATGAAAGCTACTTATAACGTAATATTTGTAATGACAGCATAATTATTTAAGTTTTACTAGAAGTCCGTACTTTGAATTTAATATTTTTTGAAGGACGTTCAGTTGGGATTTCTTTGCAAAAATATATTCTTTGCTACTTTACTACCACCTCTAATGAAGTAAACCACAAACTCTTATTGAGATATACGACCTATTTATTTGAAATGAAAAACAATCTAAAACCAAGCACTTAGTGCCAGCATGGCAATAAACCCGAAAAAAATGCTTCTATTTTTTGTAAACTTTTCGCTATTGCCGAAGAGTGCCAATGCTGTGAAAAATCAATTCTTTTATATACAGTCGCTGCCAATAAAAAGCCGGAGCATCACAGGCACAGCTCAGCAGGCAGAGCAAATAGTATTTGCATACAACTGCCGGCACGCGGATAATTATGCGTTGGAGTTATGTGCAATGCACAGGAATACCTCGATTTAGTAAAATTTGTGTCCCCGATCCAGAGGACTGACTACTCAGATAAAGTCCTGCAAAACTGCCAGATTTTTTACATCCGGCTAGTCGGGGGGTATTTTCACTATATATTTTTTGTTTTTATATCCGAAGGACAGTGCTTTTTAGTTGTAGGCTGTTTGAATTGATATTTCATTTTTCCTGACTTCTGCCCAAAAATATATGATATTGCGTTGCCCTACTACAGAGTGGCGATTAAAATTTTGGGGAAAGAGATAAATATCCGAAAGGACTACACCACCAGCTTCCATGGTGGTGGGAATTTGTCTAGCACTAAAAACAAATTCTAACTAAAATGGTATTTGCAAGTTCTCATCGGAGTTTTGAGGTTACTGCGACGTTAACGATGTTGCAGAATTGGATTTAGTGGTGGAAAGGATTTGATGAAGCGAATTGACATGCATAACGTGTTTCATTTTTTAAATACTGCTCCGAGTAGATTTATGGTTTCATGAAAGCAAACACAAACTTTATTAAGGACAGTCTGCTTAGTCTGCATATGGGATTATATTGATCCCAATGAAATTTTGGAATGAATCAACGAAGAAACGAGATTCCCAATATTAATATTTTTATTAATCTCAAAGTTTAAATTTATTTTTATTATGTTTGGAGTTTGATGGCTTAATAAATAGATATTTCTCTGTATAGTAAACTCAGGAAATAAATCGCTAAATCTGCAGGATATAAAGAACCTTCTCAACTTGCGGGTAATCAAAACATCGTTTTAATGATGGAGTCAAACTGCCAATAGCAGAAAACTTATTCCAGAGCAGGGCCATAAAAATACACTCATCCAAGAGGGGCCTTATAACAATTCCCTGTAATTTATTAAAAGCGAAATATCCTCACGTTTTCAAAAGTGTCAATAAATCGGCGAATTCAAGGAGAGGAGCAGACCCAACCAGACCTCGTCATTAAGTCCACACGTACTTACCTCAACCGCCGATGGTGGTGCCACTGCTTCCGCACAATAAACCCTTTTAAAGTTAATGGGGGCACAGTTCGGGCTGCCAGTTCTCGTTATCTCCACCCTAATTAAAGGGGATCCCCATTCGAAGTGGTGGCGCCCCGAAAATCCTTTCATATTAAAACGGGCGAAGCAATTTCCGGGAAACCAATCGCAAAAATACTCTCGAGATAATAAAATCAATTTATAGCAGAAGGGAAATTAAACAGGGGGAATGCGAGAGTGGAATAAGTTACTAAATAATTCCCCGGGAACAATGTGCAATATTCCCGGCTTGACGGGCCGGTCAGGCTAGTCCCGCACTATTCCACAGACGGGAGAGGCCCCCTTGAACTCTTGCCAATATTCAAAGTAGAAAGGCTGGAAAGAATAATTTATGGGAGCGGACAAGAATGAACCATGACATGTAATTATAAGAACAATTTATACAGTACATGCCCACTCGGTCGACCACTTTTAACCATTCCGGGATTTATGTTGGTCGGGACAACGCCCGCCGCAGCCCTGGCGGGAACCTCTATCGAGCCCTATTCCTTTGACAAATAAAATTTTTGGCAGTCGTAATGTACATGGAAACTATTTTGACGCATGGCATGGCAAAGTGAAGCGATTTTATGGCCAAACTTTTAAAACATGAATACTTTCGTAAACTTTGCCACTGATAATCGCAATTTTTCTCGGGCTTTGTCACTTGGTAGGCCCCGGGGCTGCGGGGCCAGCCACTGCCGAATAAATCAGTTTTTATGTCCCCTCCTTGAACTCGAAACTATATTTGACTTTGTCCAGAAAGTTTCCCCATGGGGTCCAGGAGTTCAGCATCCCAAAAGTGACTGGCTCGTGCGCGAGAAATCGCTGATAATTAATGAGAGTGTAAACTGACCTGAATTTGGTTGTCCATTGCTATTCGGCCGCGCTGACGGAGCTCCATCCCTCGCTTCGACTTCCAGGGCGTAGGCGCCTTTTTTCTCCCTGTCGAAAACAACCTTCGTGAAGATCTCGCCGCTTTGAAGGTTTATCTCGAAGAATTCCTTCCCTTCGTTCCGAGGTGAATCCACGATGTAGTAGTAGACCTGGAAATAGAGAAAAACAGTCGAGTTACTTTCTTTTCTCATCTGTTTTTCGCCTTTTTACTCGCTAAAGCCCCCCTCTTCCGCGTTTTTGTTCGGATTTTGTTTGCAGTTGTCCTGACGGAGAAAAGCAAACACTCCTGAAGATGGTAAGGCGAGTAATTAACGAAGGTTTACTTAGGGAAAACTCGAATTTCGCTGACTTCTCGACCGTAAATTGTTTGACTTTAAAAAAGACAAGGGCGAAAAATAAAATTTACAAATGGATTGTACGAGGCTTTGGGGCATTTGGATGAATTGATTCAAGATATGAACAATAACAGCTAGAAAAAAAGTTTCTCAAATTCCTCTTTCCTAGCACTGGATTTAAATTACAACTAAATTTATCAATTATTTTGGAAGGAAATAGCAGTGAACCCATTAACTTAATTGTCTCTCTGCAAAGTAATCTTTATTTCTAATAACTTATGTGTTAACTTTGCTGGCGCAACTCACATTTCCTTAATTAGACAGATTACTCGCAGCACAGGTGATGCAAACTTAATTGGACATTAAAACCGTATATAGGTAGAAAATCAATAGTTGTTGTGGAAACGATTCAAATTTCCGATTCCTGATGGTGTTAAATAACAGCTCTGTAAAACGGGGGTGAATCACCCCCAGTCGTGCTACATCGATCGTTCAAAACTCCCCGTCCGACTTCAAAAACAATCTAAATATCGCATTACTGAACTCCGAGGCAGGGAGTTGGATAAAAGCTGAACTAGCAAATCAAAATTTGCCCAGCTACAAATGCATCAGGCACACAATGCGCAACTAGATCAAAAGCGCGCTTTTCCGCACACATTCGTGAAGTTGCAGAACTTTCAATAAATTGCTCGTTAGAAAGTCACACCAGGCGGGGGCGGGGGCGGGGGTGGGTGTGCAAATCCATTCCGATGAATTATTGTGCTCGCCATTTTCTCCCTTGCTTGAGATGCTTCACGGTCCTTCGGCGGAGGTGAATGCCCATTTGAATATGCAGCCAGAGATGCTTAATTAACTACGAAGTTTCCTCCAGTCTTTTTGCAGGCTACTTATCACGAGTATTCCCGTCGTTCAATGGATTTGCATCAGACGACGGCTACTGGCAGTCATAGCGTTAAATTAATATAAGCAACCGTACAGTAAACTTTCGACTAGCATCCGGATTATAAATTTAACACAGTCGCATCGCGCCGCCATGAGGACGGGCTTCTTTCCGATAGTGTCATTATTTCCGGCTTAATTAAGTCCTGCTCTAATCTCCTCCCCGCGGGACAGCAAGGATCATAAATTTCGCAATAGATGCCTCTGTAGAGGCGTGCAACAGGATCAGCTCCAATAGGATGCATTTTTAAAGTGACTGACTCCAACATTGCATTCATCGCGTGCCATTTATTCGAAAGCTGCCGTCTCAACTTAAAATATTTTGGGGCGGTTTCGCAGGATTTATGCTGGACGAGATACAGTCGCCGCCGCGTTTAAGCAATTAAACCGGGTGGAGCCCGAATTTCATTTAATCGCCTCTTAGGTGACAACTGCTTCCAATTCTGCACACAGTAAATTTTTGCAATGTGTAAAAATTTTAAGTTGGTCTAGGCAATAATCCCGAATATATGGCCCATTAAGATTTTTTCGGTCCTGGGAATCCCCCGCTTTATTTTTGGCGCGACCACTGACGCCGCCGCCTCCCTGGAAGCATAGTCCAAATATTGCCCGCAGGACCCCGGCCGTTTCTGACGGTGGCGGTCCAGGACCTCCGGAGGCTTTAGTTGTTCTTTAGTGTCTTGAATTTGTAAGTAAGCAGCTCCCCGTTTGTTCGGAATTTTATGCAACGTTTTAGGTGATTTTTGCACCCTGTGCGGCGCCATCGTAAATGGTAACCGCCTAATAAATTCAGTAGAAATCTGCTTCCGCTCTTTCGCGCAATTGTATAAAAGCGGGAATTTTCCCTGATAAACGTCCAGGGGACTGCGCGACAAAAGAGCCAGGGATAGTGCTAATAATCTGCTGAACCGAAAGGGAAATTTATGCAAATTATTTAAACCAGTCGTACAGTATTTTAGCGGGCATTAGAGGGGATTGCTGCGATGTTTTGCATTCATAAATGGAATTATGCTAAAAGTTGAAAATGAGCTCGTTGTTGATGTACACCCGCGTAATGGAAACGGCGATGTATCAGCAAAATATTTCTTTTTTTAAACTTAATTCCCTAAATATAGAGCAAGGAAATAAAAACAAAAAATAGTTCCATTTCCGTCAGCCACGCAGAACGCATTTCCCTGGTGGTGACATTTTAATTCAAAATTGTATGAACATTTTCGTAGGGAAATTGCTTGGCTCTGCTTTTGATTTAAATGTAAATAACACGAACGCTGCGGTCCCGAACGCAAATCATGCTCACATTTTGGAAAAGTCCACACAAATTCCATTCGGAATTTTCCTTTTATTACCAATTTTCTCGCTCTGGGCCCTCAGACGAACCGCCATAAAATATGTGGAGTTCGTTTAAAGTTCCCGGTACAGACCACATTTGGAAAAGTTTTAAGTGGATAGAAAAATTCAACAATTACACGTCCCGAAAACGTCGGTAATATATAACCTGGCTTACGTGATGCTAACTTTTATGACAGTGCCCTCATACGACAGACTCCTTCCGGGGCTCACTGTTGCTTTCATCTTCAGCACGCGAGATGAATGTGCACCTTTGAACCCGGCTCGGTTCAATCACGTACCGGGAACCTTACGTGATGTGGATTTTCAAGTCTCACTTGACAGCTTCCGCGAGTATTGACGTACTTCCTCCATTTTGGACCACCTCCCCCGCCCCAGTGGACGTCTTATGTGCGGGGGCGGTACCTGTTCCAATCGCAATTAAATAGGTTTATCTTTTGTCATTTCCTCCAGCAGGTGAGACATATCTGGGCTCTGTGCCTTCCGAACTTTTGATTTATGACGGCTTCGCAATTGAGCAAGAAATTTCCTCCGAGCAGCGTATTTCCAATTACGGTCAAAAACATGTTCCATGCAATATGGGTTCGAACTAATGAAATCGAATTTGATGGGATAAGGAAAGGTTTATAGCGCTTATTCGCAAAAAGGGATGCACTACGTGACTTTTAGGTATGTAGATGTTAGTTAAAATCCAATACGGAAAGTGCTCAATACACAGAATACCATTTAAAACATCAGATTTAATTAATTCTGTTGTAAATAGGTACAATGTTTTAAAATGATTTTTTCGATCGACAAGGGTATATTTCCAGTGAAATATAATACATAGAATACTTTTTCACTTAATTAATACGCTTTATATAACCCACTTTTAATTTTAAGTAACTATATACAAAATACAGTTTACGAGGGTACTTCAGATGGCAACATTCATCATGATTTATGGAAATTAATTCATTAAGTCTTACGAATGTGCGTTTTCCCACAGAATATAACGTAAGAGCATTGCAGCATCAATTTTATTCCCAGCCAAAGTATAGAATTAATATATAATATTTATAAAATATGTTTTTAAAAAATGAAAACACCTTTTTAAAATTGTCCAATTTCGATTAATAAATAACGAAACATTTAAATGCATAATTGAACGAATTTCATGCTAAAGCGACTGCAACCGAAGTGACAGCGGGTTGTTTCCCAACAGAAAATGGTGTTGCACCCTTTTATACCAATATACCTGCAGGACCCTATAAGGCTCAGCTCACCCCTTCATACCTTCGGCAGGATACGTGCACACATCGCAAGTCTGAATCCGATTCCAATATGTTTGCCTATGAATTGATTGCAAGGTACTCAGAGCTTGTAAAATGTTTCAATTCAATCGAGATGTGAGTTCCTCTTACTGGCATTAAGATGGAGACAATTTGCTCAAATAATTTACGGGCTAAGAATTACATTGGGCTCATTGGAAGCATTTCAAATAGTTTAAGGGTAAATCAAATGGAAAACCTTAAAATATTTATATAAGTTGTTGCTCTACTAAATAATTCATTATTGTAGTTCTCTTTCAATTAGAATTTACGAAATATAAGGGCTTTGAAAATTTTATGAAAGTAGGGTATCGTGCCAGCAGCTAAGTGTCACGCATGACCGCAAAATGAGCCATAATTAGTCTTGAAAAAGGTTTCCTTATTTCTCGAGGGAGCAGGGTGTCGACTTGAAAACGACAAATTATTGCTACCACTCATGCAAAGACGCAATTCTTATTTACCTGTTGGGTCGTAAAATATGATCCACTTAATCTAAAGCAACAAACCCCCTGCTGCCTCGGGGTGGTCATTAAGAAAGCGGCAATTACATGCAAGAAGAACTACCCCCGACCCATTGGAGAAAATGATCCCAACTTAAATCTTGTACTCATCTGCACTCCGTCATAAAACAGAAAGTAATTGCACTGGAGGAGCACAATGCTCACCAATTACACTGGAAGGACTTGATGTATGAAAGCACCACTCTGAGCCGCATATTAAGCACGAAAACAATCCGAAAACACTCAAAGATATTATTGTTTCCTGGGGAGGTATCTTCCGCCTTTTTATTGTTACGTAGCAACTATGCCTACAACTTCTTCGGCTTCTCTTGCGGTTGGATTTAATTCGTGACTTTAGCAAATTATGTCGTAATGGGCCATGGCCCAGAATATCGCTTAGTATCTCTTAATTTAAGATCTATACGGAGGATAAAATTTCAAGAAATATACGTATAGAAGTTGAAACAGAAATAGCAAAAACTTTAAAAGGATTTTGTTGTTCTTTTTTCAAAAATGTTAATTTCTGACTTTAATATTATTAGACTTTAAAATTTATATAAAGCATCTTCTCACTTTTCATGATAA
Organism: Tolmerus cingulatus; assembly: GCA_959613345.1. Lineage (NCBI taxonomy): Eukaryota > Metazoa > Arthropoda > Insecta > Diptera > Asilidae > Tolmerus > Tolmerus cingulatus. The sequence continues at coordinate 2,001,359 of OY390707.1, read as the reverse complement.
CAAATCGACAGGATAGAAATAATGAAGAATAACTATTTAGCAATTAACATACATACTTATAAGCATAAGGCTTAGAAAACTATCTATAAGTTACAGGAAAATTTCAGAACATGCTGCATCGCATAAAATCCTTAAATTTTTCCAATATCCCCGGAAAATTACACATCCAGAAAATTCCCTGTTGTTGCCCAGGTTTTCCAAACTAATCTACCTAGATCAATTTTTCTACACGGGCAGGGTTATGCAGTAGGCCATCAATGCCCAAAATGGATTTTCTTTCAAACTGCTATAAATTATTCGACGAAAATTGTTTTTCAGGTACAATGCGCTTTATCTCCAAACCGAGGAGCCCTTTTTCCTCTACATAAATTGTCTTCCAAAAAGGAAAGAAGGGAACAAAAAATAAAATGAGCCACAAGAGCATAATTAGCTACTTCGGTTCATAATAGGTGGTGTGCTTTATAGAGTAGTGGGTGGTCGTCGTCTTCGGGGTGTAAAAAGGAAAAAACAAACTTCAGTTTACTCACCTGGTTATTTGGGAAGGTTCCGTCCTTGTCAATGGCGTTTACTTGGGTTACTTTCGTTCCGACTGGTTCACCTTCGAGAACGGTTTCTTGCTCACGTTCTGTAAAGAGTGGAATCTCATCATTTACATCTTCGAGCATTATGTAAACTGTGGCTTCAGACGCCAACTGTTGGGCTCCATTATTCTGCAAATAGTAAAAACATAAGCATTAACCATCAGGTTGTCTAAAAAATAGTCAATTTATAAAAAAAGAAAACAGTGTTAGAACAAATGTAGAGCTTTAGGTATGCGAAAAACATAACTAGCTTTCGGATTTACGTTATATAGTCTTTAGCACTTACGATAATTTTGCTTTTAAATAACCATAGTTTCAAAGGGAGTTTTCTATGATTACTATTTTGTTTTCTCACTTTTAATAAAATGCTGTATGGCCACAGGGATATGGAATTCCATGCAAATTTCATGCTTTTCTCGGATTAGTCTCAAACCGCAAGGAGAGCTATTACTCATTGCGGGAATACATTTAACTAAGGTATGTAGCGACTTGTTTTAACACATATTGCAAGAGAAACCGCAGAAGGATGCTATCGAAATGGTTATTTAGGGATTTGAATTGTAAATTAATCCCGACGATGACGATCAACTCGAGTATCATACACCGCACACCGGGGGCAACCATTTCGTTCCCGAGCACCAATACCACACGGCTTCTATTCCTGGTTTTAATCAGCGCAATTGCAATCCTGTGCTCTCATTCCCCGCAAACCTGACAAAAGGTAGGTACCAATCTGTCCCACAATTTTGGGCAAATACGTCCTGCTATTCGATTGATTTTAATTGAATCGCATTAAGTTTGCTTAACTAAAATACACTGTGTAGATAGAACCGCCTCGCATTGTGTCTTGCCAAAATTATTTTTACCAAATTAGCCCTGCCAACCTTTATCCAAGAAAAATGCCTATTCCCCAATAGCAAGGCATTTATCATCATTATGCACTTTAAAATACGGTCTTGAGACCATTGTTTGAAATTATTTGGAATGGAGAACTGAAATCCTGTAAAGCTATTCCTTTACGCAATAAGTTTTACAAAATTCCAATTTGCAGCTACTAACAAATTTATTAGTGTACTATTTATGTATGTTAAATCCAGACATCGTATTAACGTCCCAAAATGCGAAATGTTGTCACTTTATGGGTTTTATTTTGTGGACTATTGTGTCAGATCGTCAAAATATTATCGCACCATCGTGTGTGAATTTTTGAGTGTTTATAGTGTGCCATGTTTATTTGCGGCAAACCACCATGCAGACGACAGAGGAAATGAAATGATTATGCAATTGGTTATTTTAAAATTCAGAACAGGTCACTGCGAGAGATTTAATTTGTCAATATCATGAAGTTATTTTGGGTGTTCAATCCGAAATTATCATAAAGAAAATAGGTAAATAATAAAATCCTGTGAGTCAGTAGTCAACAGTTCCAAAACAAAAAACATATTTTGCAATAGACACAAAAATATGCATTAAAAACTAAAATACATAAATGGAAAAATCTGAATATTATTTTAAATTTTCCTCTATGTTAAATGTTTAGTGAAAATAATATTCTTGCATTAAAAAGTTAACCTTGGATTTCCGCTTAAGGTCAAACTAAACCTATAAAAATATAACGAAGTAATATTTTTCTGCGTTTTAGTTTAGCCTTCCACACAGATTTATTAAAATTTGATCATAAAAACAAGGGGATAGTCTCTTTAAATGCCAGAAAAGACTTTCGACTCTGAGACTCAGCAGAAAAGAAAAGTTAAAAGCAATAAAAGTTGGATGAGTTATGTCTGCAAATATATCCCAGTCACTTGCTCATTCTGTGCGCAGATTATGAAGAGAATAAGAAATGATCCACATAACCAATCCATTCCACATGAGCTTTACAATGAAAACAAAAGAGGAAGGGCCACATAAGGGACAATAAATGTCAGGGAATATATTAATATAAATGTCCTGAAACAAAACAGTCTGGGAAAGTAACGAGCTCAAAGATTTGGTGCTTAATGCGAACTCCCCCGGACGGTTGTGTCGCCCCCCGCGCGGTGTCTCCACAGTCGTACAGCATCCGCCAGAGGAGCCCCAAATGTTTGAGATGTGCCTTAGTGCCTCCTCGGCTTAAGGATAACTCACTGACTGGAATGTTGAAATATTTTTGAAAAATGTTGCCGCTGTAAAACGCTAGAACTCAGCACGCCACCATTCGCATACTAACAGGTAAATTAGAGCTACTAACCATCGTCACTCTCGACAAATCCCTACAAAGAGTCGGATCCTCTTCCTGGGGGGCGCCAGAAGTGGCTCCTTTTTGAATGAAATTTGTCAGCCGCATTGAAATTCGCTTTCAACTCTGTGTTTGCAGGAACTCAATTAGAAACTCATTAATTCAGCAATCAGGCAATTTTTGAGAAGGTCCTCGGTTACTAATATAATTTCATTTTGGGGCGCAGAATGCAAATGGGCCTGAGCTTGAGGCACATTGTGCGGAAGCAATCTACGGACCTAATGGCCATTGGGTCCGTCTTCCTTTTAAATTTTGTAAAGTCGCGGCCTCAATTTGAATTAGTAATTGAAAATCAATCAGGCGTGTCGGAAAATGTGTCTTTCGCGCTCCACCCACACCCCTCTATTCGACCCCGCAACCGGATTTTTCCTAGTCCTGGTCCCGGTCTAGTCTCCTTTCAGGCTCCAGTAAGTGAGCCCTCCGGAGCTGGGATTTCAATTATTTCACCAGAAAACGTTTTGTACAGCTTATGCCAGGGGATAGTGCCCTCATGGGTGAATGGACAAGGCGGGGACGTGGGATTGTTCCGGTTATCCCGGGCACCCTTGACCAGCTGGAGTAATGTAATGGGATTTCACGAGGGCACGCGAAAAAAAATGGAAATCACTGCTGATATGTCCGTTGATTTGAATAAACGAATACGCATCCTGTAGTTAGAATAATCTGCGCTCCGCCGACCTGCATGGTTCCCTCCAGCTAGTCGAAGTCACCCATTGTCCATGTCCACGCCTGGGAAAATCCCTTTCTGGCTCAGAATATTGAAAACTCGAAAACTTGTAAAGCATGTACCCAGCAGCGTGAATTCGAATTGAAATTTACCAATAATTCCCCCGTAAAAATGTGCGCGGGCGATAGCGGCGATATCATATTCAGCAACAAAGCACGAATACCTTCCACACCCGCAGTGATTTATTGCATAAAGCTGGACTTATATTCCCCCACCCCCTAACATTTGTGGATGCATGGAATTTAGGGGAACAAATTAAATTTTGTCAATAAAACCTATTACGGATTTTATTCGAAGAATTATGCCCTATTCGTGTACCCTGTGCGTTCGGCAAATTAATATGCGCCTGTGGCCAAAAAGGTGATTTTGATACACGAACAATTTTGTGGCCAATAAAACAGGTGCTCCCTTACATTCATGTCCAGCTAAGTGTAGGTAATTGACATGGCTAATAGAAATACACAAAATGCGGAAGATTCGAGGATAATTTAATAACAACTCTATTATTTAGCAAATTGCTGTGGTGCGGCCCAATTTGTCCAATGCTTTTGAAAATTGTCGCGGCCTGCCGTCTGGCGTATTTAATATTAAAAGCTGGGATAATGCGACGGGATTGTTCAGAAAATGCACAAAATTTCAGTTGCTGCTGAATAACGTTTAGCATCAGAATTACCGCGTAATAAAACCTTTGTGTTGCTCATTACACTATCATTTATACGTCATTTAATTTCAGGTGTATGTATATGTAATTGAATCGCAACGTTTGATAAAAATAATAAAGATTTTGCAATAGCCGACATACGATTTTTAGTTATTCTCGTTTCGTAGGAATTGGTATACATACCTATTATGAAACATTTCAATTAAAACTCAATTCTGAAATAATTTTGCGCAGCAGCAATATTTGCAAAGTGAAAACCTGTAGCAAGTTAAAATTGTGAGTCGTTGATTCAAAGAAATTGAATTTATGATTTTTCTTTAATTCTTTATCACTCACAGAATGGCAATCTCCGTGAAATAAAGCACACGGCTTTTTAATTAAAAGGACGGCAAAGGTGAATGCGAAATTATTTATACCTTTAACATCAACTCATTGAAAAATACCAGGAGCTTCAAGGATAATTCCGAGAATGAATTTTAATCAACTCCAATTAAGGCATACTTTCCAATAGAACTGTTAGCAGGATTTAAACAGGATCCAATGAGCGAAAATGCGATCTGAGATAACAATTGCAAGTTTTGTCTAAACTTCTATGGAAGAAAGCTGACAGGTACGTCCAGGATTGCAACTTTTGCACAAATTAAAACAGAGATTTATTCGGGATAACGTAATTTGAAAATGTGCCAGTTGCAGCCTGGTAGGGTAGATTTCACCAGCTCCGAGTGCTTTGAACTCGTGATGTTATTTTCCGCGGAGCACAATTTGAAAATTAACATAAGAATCTTTTCCTTGGCTCTCCTTTAGAAAGGAGTTACAGAGGCACAGGCGGCCGCCGGAACTCTTAAAGTTGTAAATTAAAACACATCGGACGTACGGCGATGCCAAAAAAGGGAAATTCAGTGAGTGCCATCTGTGAAGCTTTTAATTCCAATTAGATCCAATTAAAACTTTTGGAAGTCGTAAAGCAAACCTAAGTTACACTTAACAAAGTTTCAGAGATTCTACCGTTCCGCGAAAATATCCTGTGCGACGATTCTGGAACGGGGGGATCCCCCTCGAGAGAGTGTCTAAGATGTCCTCGTGCACAACTCAATTTGCAGATAAATAAATTGCTGCTATAGCTGCGGAAGTCACGTACCTCACCAAACCCAAAATGCTGCGCTTCTCTTCTTTTTTTGAAGAGGATTTTTGACAAATTGGCCGCATTAATATCTATTTATCTTTGGCCACTTAGCTGGGCATTCTAGGACATTACTCACTTCTATATGGTTGGGGACTCCAACGAAAGATTGCGCACGATTAGCAATCTGCCCCAGTCGCCTCTGAATTACTCAAGACACCTAATATATTTTTCGGAACATCCTTTTCGCTATAAAGTGGAGTGGATAATTAATGTCAGACAGCGACAAGCTTTTTGGTGCAGCATCATAATTAAAAGTTGTGTAAATTGCAGCTTCCGGAAGTAATGGCGTTGCGGTGTAATTATCACTTCAGGCGTGCTAATTAATGTACGGACTTTGAACAAATAGCACACTAGTCCACTACGGGTGAAGAATTTCACACCAGATAGAACGAATTCAATTAACTGGATGCAATTGAGAGTTGATTTAACTAATTTGAAATTGCGACTGATGAGATTTAAAATTTTAAAATATTTCATATTTTGTTAATATGTGTTACTATTTCCCTCTTTATCTTTAAGGTAACTACAAATCAAATGCTTTCAGACTTTCATTAGAATCTATTAAATAATTTGTTTCCTTAAATTATTAGTGCTGAACCACACAATTTTATTTAACACCTATGCTTACATTCGCATAATGAACATGGAAACAAAAAATGAAAATGTTAATTGAAAAGCAATCGATATCAAAATGTCGATCGAGGATAATCACCCTCTCGTAACTTTCGCGGGCATTATCATCAAAAATGCACCTCTTTCAAAGTGCTGTCCCAACCCTAATTAAATTTACAGGATGGGCTTGCACAACATAATTGCCGAACACTCTTTTATGGAAATGATAACAAAAGTGTAAACTGAAAATTAATTTTTCTGCGGGGAATAAAAGCTCCACATTTTCGTCGATCCGGTGAAAAAAGGTATTAACTCAGAGGTTCACCAGTAGTTTGCTGGTAAAATCGAATTAAAAAACAATGAAATCATTACAATTTAATTAAATGGCACCAAAAGGATTTCCACCGTACTATCCGACCGATAATCCTCCACATATCGGATAAATTCACATCAGGGGCAACAGATATCTGGTGATTGGCCGCAAAAACCCTTTGAAAAGAGGATACGATTTTTGTAGTGGTTGCGTTTTTCGAAGACAACATTTGCCACCAGCGGTCTGTGAGAGGCGCCAGGGGCAGAGAAAGTTAATCAACATGCCACGAACAGTTTTTGGCGATAAATTTAATCGAAGATTGAGAGCTCCAGGCCACAATTTCTAAGCTTGAAAGAAATTTTGTAATTTGAAGGTACAATATTAAAGGATATTTTACCTATGTACGAAATTGCCATTATTAGAGACAAATTGGAGGAGTTTCTAATTTAATTGTGCTTGCCTGGGGGAAATTTTGGAAGACAATGCGTTCCTTTATACTGAGTTTGTATGTATCTTCCTCGAATAAATCCTCGAAAATTGTCTTGCTTCATTAACATACTTTTCTCAATCTGCACATTGTCGAATACTTTGAAAGGGAAACCTATCCCTTTTGTGAACATGATCACATATGTTTCAATATTGCGAACGTGCGACAGTCGGCGACCCTATATGTATATAGATTAAAACGGAAATTGTGCCGGGTTGCGGGTCCTGTCCGCAACATTGCTGACTACTGCTACAACAAAAATATCTTAATAGTCCTCCACAACCACAACATCGGCATAATTTTCGAAACCTAACAAAATTTCATTCCTAATTTATTCGGGATTTCTTGTTTTGCCATCAGCAGCACTCTTGTACTTTCCCCTTCCCGGGGATTGCACCCTTTTCTCCCCCTTGTGGCTAGAAATTCTTTGTCAATCACCCGAGGGAATGAAGCATACGAAAGCCTCCCCTCTCCCTTATGATGCTAAGAACCCAAACCCTCTGGAACTCAGCTTCCCGTCCCATCGACAAGTGCCTGGGATAATTCGATTTTATTGCCGAACAAAATTTAATATTGGGAGTTTATTCGAATCGTACACCTTTGTTTCTATCGGGCAGGCCAGGCCGTGCGACTCAGGCGAGATCTATCCGAAATAAGGATAAGATGATCTTCAGCTGAATATTTGATCTTGTGCTGCAACATATTCGGATTTCGCTTAATATTCAATAAGGGCTGATTGGCAAGCCCGTCTCTTCTCGGCGAATTCAGGACACACCTCTTCCGGACCGGAGGATTTTATATCCCACCTGGGATCTTCCGGGAACCTCATTCTCATCCAAGAGAATATCTTTCAAATTTCTTTATAGATTCCCTCCCTACCTACAACATGAATGATGAACGTGTGCAGCGCCAGTAGCTCTGAATATTGTTAAATTTATGTTTCTTCCATACTTTTGTCGCAAGTCTTACGTGCAGCTTAAAAATAGCACTTAAATGCGACAATCTCGAGGAGGTGCTTGAATGATTTCGACATAATTTGCAGGTAGGAGGATTAACTCAAAGCTTTTAAAGTGCGTGACTTCATTACAGAAACAATTATTATGAGGTAAATACATGTCATGCCCTATTTTGCACGGAGCCTCCCTCCATTTTCTGTTAATAAGTGCACTTCAGGGAATCAATGCAATCTTGACTGAATGTCAATTGAAGTCTCGTCTCGTTGAGCATTCAACTTGGATGGCGCACCTTTATGCAGATTTACTGGGTTAATTCCCACTCATACTATTTCTGCAATTCATGTCTACTTGACTACCTTCCGAGCAAAGCTAGTCCAGACGTATGCATTTATTGAGAGACATTATAGTCACTGAGGGAGATTTGCTAGAAATGCTTGTGCGTATTATTAATTCCATACATTTCGACGGTTACCTGCAATTCCTGCATAGTACTCTTGATTTACAATGGAGGACTTAAAACCGAAATACTCAAGAAAAACTTTGATGTTGGAATATCCGAGCTCGATTCAAGGAAAACGTTTAAAGATTGCTTCTTAGAAAATCAACCTCTTTTGGGTACATTCAGAATTTTATTTATATTGTACATTTCATCCGCAAAAAAATTTGAAAATTTAACGCTTTGGTATTCAAATTTTATTCAACCACATATTCAGCTATTGTATATGCAGTTGTCTCTAATTTATATGTAGCTTTAAGATTTTGTATGAATTTACTTTGTTCTTCTTATATAACCGACCAGAAAAGTAGATACAATGTACACATTTTTGTAATAATATCTAAAGCTTCTGAGAGCTCATTAAATTTGTTTTGAACACTAAATACATCCAACGTCCAGCAAGAGGATTTTATAGTTTATGGAAGTGATAAATGGACTATTTTGCCTTAAAACTAACTCCTCGAAAGACCCACTGGTTACTCACTAAAGAGGACCCATTTGTGAAACTCCTAAAATGTTGGCACCCGGAACTAATCTCGTTCTTAGTGATTTATCACCACAGCTAACACTTTTCATAACTTTTAAAATTTTATACTACTCCCATGTACTGCAATAAAACCACCAGTGGAGTTGAAAAACTCTCGGGGGTTGGTGTGAGCTAAGTTTGATTGAAACAAATGTTGACACATTTGTCGCATTTATCTAAGGCATAGAATGTAGGCAGCTTCCGAATTAGTCAGTGATTATGGTTTATAGCCGCATGCCTCTTCTCAGATTCGGGTTCAATGACCTGGAATCGTAGCATAATTCACCGATTTTTACTTTTTTACGGCTAATAGAGAATCCCCGTAACCAGTCCCGAAAATAACATAAATTGTACTTACCTCCACTCGTATAGTCAAATTATACTCCTTTATGCTCTCGTAGTCCAGAGGGTGATTGACTTTAATATCGGCCCAGGTATCTCCATTATCAGGTCTCTGTTGCAGGTAGAACGTGTGGAACTTGTTCGTTTGCGCCGTTGATCCGGGCATCAGCCGGTAAAAAACAGTCGGATTGCCCTCGATTCCAGAGCTACTCCGTTCCGAGAAGGCGCCAATTTTTTGGTTGTAGAGGGAGAGAAAGGCAAAATATTAGCATCTTATTAAGCGAGCATACCAGATTTATGTTTTGCACGAGAAAAAAAAGGTTCTACGACCACAACTTAAAGGAAAAAATCTTGGTGTGCTTGTAGAACGCAATTTCTTATCTAAAATATTTTGTGGTGTGATTTGCGGAACAAAAAGCAAAACCATGTTCCGGAAAGCAATGTTATCACAGTGAACAAATTAATGAAAATTAAAGGTTGTTTTTTATAAGTATATATATAATATATATCCGACAAAAATTCATAGACCCAATGAGAGGAGACTTTGTGAAAGTGGCAAAATGTGGTGTGTGTAAACCAACAAAAAATTATATATCATATACGAAAAAACGTCCACAAAAATCACATTGCAAAAAACAAAATGGGACAAAAATTAGATCTCATCTAGGTACGTCCATGCGCCATTCAAAAAACAAAAGACTGGCACATCCCGCGCCCTTCTTGAGGGCACAAAAAACAAGAGGACGCGCCCGGAGCGCCTGGCCTAATCGCGGATTAGCCCTTTCGCGAATCTCATTCTGGAGCATAATTTTATATCATAATTCTTGCGTTTAGCACAGCCCGGGACTTCCAGCCCCCGGTGGCTGGGGCCCGCGTTCAGGAAGCCGCGGTGCGCGCCGCCCGAGGCAGCTGCAGGCCTCGGCCTCAGCCTCAACCTCAGCCTCAGCCTCGTCTACAACTTACCTTTCTTGAGCGCGCTCAGGCAACTCGCAGCGGAAGCGGCCGCCGCAAAAACGCTCTAATGCTCTAGCATAATTACTTCGGCTATGGAGGGGGTGGGGGTACTCATCAAAACTCGCTACATGTGCAATTAGCAGAACTTTTTTGAGAAATAAATTTAGTTTCCTTCTTTTCATTTTGAACGTCCGAAGGAGTGACGCGGCTCGGTTGGTTGAGTGAGGTGACGAAGCACGTCACCACATCACCTGAGCCTGGAAGGAGCAAACCCCCGCGGAGTTGAAGCGGGGCCTTGTGATTCAGCGGAAAAAGGGCTGCAAAAGCTCCTCCTGTTCCTTCTCGGCGGGCGGGGGCGGAGTGGGATGTTTATTATGCCCGCGGCATCCCGGAGCGTCTCGGGGACGGCCTACGACGCCGCCAGTGACGCTCGGCTTAATGCGCTCGTAGACATTTCAAGTGGGTAAGTAAATAGAAAAAACTCCGAGGAGTTCTGTGCTGGGAGTTCTACAGGGTGAGTGTGCTAACATGCAGTCACGGGTGCTTTTAGTCCGACTAAACTCACACAAAAAAGGATTCCTACAAAATTTTTATTTTTATTTATTTTTTACGAAAACTACTTTGAGGGCGGTTTGTGTTACAAGCTCTTATGTTACAAAGCATTAAGTGCATGAGAGATTATGAGGGCAAATTACGGCGATGCAGTGCCGGTGAGCGAGTTCGCTTCTTCCAATTTTTTACTTTTTTTAATGAATCTGGGTCAGAGGTGAGGCTATGTGAGTGGGCGACTACAATTTTTTTTATTTCCTTTTTTTTTATATCAGTGCAGATATGAACGCTGTAGTGAGTTTTGTAATTAATTTTGCCGTCAAGCGAAAATATCCTTCGCGTCCCCGGTCTCAAACTCGACGTCTATCAGGACTCCTTTTCATCCGGCGCATTTGCAAGCTCCAAGTGTGGTCTTAATTAAGTCTCCTTGTTAACGCAATTAACTGAGTTATCCGCTGATGGCTGGATAATTTGCGAGATTAAAATATTCTTCCGTGAAATTCCAATTCGAATTTTTCAAAGCTATGTCAACAATTTTCTTTTTGGTTAATTAAAAATATAAGAGTTTATTTTCCAACTTAATTCTTCCGGAAAACTTAAAAATTCAGTGACAGGTTACATCTAAAAAAAAAAAAACAAAGTATTATCCTTTATCATAGCGTAACAATTATCATAGTAACGCACGTAATCAAATATATTCGTTTAATTAACAATTTTATTCGTTTTTTAGTAGAATGAAGCATAATACAAACATTTTAGAAGAAACAATTAAAATGAATAATAGGGTATTTGGATTATATAAAGCTCCGAAAACAAACCCTATTCTTATTTTGTCTAAATTTTCCGCCTTCCAGCATAAACCTTGCTTCCAAAGAAATTTATATTTGTGGTTTTAATAAGCAGTAGCCTTCTATAGGAATCTGCTCCAACCCAAAATGCCAAAGGTGAAGATACCGAAGAAAACAATTAAATCCACCTTGAAGAGGAAAAGTATTTTTTGAATGAGCCTACTTCAATGTTTAGCCTAGATCTTTGTTCATCTCTCAAGTATGTAACCAAGGTAGACTTTTAACTCGACTGAAAAGTTTTTAAAAAATATTCCGCTTCCTCAAAACTTTTCCAGAATAAAAAGAAAAAATTTAAGGAAACCAAGGAGGAAAAAAATCGAAAAAGGAGAACTCGTTGAACTCCTTTCCTTGAAATAGAGATTATGATTATAGAAAACTTTAAGACGACTCCGTTTCTGAATTTATGAAGGTGCAGTCGGATGTGCACGATTCCACTGGCTCCGATGGTTGCGGGCTTAAGGACTGAAATGAGCAGTCACTTCGACCAGTGGAATTCCCTTATCGCACTGAACATGGCATTTCTTTATTGAACCGACTTGCATTTCTCAGAAGAGCCCCTTTGCGGGAAATTATTTTGATAAACTCCTGAAAATACGCAACGTCCATACTCCTGGCAGTCGAGCCAAGGGAACACGATGGGGATCTTCAGGAGATTTGTATGGACACGCCTGAACAATTTGTACTTAATGAAAGCAATATCCAATTCTGGTACTTTATGATCATTTTGCAGCCGTCTAGAGCTAGGTGCAGAAGTAATTAAGGAAATTTCACCCCACACATGAGCATCAGTGACATGTTTCGAACAGCATTCACTTCGGCGTGTGAAATTGAAAAGCCAGCTGAAATTGTGGTTTGTTGCTGAGAAAGTTTCCATTCGAAAGTTCACCCTGCATGGGGAAAAGTAATGCAGGACCGATGTTAAATTTTGGAAGGCGACGCTATTGCTCAACTTATTTCGGGTATTACGAAACGGATGCTACTTGAATGCAGGACTTACGTACATGTGCGATGAAAAGGTCTCCTGGATGTAAGAACGTGACTAGAATAACCCTCCGTGGGTAAGGCGCAGCGATATTGTGCAACATATTTATTCTCGTAAAATATGTAATTTGAGAAAACGTCTTGATAACAGCAAGGAAATGAAAAAAAAATTTAAAGGAAATTTTGTGCCTTCGAGGATCCAAGATTTGCAATACTTTTGTTTCATTGCGTACACTGTCTGTGATTTCTAATTTTTAGTTCTTAAACACGGCCTAAAATTAATCCATTATGAATTATCCTGATTGTTAAAACCAATACACTTCTTAATTTACTCAAATAGGATTTAATAGAAGTGTGGTCCTCTTTCATTTCAGAAGTCATTGGGAATAAAAAAACCTATTCAATCGTTAAATTTATGTGGATCTCTTAAAACCAGCCGAGATGCTGCTGAAAAATTTAATTTAACCTGGTCTTTTTTATACCACGCCAAATTGTTCAATCACTGTGCCATCATATTTATGGTATATATTTGTTTCTCATAAATAAATTAAAAATAATTGATAAATCCTTACGTCACTCAATTTCAATGAATATTAATGAGAAAACTCGAACAAAAATTATATGTAACTATTTGATACATGTACATATCTTGAATTACGCTTAATTATATTATTGATTCTTTAAATTCACGCAATCATTTTTTTACGTGTAATTTTTATTTATTGAATCTGCCAACTTTTTCGAATGAAAGGAGATAAGTCCGCTTAAATTACAAATTAAAACATATTCCTGTTTTTCAGTCATTCAATTGCAAAAGCAAACTACTTGTTCTTATAATTACACAATTTCCTTATAAATATACTTATAAGCTACTCAAATGCTATCTTCAAATTTTAATTGGCAAATAAAATTGCGTGTTTTGGAATCTACGCATTTCCATCTTATTTATCTAGAATAAAATATATAAATAATAAAACGAGACCGAGTAGAACTCTGCTTTCGGAATTTCTTTTACGAATCGGCGCAGGAATTCAAAATATTCGTAATATCCACCAGCAGCGGCAAAGATTCTGTGAAGCATTATGTGCTCGTATATGCACATGTACATATATAAAAAACAAAAAACCTAACAGGCTTTTAGCAGGCTTTGCAAGGACTAAACCTACATGCTAAATATTAAGGGAGAAATCTACGAAACCTTTGATGTGCGTAAGAACTCCACCCACATTTTTATATCAACTATTTTTCTCTTACCTAGATGTTTTTTGGATGTTAATTTCGCAAGAGAGCCATTCACAAACGAAGTGAGGATCAATCGAACTTATAATCGTAAGACAAAATTCGTTGACAGTTTTACTTTTTTATAAAACCTAATAACGTTTTGTTTGTGATAAATAGAGAATTGAGTTACGTCACAGCACTTATTGTGTCACTTTATTTTTATTTGAAATTTTACTGGGTTTACTATGTTTTTGAAATTGGCAGTATGAACGTCAACATAAATATTCTATTTTATTTATATGTAGATAATTAATAACGCTCTGTTACCAACATTTTATTGTTGATAACACTAAAGCTCATCAATAGCTACCAAACAAAAAAAAGATAAGAAAACCGGTTAGCACACAGAGGAGAAAATGGTTCCGAACTGTTTTGTCTTGCCTGTTTACATATACATATATGTACATACATAGAAGATGCTCAATACCAAAACTTTCAAAACGCTTTTTTGCTTTTGAAGTAATATCGAAAACATATTATTTTCATTAATGGATAATGAAAAATCTTGTTTGTGTACTTTTAATTACAAGGTAGGCGTAGCTCATTAACAAGCCCATTACTGATTTTAAAACTGTGACAATAACAACTGATTCGCAAAACAAGCTACAACTGCCGAATCAAAACATTTAAATTATCACCTCATATCCTGCGGAAAATGAGTTTTCAGTGGTAATTTTCAGAAAAACAATTCGAAACTCAGTTTACTTGCAAATGACCGTCGAAGTCCCTCGTCTGAGCGGTCTTCAATCATTTTATAAACATATATGCATGGATTTTACGCAGGGACTTTGTTGAGCGATAATAAAATTATAATTTCATCCCCTTCACGTTAAGAACAAGACTCACTTCCGGAAATCATCTTCCCTCACTACAGCGGACATTTTGTATGCAAAATTTGTGCGACACTCCCTCCATAGGAAGAGAGTAAAGAATTCAGTTTCCGTGTGGTGAGGTAAAACTTTTTACTTTTTACTTTTTATACAAACTGGCAAGCAAGTTCAATCCATTAAAAGTGTGAACAAGAAAATGGTAAAAGGAAAAGCGGCACAAAATTAGGAAAATATGAGTATAATAATCGAGGGAAAAAGCGACCAAACGAAAGGTAGTAAGAAAGAAATATTTACTATGAAATGAAACGTGTGAGAAATGATGGCTTTGGGCGATATAAAAATGGTTATGTGATTTTGTTAAGCAAACAGACCTGGCTTTGATCGAGACCACTTTTCCGCCGACCGGCATATTTTCCTTGACGTAAATCGGCCCATAGACGTTGTGATCCCAGACAGGTGGATTGTTCGCCCTATCAACAACATCGATTTGTACTTCGACCGTACGCGACAAGGGTGGGTACCCCTTGTCTTGGGCCATTGCTTCTAATTTGTATGTTTCACGCTGTGTTGAGCAAAGAGTCGGGTGGTGTTGGAATGTGGAACACGGTTGGCGGACAGCAGTTAAACACGGTGGACGTTAATTGCCGGGGATTTTTGTCCATCACAGGGCCCGATTAAAGCGGCGGTTGATGTTTTAATGCCGGATGATTCCATGCACGCACGCAAGCCACATTCACACACACAGCGATGCGAAATTTTCAGTATTCGGAAAAAATTGCAAAAAACAAATGCGACTCTGAGTTATCCTTGTTTATGTTATCACAAAATAAGTCAAAAAATTTTGTTTTCGTAAGAAAGATGATTTTTTTATTTTTTTAATTAAAGTTAAATCCCGCCTCCGATTATTAAAAATCTTAGGACTTGCTGGTTTTTTTTAAAATTAGAAAAAACAACAACCAAAAAAATATCGGAAAAGTAAAAATTGGGACTTTTGTCTCAAAACAAAATACCAAAATTCATGTACATTTCGAATCAATATCACACATCATCCGAAAATAATATATATTATTGCATATATATATATGTTTTTTTTTTGTGAAAAATGATAAGAGAAAAGGGGTCAGATCCTTTGGTCTTGCGACTGCGGTGCTGTGCCGGTGGCTTATCCTCGATCCGAGCCATTCTTCGACTTGTCTACAGAGGGAGCTTCATCAAGCTTACATGAGAGGCTGCTTTGGATAAAAATTCCTCAAATATGCAATTTCGCTTACAAACAAACGGTTAGTAACTCTAGCGCTACGCAACCGGAGCTCAACTCCCATGCAGGTCCTGTGCGAGGGTCAGGTCCGACCTTGAAAACCAGGGCCATGACCCTACCAAGCGTAGGCGAAGCTCTTCACACGAAATTAATCATATTTATGTATATTTAAAAAAAAATAACCATAGCCAGACACATGCAAAATCATATGTACATTCTTTCATGCCAATGTACCCCTTTTTGGCCCGCTCAGGCGAATAGAATCATAAAAACTCAAAGGAAACCTCGAAAACGTAAAAATTTGAACAAAACCCGAAAATTGTATCGCAAAACAGCGCCGCAAATCGCTAAACTGATGTATCTAACTATTGATTTTCGTCTCTGAACAACGCAAAAACTATTTCCTCCGCGCTGTGGCAAATTTGGGAATTTTTTTGTAATTATGTCCTTTTATTATATTGGATGCTAGTTCAGCACACCCGTTCCAGACTGCAATCCCTGCGATATATATCATACAGATAGCCTTCAGATGTGACGGGAAACGGGGATTTTTTCGGGTTTTATTAATGGTCCCGCCAGGATAAGGGACTCTGTGGTTTGTAACCTTAGCCGCAAATGAACTGTGACGTTAATATTGACGAGATATACGAATAGGTTTGGCCGGATGGGGCCGGCGAAAATAATAAATGATATTTTCTCCTTCCACCGGCTACTGAATTTGTGGTATTTTTCGCAGCGAAATAGAAATGGGAAATAGGACGTTATAAGGGAAAAGAGCTTCTTAATTAGTGACACTACAAATAACTCAATTTGATCGCATAGAGAGCGAACAATATTTTTTGGGAAAAATTAGAAATATGCTGTGTCGAGGACATCTTGATATTTTCAATTTCGAAACGAATCGCATTTTCCGATTTATTATTCATTTACAATAATAATTTATTTCGAATTATATTAAACGCCTCAAAGTTGGGATCAAAAATACTGAATATAGATTGTCCTTAATTCCTTTGATTCTAAAAATAATGTTGGCGCTTTTTGAGGTAAACTAATTTAAAAGACGTATTAATATTATACGAAAATAGACTTTTGAGAATGCTCTAGAAATAATTGCCTTTTGACCATAGTTCATCACACTTTATATGCGAATTGCTAATTTTAATTTCCCCAAAGCTAATTTATTATTTGCTGTGGTAACAAAAAACTTTCGTTGGTTTAGAAACTTATTATAATGGTAGGTGACACAAATTAAGAAAAACATTTGTCGTGATTTAAACTTAAAAGTTGCCTGTTTATGGCCAGTTTTCTTAGAATATTTTCAGAGTAGATCTGATCTGAGGCTGCTGCTGCATGTATAAGCCGCGTAATTGAAAAGGACAAAAAGGACACCAGACAAAAATATTTTTCTCCGCGAAAAGGTAAGACAGTTTCCTCACAAAAAAGGAAAAATTTCCATTAATTGCAAAACTTTATTTTATTTTTTTCAGACAATGTCAAGTTACTCCTTAAATGTCTGACTTCTCCCTAGCACCAGGGCATTGTTACGGTGTTGAATCGTCAGGTAAATGATCCGACGGAAGAATCCAGGACCATTCAACTTAGGAAAAAACTTTTACCCGGAATTACTCAGAAAAGGAGTCTGCTCTAATTGAGAAAGGTAAAAGACTTGCGGTACGATGCCCTCTCAGACCATAAAAGGGTCCAAGGAGGGAATGATTTGAATCGATGCCAAGTAGCACAGGTTCATTAAATTCAGGAAATTGGTGTATTTACAAAAAGGCATTTAAGGAGCACAAACATTTTTGGTAAGTACCCAGAAAAGTATCAATTGAAAATTGCGCTTAAAAGACCTTTTAACTTGACCAAAAGTAGACGAGGTAATTCTGCTGAAAGGATAGTTGGGGTTAATGCTGTTTAAAAGCAGGGTGTGGGCAAAAACTAGTAATCACCCCCACCACTTGGGGTGATATCTACTACTCTGCTCTGAACATTTTTGCCGATGGCTACGCTGCCAGGAATTATTCGACCGTTTAGGCGAAGCTCCTTCATCACTATTTCGAATCGATACCCGCACCTCTCGGGTGCATTAAAGATTAAAGCAGGAGGCTTGTTGGCCACTTGCCACAGCCTCACCCCGGTTAATCCCTGGCGCTTTAATCCGATTCGAATCTAATGTCGCTGCAAACTGTCCTATGATATTTATGAAACTTTGTTGTCATCAATTACTCGTTATCACCGTAGAAGCCCCCGACTAAGTGCAACAGACAAGTTATACAATAGTTGCTCCGAGCGCATTAAGATGGCTCCGGCGAGCTCCTTGGGTTCCCTGGATGCAGTGCAGACTCCGAATGTACCGCCGCAAGCCCAACTCCTGGAACCCCACTCAGATCCAGAATATCCAGAAGTACGTAGACGTGAAATTCAACGCTCTATACGTGTAGATGCAGTTACCGAGGCGTTGTAAACTAATAGCAGCCCAATTGTTTATAATTCTCCAGATGTATTAATTAAGCATAAATACACCCCTCTTCCGACCCCCAGGTTCCTGGAGCATGGAATAGTTAGAAACGGGTGCTGGTGCTCCGCTGGTGGCGGGAAGAGTGGGAAACTCGGGTATCAAATGAAGACAAATTCTGCGACAATTAACGAAATTCGTTGCCGAGAGGATATCAAGAAATGGAACTGCAACCACATGTTTTCATCTGCTGTTGCCCGCCGCAGTTTTGGGACCAGGAGAGAACTCGCTGCGTTTAAGGTTTGTGGTTTCACAGCAGAAGTGGAAACAGAGCCCCACACTGTCGCTGGAAACATGGTGCCACACATACTAAAAAAAAGTTGAGGTAGCTCCTAAGCGACATGCGGGGCGGGGGCATTTTATGTTTGTTCGGAAAACGAAAAGTCCAAAGTCGAATCCACTACAAGTGGGATTCTTTTTTGCCCCACATACACATGTCCTTTTTCTTATTTTCGTTTTTATTCGCAGATAGCCCCATAACCCACATACAGGGTGTGTGTGAAGGCTCCGCAGCCCGACCGTCTGACTTGACGGCTTGAGGACACGAAGGACTGCAGGTTTTCCTTTAATTGCATCTCTTCAATCAGGGGAATTTCGACCGCCGACACCTGTGCAAAGCTCACGTTTATTCCCGAACATACGTTCCAGGTTGTCCGACATGCAGGCGGAGTCCCCGTGCAGATTTCGCCATGTAGACAAAATCCACGACAAGGGGCTTGTTCCCGTCGTCGTTTACTGCACGCGCTCGTAGAACTTTCTGCCCGGCGAAATATCCCTGGGAACAGGGAGTGGCATAAACGCCCTTTGACTGCAAAAATTGCTCTTACGGTGGCCAACAGCGAAAAAATAGTTCTCGAGCGAAGGAAACTTTTTGTATGAATCCGGGTGGATGATGTCGAAACCCATTCAAAACTTCCAAACTCCGGATATTCTCTGCCACTGCAACTGTTGTGGAGCTTGTTTATTTCGGTAATACGTCGGGGAGTTCTCTTCAACACCCCAAAAATTGTTAACAGAACAATAACAAAATTAATTGGGAGAAGGACGGGAAGCTTATTGCAGTCCCTCTTGTCTAAAATTAAAAACAAAAAATCACTATGATGCAGTAGTTTATCAACTTTAGACGGGGTGGGTGTGATAAATAACCCTTTCATCTTCGCATTTCAAATATAAATCTAGCCGAAAACAACCCCTTTAAGATATGTTGCTCAAGTTTCCCTCTGAATTAGGCTGAGGGTAGTCCGCCAAGTTTAATTTCCATATAAACCCACTTTGGTGCGCGGTGTGCGGATTTTGGAAACCACATTCCGTCTGGAAATGTTCCCACACAGTGCACGTGTAGGACGAGATTTTATAATTTATTCAACAGCATTAAAATTGATTTGGATGCTGCTCGCAGCCGAGAAAAGAGGGGCTTCATCGACGAGGATGCCGGCATAGTTCCAGCATTACTTTATCTGTCTGCAATCAGAGCTCTTAAATATGTATTACATTCAGAATCCGTCTCCCGCCCCTCCCAGTCCCAAGTGGACGTTAACCTTTCAGGCTGGCTGATGTTATTAATGAAGGATTCTTTCATGTTGTGTCTGTTCTGTTTCGCTGCAAGGCTCGTGGACACAATTTTATTTCGGACTGAGATAAGCCCTCAACGAAATCGGGAAGGACCCTGCGATGCGGGGGTGATGGCAGCCGCCTCCGGCTGGAAGATGTACGAAGGTGCCGAGTGCTCAAGGGTAATGAACACAAAGGTAGTCCTGCTCAATTTTTCACGTTTCAATCATTCTGGCATCCCCTCTAAGTTAAATGATGTTCTTCTCAGAAGAATGCTTTCGTAAGGAATTTTTGGAATTACACATGGGAAGAAGAAGTAAAGGTGCTTTATTTGCACGCCAAATGTTGGGCTCGGCATTAAGGACTGCTTTTGTCATCTCAGCAAACGAACAGCATTTAAATCTTTCTTTGATACTTAATAGAACTACTCAGAGATTCTGTAGAAAGTATGAGACTTTTAACCTTTCAAACCAACATTTTTGTCTAAACTTTTTTAATTATTTCGCAGAGCCTGATTTTGAATTGTCAAAAAGGCTAAATACCAATTTTCAAGATTTGTATTTTAGAAACAAGTAAGTTTCCTTTTTTTAACCTCCCTTGTAAAAGAATTTCGTAAAATGTTTTGGTAAATTTATACCAAATCTTTTACTTTTCCGAAAAAAGTTTAAGATATGATTGCTCGCCACAACGCGGGAATTTAATTTGATTAAGAACTTTTTAATATTCAGAGTTGTTTATAAATGTTTTGAATTAGTTCATTAGCACTAATTTTTAGTATACATAGTAAGTTGTTATATCAGCAAAGCAGTTAGTGCGACTCTTCTAAATAAAAACCAAAAAGAGAAACCAAAACCACGCAGGTGAACGCAGCAGGCGCAGTGTTCGGACCTCGCAAACGCACATGAAAGTTGAGCTCGCAGAGTTAGTAATAAAAAAGGTACATACATAAATATAGGGATTGTGCGAATGAGTTAATCAATAGGAAATATTACCTTCGTCCCCAACAGTACTTACATTACTACAAGTGAGCTTATTGAAATAACAAGGTTAGTCAAAAATTCTTACTGTGAATCAAAAATCAAAACGACGCCCGGTTTCGTTCAGTCGGTTCGCTCTTCGTCAAGTCGGCCGGCTGCTCGCACCCCGGCCGACAACCGCCGCCCGAAAGTTCGAAATCGGCCGCGACGCCCGCGCGCTTCGGTCGAGTCGGGTCAAACACCACTTGCTAGCAAGTCTTACTTACGGATTGGTGGAGCTTATCTATGATACAAACCTGGCCTTAACCGATGTTACAACCGTACCAACAGTGACATTTTCTTTTATGTGAATGGGGCCATAAATGCTCTTGTCCCAAATCGGTGGTTTATTGTTTCGGTCGACGACGTCTAATTCAACGTCGACATCTGCGGAGGAGGGGGGGTCGCCCCGGTCGGAGGCCCGCACCCGCAGGCGGTATCTGTCTCGCTGTGTGCGGTTCGGGCCGCGGGTTCACGGTTCGGGTCATGGCAAAGTGTCATTCGGAGCGGGTTCATTCGGATGAACCGTGTGTGTTCACGCAGGTTAGATGGCGATTGTAAGGAAAATGAAAGTAAACAGAAAAACATATTTTTTTCTTTTTTTAAATAAATTAAAAACAAAAGTTTAGTTCACAGAAACAATTTGCACAATTAATAGTTAATAGATTTTTACTAAGTAGAGTTAGTTTCTGCGAAAAATGAAAAATTTCTCACAAAACGGAAAATTTACTAGCTAGTGCGGAATTTTTAAAGATTCTCATCTTTTTGTTTTTCAATAAAATATATATTTTTAGGGTTTTACGGGCAGTTACTAGCCAATTTTTCGCGCCAATTGCCTCCTATATGCTGTGGGATTTTATTTTTTTTATTGGGAATTGGTTTTACGATTGTAGCGATGTCTGTTGACTCTAAAAGGAGTGAATTTGTTGTGTGATAAAGGAAAAACAATTGCGACATAACTTTATTGGCAATATGCACGTCTGCGCCTTTGTCAACATTTTCTTACTGCGTTTGCTATTCAGCTTCACCAAAATTATACTCTTAAACTTTGTATTTTACATATAGTGACAATTCCGTTTTGAGAACTAGAACAACCGTTTTCATACAGAAAACCCTCACGACCGTTATAACGTTCGAAATAGCTGTAACTCGTAATTTATAAAATCAAGAATATGTAAGCAACTACACTTCTGAAGGTCAGATTTAAACGTTTCACTTATAACGAGTTTATATAAACTTATGAAATAGTTTTTATAAATTTTCAAAGATGGTTCTTTAAAATTAGAATGTCTGGAACTTTGAAATATTATATTTGTTTTCGTAGATTTCTGACGCATATGTTTTTCAATTCATCGAGTATACACATGAAAAGTAACCGAATTTCAACACTATTCAAAATAAAATTATATCTCATTAGATTAGATTAAATAAGTTGGGTGTGAAGTAAAAAAATACTCTTCAGTTATTCGAACTACAAATTATGTTTCGCATACAAAATAATCGCTGAAAATTGTTAACAGTAAAATGTGTAAGCAAACACGCCTAATAAAAATTTACTCATTTTGTTAATTTTAACAAAAAATTATAAACCTATTGATTTCATTTCATTTACGGCTTTTGGATTTCGATTTTTAATTTGTAAAGTAAATCATTGATTGAAATCGATTGAACAATGGCGCAGTCATGCATATTGCACTAAATTAAAAAAATTATAAATAAAAGTTATAGCTCCGGAACGAAAATTTAGGATGCTAACGTCTAATAAAACATGAAAACGATAATCTTAATATAATATAAAATTAAAAAAACAAAAACTCCAAGATGAATGAATACCTAAAATTGAAAAAGTTAATAATTTTACTTATATCGTAAACTAAAAAAAAATAAAAAACAAAAAATTGACACGAATCAATTTTTTGTTTCCTTTGTGTAAGTTCAATAAATTTGCATAATATTTACTGTCTTATTTGGGGCTTGGCTACCACAGATATTACGATACTTCTCCAAAAGCAATATTGAAAAAATCGAGCGATAGTCTTACTAATGCATTTGTCTAGCATATTTTTTCTAAGCAAGAATAGCTGGGGAAATGCTGGACTATCCTTGAAATAGCATTAGTTATCAAAATGTATAATGCTACTTACAGGGTAGCATCCCTTTCATTCACAGATTCCGTGTTTTGAATAATATGTAAAATTTAGGAAACAATTGTATTTTAATGTTATCTTATTTTTGCCTGACACTTCTTTAGTATTTACAATAAACTAAATAGTAAACGGTGCATTAAACTAACTTAAAGATTTACGTAATGCAATAGTGGTGCTTTTTATTAATTTTTCTCCTAATTAATAATTCTCTTTTTCTTATTTAATAATTTTGTGATTTAGCTTTTCATAAAATTATTTACTAATAGATATTCCGAAATCCCGTTTTTATTTCTTCAGTTTTCATGCAAATTTTTGTAGAACAAGATATGATATTTTAAATGCCAGCAAATAAACATTACATTTTCATATTCTAATATGATTGCATCCTTGAAAACGTGCAAGGATATTCATTTTATTTCTCCATAATATCAACAATATGTTTAAACTTGAACACCACTATTGAATTAAACGTTATATTAACGTAAGAAGTACTTAACTAACTGAATAAACGAAATGAAATAACAAAATGGAAGCGAAAACCACACATGCAAAACTCACATAATTTAAAAAATCCTTTGAAATAAAATATAAAAACAATATTCCATTCCAACTAAGGAAATATTGAAAAATATTTAAGTGTCTATTTTGGAAACAGGTAGGATGATGACGTTATCCGGGATTTTATTAAGTTTGTTTCATTTCGAAAACTGCAGTTAACTCAGAATAAAACGTTACCAAAAACAGTATAACAAATTAAAAAATAAAACGGACGTAAAAAAATTCGCCATTTCGTTGATACATTCGAAAATTCCGTCAATCGTTGATATCGGCGGTTTGTTCAAAAGAAACGACTCTCAAAAATTCATTGATCGTTTCAATCCGGTTTATGCCCCAAACACGTTGCGAAAATGTCACTTTTCCAGGTATTTGTTAATTACAGCGGATTTACTACGCAAGGGTGTATTTATTTCAATTACCACCAACTACATTAAATCCGCCGTACCAATTTACATTTAATACAAAAAACCATATTAGTTATAGACGAAACAAAGCGTTTGTTAGTCCCCTTCTAGGCCAAAAGCAGTTTGTTTCGCCCCAAAATATCCGTACATTACAAAAATTCTATAATCTAATTTAAAACAAAAATACATAGTGGGGAAAAACAGAATTTTTCTTAACATAAATGCATGTCCGAATCCTGGTCACACACATGGTCTGCTGAAATATCTCAAAAATTTATCTGCTTCGATTTCTTTTGGAATTAATCGTTAAACAAAAATATTTCAAAAATTCTGCCCAGGTTCATTGTTCCGTGCCTGTAGGTGAGCTGTGCTGGGAGACAAACAAAAATCTTTTCTTCGCAGATTTTGACGCAAAAAATGTTCATTAAATATTTCGCCGAGGGTAAATATTCCAAGAGAGACTCACTACATTTAATCGATTTGTCTTTTTGTTTTAAAAAAATTTTACAACATGTTTCCTCTTAGCTTACTAAAAGAAATTTTCTTTGAAACAATTATTAAAACGAAAAATTAAAAAAAAATCGCTGCAAATTTTGAAAAAGTAAAAATTAACCGATTGAAAAATTTGGCGCTTTAAATAGAAACTTTTTTCAAAATATTTCAAAAAACTGTCAATTTGGTTACGATTGCTGAAAATAGGATAAAACAATGAAGGTGTCGAAGATGCCACTTAATAGCTCTTAATATTAAATTGAAATCGTATACAAATTTCGCGATAATTATCAAAATGACTTTAAATTAACAATTAAAATATTTTAGGAACGTGAAAATTGTTTGTAATTGCATATATTGCGATTTAAGTGGCATCTTTCATTATACATCACTGAAATAATTTAAATTAACGTATTTAACAATAAGAAAAATAATTATTCACTAATAATTCAATGTAAACAGTGCTCGCCACAACGGAAGGTAACAATATTGGAACGAATTCAGTGATAAGAACTGTGCGCCATTAAGTTTAAGTTTAAAAAAGAAAAGTTTAAATGAAAAACGAAAAGTTCATAAAATGAATCTGTTTCTAAATGTAAGGAGATAAAATTTAAAATGTTACACTATATATTTTACGCTTTGCAAAACTGAAAAGAAAACAAATAATTTGTGCGCTGAAACAAACAATAAGCAACCTAGAAAATTTTGGTATCTCTTGAAACAAATGCTGTCTCAAGTGAACAACATTTGTCCCGCCAGAAAATATCACTATTTTGTTATTAAATTAGCTGTGCTTTGGTTAGTATCTAAAAACTAAATAAATGTAAAATAAATAGATTTGCAAATATGTCACTTTTCTCTTGTTCATATTTCTTTCTGTTCTTTTCTTATTCATTTTTCAAATAATTTTCTTTGCGTGAATTTCTGCGGCAGCCATGTTGTTGAGAGAACACACCTAACCTAAAATTTAACTAATTTTTTGTTTTGTAAATTAATTTGTTCTCAGTTAGTAATGCACCCATACAAACTCATTCACGCTATTAGCAAAGAACTAAAATTAATAAAAACCTCAACGGAAACAGAAAGGAAATTATAATTTAAAACGAAAAGTATCTTTCCTTGGATTCTGTAGGATTAGTCACTAGGAGGTTAGTAGTTATGAAAAGGTACTTACGTCTAGGGGCTTCTTCAACACAATCCAACCGGATTCGGCCTGAATATCGAAATATTCAAGATCGTTGGGGTTGTACGGAGCACTTAGGCTATAAATTATAGCGCCGTTGTTGTCTGCGTCCTCATCGGAGGCAGAGACTCGAAGAATATTTGTACCTATGCTTGCATCTTGCTTAACGTTCTCGACGTATTTCTGGAATGAAAAGATTGGATTCGATTAAAATTCCGGTTTATTAAATTTAAAATTTGTGAGTACCTGTCGATCAAAAAGCGGTGGGTTGTCGTTTACATCCGTGATTTCAACTGTAAAGGAGCAGACACCTTCAAGGCTGGGTTCACCTTGATCAGTTGCTTTTACAGTGACTGAGACAAATTTGCCGTCATCACCTTCACGATCAAAAACCTTATTTGTTGAGACCTCCCCAGTTTCTTCGTCGACTGTAAATTTTGTCCCTTTCTGGTTTGGTTGCTGCACGATTGAATACTTCACCTAAAAATTCAAATAAAACTTTGATTAGAAATGGTAACTGAGGAGGAATAAAGAATTAAAACTTAAATAAAACTAGTGAAATCAAATTAATTTAAAGCCGCCGGAAAATCCTTTATATTTATTAAAAGCTCTCTCAATTGCTTGTTTGTTTTTAAACCAAGCTTCCACAAAATTATGCTTTGGAAGTAATTTTAATTATTTGTTGTTTGAATTAATTAAAGTTTTCTGGGTCAATCAACAATTTTATATTTGTCATTATTAAGCATTGTGTTTTGGTTTATGATATGCATTTTAGTTTCCCTAATAATGGAATTATATCGGATCAAATGGAATTTAATTGCATATTGATATGAACAGTTCATAGTGCATATCTTGCTTTATAATGGAAGGCATACGCAAAGAATTAAATAAATTAAATATCATGAAATTCAATTTGCAATGGCAATGACACTTTCATTTATTTTAAAATACATTATGGTGTTTATCATAGCCTATTATCAAATTATTTCACGACTTTTAGCATTGTTCATATTGAATGGATAATGTTATCATTAAAATTACTTTAAAAGTATTTTTCTCAAATTTTTAAATAAACTACACGTTTAAAATGATTGGCAAGACATTTTTAAATTGTTCGAAAATAGTGTTTCCCAGTTTGAACCCAATTCAGGAACAGCAATTGCAATGAAAAAATGTTCCTCATTAATTTGGTTTTTTATTATGTTAAGCATCTAATTTCAGAAAGATAAAACCTTCGTGACATTCATTCACATCTTTTTTCTACTTGTTAAACAAGACTTGAAATTCGATATCTGAAACCACGTCGATATTATTTTGATTTCCCTAATTAATGAAAGGCTAACAAGAAAATAAGCCCCGGACTTATCCTCTGTAACCACAAAATTAATTTTCTTACGCGGTGTTTTGGGTGACAAATAATAAAAAAACGAAGATGATGAATGGGTGCTCACCTGTCCGTTGACGCCCTTGTCCTCGTCGGTGGCCTGGACCTTGATGACAGGACTCCCGTTCGGCGCACCCTCCTCGACCTTCGGGTAGTAGGTGCCGCAGTCCTTGAAGACGGGCTTGTTGTCGTTGACGTCGGTGATGAAGACGACGACGACCGCGGTCGAGGTGTGGATCGTCTGGTCCCCGTTGACGCAGCAGGACCCGTCGTCCATCGCGGTCACGTTCAGCTCGTACTTATCCCGGTCCAGCGTGATCGCCTTGTTGTGGAGCCGGATGACCCCGGTGATGTCCTCGATGACGAACTGGTCCGAGCTGGTCCCGCCCCCGACGAACCCGAACCGGACGTTGTCCCCGTCCTTGTCCGAGGCGACGACGGTCGTCACCAGGGTGTTGGGCCCGGCGTTCTCGTCCACATTCGGGGTGTAGACCTGCTGCGAGAACTTCGGCTCCTCGTCGTTCTTGTTCTTGGTGTAGACGCGGACCGTGGCCGTGCCGCTCTTCGAGGGCTCGCCCTTGTCCTTGGCGGTCACTATGAACTCGTAGTAGGCGTTGTTGTTGTCGGCGTCCAGTTGCTTGTTGTTGACGATGATGCCGTTCGAGTCGACGGCGAAGTGGTCATCCGACACCAGGTACTCGATCTCGGCGTTCGCACCTGAGTCCGAGTCCATGGCCTTCACTTTCAGGATGCTGGTGCCGAGCGGGATGTCCTCGTCGACGTTGTGCGCCTGGTAATCGGGCAGTTCGAACTTGGGGGCGTTGTCGTTCACATCGGTGACGCGGATTGTGAGCTAGACGGACAAAAGATGAAGGGTCAGGGAGGGGCTAATTCATGGCATGGTAATTTACCTCAACGGACGTCGAAAATCCTCCGGAATCCTCGGTCGCCGTAACGACCAGGGAGTAAACATGCGGCTGCCGCAAGTCCTCAAAATCCAATTCCTTCGCCAATTTAACAATGCCAGAGGTCGGTCCGATGTTGAAGGTGCCCGCGCCCTGGCCCTGCGCCTTCAGCGTGTATCGGATCTCCCGGTCGGCGAACGATTTCGCTTTCACTGAGATTATGCTGGAAGAGACGGGATCGGGAATGAGGAGGAGCAAATGTTATTGCCAAGGTAAAACGCCTTCCGCCCAGGGTAATTCAATTTTATTTTTCCTTTGTGCCCGGTGCCCCCCGGGCCACACATGCACTGAATTAGATTTCAATTTCGAGTACCCGAGCACGTTTTAATAAATTCTGCACAGGGAGGAGGTGCTTTGGGGCACCCGATTTGGTCCTTTTCTTCCCGGTCGGAAGTAGTTCTTCTGGCAACCAGACACTCCCCCGACCCTCGAGAGGTGTTATCTGCATGTGCTCCAGGAAATTGCTATTGAGCGCCTCAGCACCAAGGAATATTTTAATTTTCTTCGGCGATTCGACAGGACCGCTTCCTGGATGGGGGAGCTGGTCGGGGATATGTGGGGAGTCAGAACCCAAGAGGGAAGAAAAATTACTAACAAGTGAAAAGTAGGGCACAAGCAGATGCTCCTTTCAGAGGGATATTAATAATTAAGTTCTTCGCTTTCACGAGTTTTTAGCGAGACTTAATTCGTGCACGATCCAGTGCCTTGTCAGAGGGATATTTGCACATACGTCAGGGTAGAATTAAGTAGGCCAAAAAAGAGTTTTGAACTCTCTTAATTGTGTCGAATCGAAGCGTTATGCTTTTTAATGACTACAAAATGACGATCATAACCATTCTGAAAATTATCGTGTAATTTATTTACTTTATTTACAGAATTGATGTCGTTTTTAAACGTCGAAATTCCAAACTCTTAAATATCAGTTTAATTATTACGTATCTACAGTGTCGGCAAATTGAACTATTTTTTAATTTGTTGATTTAAACCAAGTATAGTATTTTTAAAACCTTTCAAGTTTACTTCAGAAATATTTCTTAGTTTGTATCGTACTTTTGGAATTTTTTAACTGAAGAAAATCTCAGTCACTTATACTGCCCAAGGTTTATTGATAAACCCTAAGATGGTTTAAATATTTGAATTTCTTTAAAACTCATAAATTTTCCTCGCATTGCAATATGATCTTGTTTTGTAAAAAATTAAGGCCAACATTTGTGACTGTGTGCATTTGTAAACTATAGAGTAAACCCCCTAATGTTGCTATAAAAGTTTAAAATAATCTCAATAGAAGGTTTTGATCTTGACGATCGAAATATATTTTAAAAAGGAGAAAAGAAAGCCTTTTG
The DNA here is from genome assembly GCA_959613345.1 of Tolmerus cingulatus. Taxonomy (NCBI): domain Eukaryota; kingdom Metazoa; phylum Arthropoda; class Insecta; order Diptera; family Asilidae; genus Tolmerus; species Tolmerus cingulatus. Next base: position 1,971,941 of record OY390707.1, on the reverse strand, counting down.
GTTCTATTATGTATATGTATATACATAGAATCATAATTTTTTCCCGTAATCCCCGGATATGTAGCGGAAGGATAAAGTAAATGAATTTGCTTTTCCAGTAAGAAACTTACTCTGAGTCCTTCTTCTGGTTTTCGGGAATTTCAGCTTCATAGCTCGGCATGTAAAATTGCGGTGCTCGCTTGCCACCAACAATAGACAGTCTTTCTTCCGGAGTGCTCTGGAACCGTCGGTCGTCGACTTTCCCATTTTGGTCCTCAGCTTTCACATAGAGCACGTACTCCATGTCCAGCTGGAAGAGGTCAGTTCCCCGTGTTCGAACCACGCCCGACCTCTCGTCCACTTCGAATCTGCCCCCAGTCCGGTCCCTCACGATGAAGTAGTGGATGTTGTGATCAGTGTCGGGATCCCTGGCCTGGAGCGTGAAGACCGGCGTGTTCGGGGGTGCGTTCAGCTGGACTACGGCTTGCATTGGCAGTGGTCGATTTATAAAATAGGGTGGCTCGTCGTTGACGTCCTTTACATGAATAATAACTCTTTGATTGTCCGTGTACTTTAGGCCTGCTGAAATACAAAAAAGAGTTGCAGTCAGTATCTATAAATCCGAGTAAAGTCTTAATAACGAAAAAGCAATATTCATCGTAAAGTAATCCCTACTCGCTGCTCCGGAAATACTTCCGATTGACTTGATATTCTCAACCCGAAATCTGCAGGGTATAAGGAAGACTTCATGCTCATGCTGGTCTTATCAAGGAACTCATCAAATAATCCCTTCAAATCCCTGCCCGGTAGAAAATAAGATTCACATTTTATCGGAATTTTCGGCAATTTGAAATTTTTATGAATTGTTAAAACGATCGTTTTGCGAAAAACTTTTTTTTTTTAAATTGTTTTCAGTCGTAAAAGCTCCCATAAAATTCATTCCGCAAAAGATGAGAGAGAAAACTCATTTCTGGAGGAGGAAGAGTAAAATCGCCAGGAGGTCCTTCAGCATTTTCACTTAATGTATCGGTCATGAATTATTTAGTACCTTTGAAAGCTTTTATAAAATTCAGGAAAATAAAAATGTTAAGCGCAAAACTAACACTTGCAGTTTGTGGGGTTTGTGGGGTTTGTGGAGCGTTGGTGAAAGCATCATCATCAACCCCTTGTCCTTGAGAGAAGGGATGGACGTAATCTGGCTCGACTCGGGAAGACCATGTGTAAAATGTGGTTAATGGGCGTATGACGATTATGAGTGCTCTAAATGGAAAGCCAACAGTGTCCTATTAACTTTTCGAGGTAAAAGCAATGTTCCGGGTTTTATATGATCCCGGAATTCGTATCAGCATTCATTATGTGCTGGGGAATTGCTCGTAAAGCCCTGTCGGCCGTCGTATCGCGCAAAAACATAAAAGTCATCCATAAATCATGTGGACAGCCTTCTACTTATATTTTATTTTTATTTTTTCCATGTGTTGCGAAATAACATCTCTATGTTTTCCACTGAAATTTTCATTTTAAAAATGGGCTGTATGTTGCAAGCAGGTTTGATTTCCTGGAGTTCCAAATTGATTTGCGTTACATGACACATTTATTTTATGCTGGCCATATTAAACACCAGCTTATTTTACTTATGTTCCTATCAAACGCATAACCATAATTCAGCTGTTAAAGAATGAATTTCTACGAAGTTGAATTAGGATTTCAAATTGAAATCTTGTGCGCTGATATTAGAACACTACATCAGTTATATAAATTAAAGTTGTTCATTAAAGTTCTTCGAAATGGTCACAAATTGCCCGGGAGTAAGTAAAAGATAACTTTTAAACGAGACCTAATCAATAATTTAATTAGAAATGTTATCTATGGATTTCATTTTTATATATTAGTTTACATAAAATCCATCCTAATTAACCAAAATGTGTGTTCTTTGAGCAGTACCACAGACCAGCCTTCTTAGGACTTAAGAACTCGAAAACATAATTAATCCTAGCTGTAGCGAAATAGATTTCGTTTGGTAACACTTGCTGAAGTTTCGTTCAGACAGAAATTCCAACAGAAGTTTGGAAACTAGTTTCGAATCACGATCGAGAGGGATTTGCGCCAACAATGATTTACCTAAACTTTACCAATTATGACTAAAGAGGGATGCGAACTTTTTCTGAGTGCCCCGTACGCTTTAATTAGAAGTTGGTTATGGTAATGCGAACCACAGGTTGCTTTCATCTTTTATGCTATTGATAAGTTTTTGATTTGTTCTTCGATCAGATGTCGTTTTCATTTGAAATACGTACAATATAGATTTAGGTCTAACATTTTGTGTACATATATAGTTTAGTATATCAGATCTCGTATGTTATGGACTTTAAGAACTTAAGAATTACAACCGACAGCTCAATTTAGCTCTAAATGCGAATTTCTGAATTGTGCGCTCGACTGTAGAAAATTAATTTTTGAAATTGAATGCTCAATTCAGCTGAATTGTGACATTGAATTGTAAAACACGATTGCACAATTCTGCAGCTTACTCGAAGTTCATATTTACTGAAAATGACATTCAACTGGAAAAACTGATTTTATGAACATAGAGCTGAAAATCTGCAAAAACAAATATCCCTTCGCATGTTCCAAATGACTTTAGAATTACTGAGATGATGTCTATTTGGATTTTGCGCCTAAAACTCTATTCAACGATTTATTCAGTAATTTAGTAGATAGGCGAGGATCAAATTTGGATAAGAGGTAATCACGAGATTACCATAATACTTTGAAGATAACAAGGGCGGTAGGAAGAACCATTATAAAGTCGTTAGACTGTCTCTTGGATGTTTCCATCACTTTTCAAGCTTTTCGAAAACCAAAAACGTAATTGATTTACGCGTTTTGTACCCCACGCCCTCTGCGGCCGAAGCTTCAAGTATAATGAAAATGTTGATTTGACGGAGCACACGCAATTTAGTTGGGCCACAACTGTAAATCGGGAACTGTTACGTTTTATTTGTAACATAATTTTTATAGTCGCACGTAATTCGTGAAATTGCCTTTTCTGTCAGGAGTGTGAGATAAATGGCGGAATATGCGGATTCAGCACTTTCCTTTCAAATCATGCGAGGAGGAAAAGTCCCGTCCCGCCAGTCGCCAAACAAAACGACCAAGCAAAATCAGAGCGCAAAATCAATAGTAATAAAGTGGAATTCAAATGAATCGGAGAAAACACTTTCATTTAATACAGCCAGCGTCGGGGCTGATTCCCGACTGTTGATTATAGGACCCCTTCGCGCCCGGATCCTCTCTCATATTAATTAAACATAATTTTTCCCACAAACACTCGCACACCGTATATAAACAATGCCGTCTCAAATTTCGGGAAGTGGCGCCTCTTTTGTGTTTAGTTAATGGCAGCCCTGCTTTAAGTATTTATAGGGCCCCACTAGGACGCCCCCTCATTTCGCCGTGCTTCGCAACTAATGAAGCTGCCATAATTTCGGCGGCGTTTCCCACATTCGCGCCATATCGACGGCCGGGCGGGGGAGGACGATGCGAAATTACTTACACACAATAACAAGGAGCTCCGCCGAGCAATTCTAATCTCCCTTAATTGCCCGTCCCTCAAACGAAGACACTTTCGGTGAAGTCATTGTTTTCTGGCATGAATGGTGTTTTGATCCCTGCTGTCTCCCGGTCCCGAGTCCCGGCCCAGAGTAAATAAGTACTGTCTTTGTGGAACTGCGTCCTTCCACGTCTCCTTTGTTCCAGGCATAATATCTCGACATTATTATGGTTATTTTTATTATATTTTTGTGTACTCACTCGAAGTCGTCGAGCGAACCTCTTCTGGACGCATAACATTAAATTGGTGGTGTCCTTGCAATTCAGCTGGATTCAGGACTTCTTGCTAACTTCATACACACTTGCATATATGACCTACTTCTTTTTATTTGTTTAGAGCTTGTTGATGAATGAAAACTGTGCAAACTCACGCGCGCCTCGAGTCCTTATTTGGATTTTTCCCGGGAAGGAAGACGGGGATAAATGAGAACTTTTGCTGTTCAGTTTGAATGACGATCAAATTTTAATTTTCGCTAACGATACTAAGACCCTATGGCACGAGCGAACGAAGATGTTTGTTCCTTTTAATTGGAAGAAGGCAGGCAAGTCTTACTTGGAACGACTTAAGTGATTTTCAGATGCTGAAATAAATGTCGAAAGCAAATGGTGCAGGACAGGGTATTTAATAACTTTTATTGGAATTTAAAATGTCCGTCCCTGCTGTAGATAATTTTCTTCATTACTCACAAAGTCCATTTTAATTATGTTAATGACTTTTAAGACATACCTACTATAGAATTGAAGATGTTTTAATTCCTTATTGCTATTTTCAAGCTATTGATAAGGAAACTAATTAAATCTAACGCAATAGTGTTGATTTTGATTTTAGTTTCCAAATATGATACTCTGTAGTATAACAGCAAAATCAAATTATACTGAAGCGATGTCAACTATATTTTGAAATTTGTCAACCATTAATAATTTCTAGTTTGGTGTCTAAGTTAATGTAATGTAGTGGAAAATGTTTTGCTAGCATTCTTAAAAAATCGTGTAGATTTCCTGTTGCACGAGTGGAAAAAAGAAGAAATAGGAATAAATTCCCGGGTTTGTTTGCCAAAAACCTTTTCACTTCTATAAAAGAAATAAACTCTTCTTGTGTACATGCAATACCGAAAAAAGTATTGGATCATAAGTTTTTCATACGTAGCACGCGTCCCTAAACTCAAGTATTTATTCACCACTCGTTCTCATGTTCCCTTGAATGGCATCTGGGTAACTTGTAATCTGAGGAGTTGTATATAAAAAAATTCCTAACCACCTACCTCACTTAGGAATCGCTGAGAAGCACATTCCGGCTCCTCGAACACACTCGCAAATATCGCGAGGGGCGGGGGTGGAACGAGCGTTCATCTCATTTATTGCAGAAGGAGATTTTTATGATAAGAAAACTTTACGACATGAGATCGGAGCGCGTATACCAGATTTAGATAGCGCTGAGATATGTATCAATATCCTGCCGGCTGAAACGATTAAGGAAACTTTCAATGAGATCCGCCTTTTTCCCTCCATCCTGCCCGTCGCCGCGCCGCATCGCACCGCATCGTCTTCGTTCCCTACTTGCGCACTCAATAAAGTCTCCTTCCTCCAGCGATCAAGTGCCTGCCCGTCTTACATCAGAAGGAAGAAGGCCTTTCATCCTTCGAGGCGGATGGATTCGCATCGATTGTTTGTTTTCTGAATTCGAATCCTCCCCGGCATTCGGCTCGAAATGAATGGCAAAGTGTGCATCTTGCTTAAAGGACTGCTCCCTTCCTCTCCGCTCTTTTTGCCCTTCGTCCTGGAGTTGTCACAGGCAGGACTTCCGCTTTCCCACTCAAAGTTTTTGCTTGCTCTTGAGATTTCGATTAAAATCACAATTCGGCAGCTTCCTTATGCAGGGCACTGTGGCCATCCAAAGAAATTTCCTTTTTGAGTGCCAGATATTTGCTCCTGTGGGATGAGGAGGATGTTTTCTGCGTTTGGCATTTCATTTCATTACAATGATGTCTTTGTTGGCGCGCCGACCTCCTTAAAGTAACCGACTAAGACACCACTCCTTTGGGGGAGATCCTTCGAGTCCTAGCTAGAAGCGCGCACATATGGCGCTCGTCAGCCTTAAATCAGAATTAATTAAATCGAAATCTGACTGTATATAGTGTGCATATCCAGCTTCCTGCCAGTGTAATCAATTATAGAGATTCATATTAAATAAAATATGAAAAATCCGAAACTTCATTTGCGCTGCAGGTTACCGAATTAAATTTTTAAAAACTTTTCCTTCCCGAGGGAGATCAGTCCACAATTCCGCCCGGGAAATCGCTACAATGTCCTTTTCTGGCCAGTATGCACCTGAACCATAGGGCTAAATTGGCGTGCTCTTTTCACGTTGTGTAAAAGTTAAACCAGCACACTAATTACGAACTTTCACAGACATGAATCGCCAATTTATTGTGCCAACGATTAAAACGTTGCTTAAATTTAATTTCTGGACAATTATGAGGCTACAAAGCAAACAGGAAGATCCGCCATTGCTTGCGGCGCAGCGTATGGAAAATAAAATAATTTAAGGGAAACTTCCCTTAGCAAATTTATCTAGATGCGCATTTATTAAATTGAATGAACTCAGATTCTAGTTTACAATCGATCGGTTAAATTAATTTGAAATGCAAACGAAAGTGATAAATGTTTGGGAAGGAAAACATATTCATTTGATTCGTTTTAGATTTTGAGATCTCCGATAAAAGAACACTGCTGTATTATTTTATAAAAACTTCAACACTATAGATCATGTAAATTTTAAAGAGCCGTAGTGGCCCAAAGCTTGATTTCTGAAATACGTACTTATTTATTCATGCTGCGTTTTATGTTACGTCTTTATATAATTTAGTAGAATTAAGTATACAACATGGCGTCGAAATACTTCCCTAAATGTATTAGAGAAATCCTAACCTTCCTTCCACCCTATTTACATCCATTTAAAATTGAATTGTTCACAAAAAAAGCAAAAAAACAAAAAGAAATCCCTAACAAAGCCCGACCGGGCTTTTCAATTCACATGAAATTAATTTCATTTCCTTAGAAAATTCCTCCCATTACCCACTTGAAAAATGTTATTGCTGTTTAATAATTTCTGCTTTCCAATAGAATAAATTTGAGGGTTCCTATAACATCCCTTCCAGCTACATACTTCATAAAAGCCCTGAGTAAACATTTTCTTTTCATGTTAACTCCAATGCCTTCGTTTTATACACGTTCGACAAGAGGGAGATGGATTTTTCGCTTAAAGCCTTGTTAAAAGGGCGAAAAGTGTTTCATAATTTGCTTCAATTTAAATGATCTTTGAACGCCATGTGTTAACGCAGAATATAAATTCAAACGTAATAGTTTTCACAAAAAGTTTAACGAAATATTTATAGTTCTAGTTTGCTACTAAAATGCACAATTACAGAATAATCCTCCTTAAGATATCACCTTAATAAAATTCGTAGGACGGATTCAGATATTAACCTATCCTGGTTCGTTAGCTAGGCGCAGACTAACTTATTTAGGCGATTCATTCCCAAATCGGAAATTGATCTGGACCAACAATCCCAAGAACATAATCGGCCTGAATAGAGGCTTGAACATACGAGATGATTTAATTAATTAGTCGGGGCATCACAATAGATCTTCTTACAATAAGTCGAGGGTGTGTAAAGCCTATCGCTATATTCAACAAATATTTATACCATATAATGCTTTATAATTAAAAAAATATTCCTTTTTTGTAGGCATTAAATAGCAAAAAAGTTTCCTCTTTTGAAAAATTATCACAAATGCCATCTCTTTTCATTTTGCAAGAATCGTGTGTCGTATTGAATTCAGCATAAAACGTTGATTCTAGAAAAAAGTCCCCTTGAAATTATTAAAAATTTTGCCCTAAAATAAAATTGTATCTATGATATATGTATGTACATATATTAACAAAAATGGAAGAAAACGGCAGTCCAAAAAAAGGCATCTACGCACTCTGTAATTTCAGCTAAAATGCTTTTCACATATCCTTCATTTGTGGAAGTGTCTTTCTTGCGAGACATTTTTAATTTCCACTTCACGCAGAGAAAAAAAAAGGAAGAAGGATACATCCCTTGGTCCCTTCATTCCGTCCCACCCCCCCAAACGACCAACACACGCGAAACGAGTGAGGGAGTGGAATTTGGCCTGACATTTGAACCGCACCATAAGCGTTCAAGGATTTTTGTTTGTGGGGTGTCTGAGTGTCGAACTTCCACAAGGATAACTCAAGTGGGTTTGGTAGGATACGGCCGGGAAAAGCGCTCTTAGAACTGTCGAGGTATATAATTACTTGCAGCATATTAAAAAAAATCATGTGAAGGACTCCCTTCGTATGTCCTGTTTTCTGGGAGCACACAGGAAGAGGGTTCGTCAAAGTACGAAGGGCTCTGAGTACAGGGAATTAACATGTCTCGCGAAGGATTTGTAAATAGCTGCACATTGTTCTGCGCGGATCCCATTGTTACGCAGCGGGACTGCGCAGTTTGATGGGCGCGTATTTCTGTCTGCATTTGCGAGCTTCAAGCATTTATTATTATTTTTCTTTTATAAAGGTGCTCACTCACTTTCTATGATGTCCTGGAGGTTTTTTTTTTACTGAAAATTTGGCTCTTTGATGGAGTCGTAGAATTTTTCTTAGATGATTTCCACGTCACTTCTTTCTTACGAGAATAATCAAGGCACGAAATATGTTTCCTTTGATGTCTCGAACACACTTCTTTATTTATTTATTTTTTATTTAAGTCCTTATCGAATTTTATATATACGGAATTTTGTTAAGAAGTCTTTAAATCTACTAAGTTTCAAAGATTGTTTAGGTCGTAAACCGAAGGCCAAAGGAAAATATCAAAATTTCGTTATTTTTGCATGATCTGAATCCTAACAGATATTGTAGATAGAACTTACTATTGCTGATCCTCTATCACGCCTTAATTCCAAAAATAAACATAATTAAAAGCTTTGAAGTAAAATAAGCGAAAACAAGATTCCTAAATTTTTGTGCTCTGTAAATTCTTACAAAATAGTCCATTTATGTACTCCCTTATTAACATTTTGAGTAAAATACTTGCGGAAAAAAAATTTTGAATCTAATCAAGTTAATGACGGGGGTAAATGACTCGGTAGGCAAATAATTTTAAAAATTTAAAGAAAGCGGCAATCGGCGCGCTTTTGCAACTCAGACTTTCGCGGGCCCTCAAAGAGCATACCGGCTAATAATAATTAGCGTCCTTAAAGTGCCTTTTCGACTCCCTTCGACTTTGAAAAGTTTACCCCTTTCGCGCTCCAACCACGGCCTATTTGAAAAACTGTTGAAAAATGCAAAAGGGCTTGAGCTGGGGAGCGCTTGTCCGCGCCGAATTCGAGCAGCCCTAAGCAAACAATGCAAAAGCCCATAATTACTGAAATTAAACCCCCTGGAGCGTGCAGGGCCGCCTAAGCGGTTTTAAGTCCGCCGGCGGCACCGGCAATCGATACGCCGGGGCTGCACGCTGAAAACAACTCTCCACCCGCCGCCGGAACAAACCCTGCAATTGTTCTTGCAAAGGGCGCACGAAATCGAGAACTATCGATCGTTAGGTGGCCCTACGAGTCGACAGCTTTTTCCTAGCCCCTATTTCTATTTTTATTTTTTATTGCCGGGGAGCCGCAGTGGGGGTGGACTGGCCAAGCGTAACATAGGTGGCAGAAACACTTTCCGGAAAACATCCTCTAAATTTCAGAGAGAAAGTATCCGATTAAGTTGTCCGCCGGATGCCAGCCCCCAAGGGAAGAAGCCGCTCTAGGCCGAGGCGGTCTCTTAAAAGTTAAAAGATGCGTCAATTTCGGGGATTTATTTTTATTATCACTTGCCGGGAGGGGCCATCACAACAAGTCGCCGGACGCAATCCGATACTTTTTCAAACGGCAGCGGCCGGCCACTTGTCTGCGCCTTGATTTCCTTGCGTCGGCCTCAATCCAAACCTTAGAAAAAGATCGGATTTCGCGTCAGCATCTTCGTCTGTCTCTTCTTAAGAAGAAAAGAAGAAAAAGATCACCTCGAGATGGCTCGTAGAAACTGAATGGTGCAACATTCTCTGACTTCCGTGCAACTGTAAATTTTCACCTGCCACTGATTGTGGTTTACGGTTGTAAACCGCGACTCTGTATCTAGGTGAAGCCACCTTGGATTACGATAATCCATCGAATATCAGGTTTTCCTGTTCTATTTCCATTTCAGAACTTGATTATGCGCGCATTAATGAGAAAAGTGTTTTTCTTTTACTCAAATTGAATTTGGCGCCGCGCGGAGCCCTAGAGCTCCGAGACGGCGGAGAGAATGGGGCGTTCCGCGGATCGGACTGCGCTGGATTCCAATTCAATTATTCCGAAGCCATACCTGAATCGAATCCTGTCGATATTGATTAACTGCTTCGAAATTTTATTTCTCCCCGAGTGGAATGGGTTCGATTCCATCCGATGTGCATAGACCTTTCGAACTTCCAACACACCTGCTGTGGGTCGCATGTTTGGAGTGGGAATATTTCGCAGAGCTGATCCTCTTTTAGGATGACTGACTGCAGGTTTGTAGCCATAAAGGAAGTCGTAGGGGGCGCTGCGGACGACGTGCGCCCCTCGGAACCCGCACGTCCTAATGGAAGTGAAATTTTACTGCCGCTGATGCCCCCCCCCGTCCTGATGGGATTTCCTTATTACAATTCACTCACTCGATTATGTCCCTTGGGCTGATATCCTGCCACATGCAGCCCAGCGGAAGAAGTGTGAATATGTTAGTCGGGAAGGGCTCGAAAGGGCGCAGTTAGAAAGGATAACTGCAAGGTCATGTGCTAATTTTCTGTGTTAGCATTACACTTAATGGAAACGAAGCAGGTGCGAGCTGGTTTCTGCTTGAGTTGCGTTTACCTATTCCCTGTATCCCTTTTTCCTCCATTCTGTGGTAGTTAATGGATTTAAAGCTCGTTCAAATAATGGCTGGGGGAGGCGAAGGGACCAACATCTGGAGTTTTCCTGTTTGTGGTAACAAGATGTTTGCTGTCTTCCTTAAATCAAATCAAGTTTGCATTGTACACAAGACGTTAACATCGGTCATAGGTCTCAACTTGAATTATCGAATCAAAACAACACAATGCAATTATTGCAAAATGTAGTTAATTGTCATACATTTCGTAGTTTAGAAAGACAATTTTCAAATTTATTCCACCTCTGAAGAACTTTAATGAAATTAACTTCAATTATTATTACCTAGCATTTTCTTGTCCTTGCAAAAGAATCCAAAAACAAACTGAAATCACTTTTAAGAATGATGCTGCTTTAAAAACAAACGCAAACATTAATTACACATCCATAAAAGTGGTTATTATCATGTTGCAGAGTTCTCTAAATCACTATCAAAAAAATAAAATGAGTCAACAAAAACCAAATATTGTATTTAAAACTTTGATTAAAAATGAATAAAACATTGGTTTGACATTGAGGTAAAATATACATTTGTATTCAGCAAAACCCTCCGAAAGAGTCATGATTTTTAACAAAAATTTAATTTAATTATTTCCATGTCGATATACACATCATGAGCAAATTCATTAAATTCACATCACAAACAGATGCAGCAATCCATTTACTTAATTTATTAATTTGCTCAGAGAAAATTCAATAAAACATTTTTTTTTCGGCTTAATATTGACCTTGTAAGCATAATATTTTGTCCAGCATTTCGGCAAATACATTAAAGTAATTGAGTACTCAAATGAAAATGCTATCATGCTTAAAATATTCCGTGTTCATTTCATCCCAATTTTAATTCGATTAAATCTAGCAAAATATGAATGAAGTTCAAAGGACTAAAAAATTCGTGCAGATCGTAATTGAATAAAAAATAAATTTGATTACGTGGAAATTACACCGAGCAACATTTTTCTAGAATAGAAGAAACAAATAAAAGAATTATTTTAGAGGTTTTTTGTCAAAGAGGACATAAATTGGAGTAGGATTCATTCATTTCAATTTATATTGATTCCTTTTATGTATACAGGGGCGAGCAAATTAAAAATCGAGCAATTTCCTGAAAACAACAATCAAGACCGATTTTTTGTTCCAATTTCTCGTAAAAACATCCACGAAAATGGCAAAATTTCATTGTATGGAAGGCACGTCACAAAAATTCCTTTGGTCCTCTCTAGCGCTGGACCAAAATGCTTGATTTATATTCGGCGCGCATAGTAACGAACAAATTTGCTATTTCATATTGATGAGCGAAAGATAGTTCTTTGAGCTTTTTGTATTCCAGTAATATCCATGTGCGATGGATGCCATCCTCGTATTGAATTCAATCTATAAGCAAATACTTTTCGATATTTTACCAACAAACTGGGGCACTGGCCACAAGAATTTATCCATATATTTCCATTTTGTGCTCTGATTGCTTGTTGCGAGATGCACATAAAATTTACTTTTTTAGGACAATAACACTCGTTGGGATTCAGTTGTTTTTGATAAATAGGAAATTATGCTTTCGTCCTTTTGAAGAATACTTGTTTTATTGTTTGCGATTCAGATGAATGCACATACAAAATTCTTCGTTTCATCGTTTTTAAAATACGGAATGAGTAATATGTTTTATTTGTAAATGTGTTATCAGTCCAGGCTGGATTTGCACGGATTTCCTTTACAGGGTAAAATTTGGATACAACAAACAAAAATTACCTTCATGATAAAAGGTTTTGTGAAAACAGATAGACAGTTTTAATTTTGCTTTTAACTAAAATTTAAAAACAAAACCTAAGTAGTCACCAGAAAGGTCAAAAGAGCAATCAAATTTCGTCTTGTGCCAAAACAAGAATACCTGGCCTAAGCGAGAAGACCCCAAATAAGTTTTGCAATCAATCAATATCCGGTAATTATGCTGTCCACTAGCATATTCTTAATGATCGAGTAGCTCAGCCTCCGTAAGTACGAGATCTGTCCATCCGCGGTGTCATAAAGCTAATGACCATCCTCACTAATTGCCGGCAAACCATGCCCAGACTGCGACTTTTTTCCTATGTTGGGCGCTGAGCATAATTAGAGTCCGTGGCATTTAATGAACCGCCGAAGGAATTATCGTTACGGCCCCTAGGCATGCAAAGTCCTGCCGACGCGCCAAGGTGTTTCCAGGTGCAAGACAAGGCAAGGGCCAGGTCACACTACCCCGCACTTCCTACGAAACACGAAGGCTGCGTTTATTTACTTTTTTTTACAAGGCTTCACCTTGATTACAATCAAAATAAAGCACTCTATGTATTCGACGAGAATTAATTACGTCATAAAGTTTAAGGAGCACTTGCATGGATCGTTTTTGTGCTTTATGAAATAGTGGAGTTAGAGCATAAAAAAATCGCTTTACGTTTTGAATCCGCAGGACCTAAAGTTGATTGATGGCAATTTTGTTGTAATCTTGCGGCGGATTTCAAAGCTTTAGAATTTTTTAACATTTGGAATTTACTTTTTCGGTCAAGGTTTACTTTATGAGCCTGCTTTTGATGTAGAAGACTGTAAACTGCATCTACGTCTTAGAAGAGTCGGTGCTCCTTTCTTTCTTATTTAAATTTTTCTGCTATTTTCAGTAAATCCTTTCGTGCAACTTTCTATTTGATTTGACGTAGAAACTTGATAAGAAATCAAAAGAATTATAGCTGGCAGTGCCAGTTAACTCGTAGTCATAAACTTTTTATGTTAGGTTATTAATTTCTTTTTTAATAAAGTGTAACTCATGTCTAAAATTCCTTTGCTATTTTATCGAATATGCGGACCTATACAAGAAGACCTTTCAAGGAATAAAATAATATTCAGAATATCGTTTTACTTTAAACCTTCTTTCGAAGCACACTTTTCTGTGGATTCTGAAAGAAATAAGGATGGGAACATTTTCTCCTTTCGATGTTCTTAACAAAACACGAATTTCTAACTCCACAAGGGGTCGGTATGCAAGGGGCTAAATAAATTTCACACCATTCCCCAAATCAAGTAGTTCTGCCTCAGCAAAAGGAATTTTCAATAAGTTGGATATTGAATAACATAAAGATGGAAAATTGCAGAAAAAGGTGGAAAAGAAAAATTCAAGAGCCTTATCCCACTGCATACAGAATGAGGTCCAGACGGGCTGCTGGCCACTTTACGCTTTTCGTCTTTCCGTCTAAATGGCATCTCCTGCAGTTGAGTATTTTCCACCTTAAAAATTCTATTTCATATTTTCCATTGGAGGAGTTGAACAGACCGAGTCCGGAGTTCGCAGTCATGAAGGAACCGTCATAAGGTGAATTCATGCAGCTTTTCCCGGAGCCAGAAACGAACTGGAAATGCGAGGTGAAATAACACAAATTGCAGCACTGCAGTCTTTTTCGCAATGCTCGCAGAATAGTCGGCATTCTTTCAGCTCTACAGCGCTCTTCTTGGCGAAAAATTTAAGACGCCCAGAAAGTCCTTTTCCAGGACAATGGAACTATTTTCGGATATCTCTTCGAGTTCTGCGGTACGCCCTAAGCATTTTTGGGCTTAACCATTAATTTGTGACTTCTAACAGGCAGTTGAACTAATTTCCTCTTAAACAAGACGGAAAGTGCAAATGTTTGTATTTCGCGATTCAATGGGAATTTCAAATATTTGCAATTATCCAAATATACTAAATATTTATTCCGCAGGTAGCCCATGTAATTTGCAGAAACATTTTGGTCAAAGTTTGCAATGCAATGTTACGTCCCGAGGGCGAAAATGTAGTCAAAATATCGCCAAAACTGAATGGAATAGATGGAAATAAAGCGCATTTTGAAGCTCCATCAAAGCCAAATTGACTCGACGTGAATTTTGAATTGCTGCTGACTCGAACTCATTTGTGAAAACGTGCTGTGGACTGTGTATAATCAACAGCTTTACCATTTCAATTCAGAGGAATCAAATTAAACTAGATCAAGGATTCTGGGGCTTTATTTAGAGGAATTTGTTTGCAATCATTCCGCCAAAGCGTACCGCCATTGTGACTTTTGTATTCTATGGAAAATCGTATTCAGAATGTGTTTTTCCTCGGCTTTTTCACAGCTTTATTCGATGCGACCTTGACTGCAAATTTCATTTTGTTTTGCAATAATATGAACAGATGTTCAACAGAAGGTAGAGTACTTCTTTTATACATTTAATAGAATTACTTTTCAAAGGGCGTAATGTCCCATATTTTCCGAGGTATGAATTAAAAGGATGAAAGTACGCCACAAAAGATTTGTTGATGCAAGTATAATTAGATTTCTTTGTTAACGTAATTAACGCAAGAAATCATGCTTATACTGACAAGGTCAGGGATCATTCTCTGAATATTTATGTTATAAAGAAATGCGTCTAAATACATAAATATGATGTATGTAGATATTCACTCAAATCTTTATCAAATATCCATAATAAAATTTGAAACGGGGTGTATTGTCGTAAACAGGCCCAGCTACATATATTTTGATTTTTCGTGATAAATATATTTGTACGAAGGTTCATGGAACTGAAGCAACTTTGGGAAAACGTATTTTAGAAAAGTTGTGTTACGTCTATGTAAATGCAAAAGACTGTTTAGAAACATAATTTGCTATAATGCCGTAAGCCATTCAACAAAGTTCTCTCCAGCCACGGTCGTTCCAGTTGTTTGGCTGCTGAGAACCATTATAATTTCTAGAAAAATAAACTTCGAACAATACCATCAACTTACCGAAATAATCCATAACCAATGCAAGTTTGAACGAAAGTTTTCCGAAATCCCATTAGATGGGCACAGCGCCCCGAAAGAGACTTTGCCTTGAACTGGAAAAGTGCTTTCGTTTTTGTTCCATTGAACATTTTGCCACTTTTCCGATAAATTTTTCTTTAGCGTCATCACGCCCCAAGTCAGCATAAATCCTTCACTACTTTGAAAGCGGCTTATTGACAACTTTCCCCCCTAATGAGATTCAGCCTCGCCTGCGAACCAAAGCGGATTCTGCTCCATCTCGTCTGCGTCTTTGCAGCCTCCCTTGAAGAAGGCTTTTCTGGCTGCTTTATATTCAAAGTCGACGGTGTTTACAGAAATAAATTTCGACATGGTTGTCGTCCCCGTCGTGTCCCCACATTTGCATCCCTTAGCGCAAAATAATTTCGCATTGTCTCCTGTCGCTGTGCTCTGGGAACAAAAGGGCGCAGGCCACAGTTTGTGCAGAATGCCTTAATATTTCCTGAATGGCCATGAAGTGTTCAGCACATTCCTCATCACAATAAGCAGTATAGAGTAGCATAAGCATAGCATAGCACAGCATAGCACAGCATAGCATAGCCCTAGAAAGAGTAGTGAGTGTTGCGAGCTGGAATTCCCGGCCCCCTTCAGCTCCTGGCGATGTGGTCGTTAGTTAACCGACAGGATGCCCGTCAGGAAGGGGAAAAATGAGGGATAAATGCGAAATAAGGAAGAGATTGTCTGATTTTTCTGAATCCCCAGGTCGGATATGATCTTTGTGCCATGTCGGCGCTCTTCATTATAAAAAAAAGGAAGCAGTAGGGAACCGCCGGAATCCCAGCATAACCACCAACACAATAAAATCAGGGCTCCCTCTGATAAACTGTGGGCGTGCGCGCTATTCTAGAATTGTTTTTCAGGGCTGAGTTCTTTGACCGGATATAACTCGAGCGCGGATTATGTTCGGCCTCTCCGAACTTTGTTATTAGCGCCGTTAAAACTTATCCCATTTCGCTAAATTAAGAAATATTTCGACTGCTTTCGGGTGGTTTTTAATAAAATTCCATTTAAAACCGCAGGATCTGAGCACACCCGGCAAGATTTGGAGCGAATTAAATTACTTAAATCGGTTTTCTGTGTTCGCCCCCAAGATAAGATATAATGGGGCTGGTTCGAAGGGGTGTAAAAATAATTTAGGACCTATAAAAATTCGGGACAAATTTTCTCCGATCCCTTGTATGTGGGTTACGATATAAAAACGGTCGGAATTCCGAAATTTTACACCTTTTCCAGCGTTGGTAGAAATCTCTAGGAAAATTATGGCGAGAATTTCCCTCAACAAAGGGCAAATGCCACACTATCGAAGAGACGCTGCCACCGTTGAATGCCCGACGCCGCCGGGGGCTCCTTGTCGGAAGAAAATAAGCGCATCAATTGAATTATGGCTGAGTGGTTACGTAACCATTGGTGCCGTATGCAAAAGAGCCAGTAAGCCAGGAAATCGACTACGTGATGGGTAAAAGCCTCGTCGAACGACACTTAGGCACGAATTGAACACGTTACAATCTGGGTGTCGTTAACCCGGCCATCCCGGCTCCAGATTCCAGCTCCAGATCGACAGGATAATATCCGCAGGGCTCTCCTCGGGTAGGCGGGACCCAACCGATACAATGCACTCGTGCTAAGATTTTACAGCCACTCAAGATATCCCATGTAAATTCTACAAGATTGTTGGTTTTAGGAGGCGAATTACACGAATCTATCGGGAAACAGAGATACAACACTCCTGGGCATTTTAAGGATACAGTGAGTTTTGACATGGACAGAGGGTTTAAGGGGTTCGGAGGGGGTGTTTTCATGTGTGTTCGAATTAGACTAAAGCGGAAGTGCCGGATTCTCGGCTTATCTACTCACCTGGCTGTTAGGATTCTTTGGGCTTATTAATCGCTGTCCTCACAGGCTATTAGTTCCGATAGCGAATTTTAGGATTTTCGCACATTCAAGCGAAGTACACTTAATTCGCCGTAAAATCGATTTCTGACACGTGGTTATCCCTAGTAAATTCTCCTGATATCAAAATACTAACTGATGTTCACCCATTTCAAAATAATTTCAAAATTCTTTTCTAATTTATAACATTAAAAGTGCACTAAAATAAGCACAATTATGTTTTTCCCATGTTTTCGGACATAAGTAAAAGTTAAAATTGTAGTTTAAGTTTTGTTCTCAATTTATCTACAGAATTTAATTCAATAAATACGAAAATCTCATTTTCTATTTTATTTTTATTTTACGGATTTATCGATCATGAAGTACTGAAAAGTGCTAAAATACGTTTCTTCCCAAGTAAATGCATTTATGTGATTAATGACGACAGCTCAAAGCTGTGGAAAAAATGAGTCTCGATATTTCTCGGTACACCAACAAAAGGTAGCTGTATCTCAACAGCAAAAGAACACTGCAATTTTCACCATTTTCCAGCGCACCCGAGTTGCTCTATAATAAACGAAGTGTCCAAAAGTCGAATGCCGTAAATCAACGCGAATAGTCAGTAACTCAATGTAACTGCCACAGCGAACGAATGAAACTTTTTCATGGGGCACCCACCCGCCGATTCACCTGAAATCTGGGAACAATCAGGTAAAAGCCCCCACCCACCTTTGATTACTTAATTACCCCCCACCGACGAAGACGTCGACGGTTGCGCCTCGGTCTGGTGAAGGTTTGCTGTCTTGACCTCCCACGTTCGCGGGGGGCGCGAGGTGAACCCACCGCGAACTTTCTTGGGTACCCTCTGAACCTGCACAATCCGTGTTCGCGTAATTTGAAAGCAAATCGCTCCTTTTCGAGGAAAATTTGTTAGGAAATATCTGGGCATGAAATGCAAAACATGCGATGCGTGCGATTTCGCTTGTACGCCAGCGAGTGCAGAGCAGGTGGGCGCGGCTCCCCAGGTGAGGTAAATGGCACCTTCGCCTCTAATAGTTCCCCTGAAGTGCATCTGCTCCAGCCGGTGCAAATTGCGCCTGTGGACCCGGCGTGGGGTCAAGTGCTTCAGCATCTGTGATTACTGCCGAGCTGCCTACTGTTCATCGAGGAGGCCCCGCAGGCACGGCCCTCGTGGAAAGTCGTTCGCACGTGAAAGGGGTGAAGTCGCCCATTAGGGCTGTCGGGGGGGCCTAATGTGCAGGAATCCACTCCCGGGCTCCTCCGGGATAAAGGTGAAAGGACACGCAAGCTGCGGGACAGGAAGAGTTATGCAGGAATCACCTTCCACGCTAAGAAACACGGGCGTCTACAGCTTCTACAGCGCTGCACACAAATTGGTCATTAGTTCCGCTCGCGCTGTGCCTTCGCAGAATATTGATCAGGGCGCGCTCGGCCGTCCCTGGAGCCCCACTGGGTCGTTAAAGTGACTGAGGTGGCAGACAGTGTTACGGCGGACATAAGTCGTCCGATAATAGCGGGGGCCCCTCCCCCGCGGAAGACACCTTCGTGTGCATTTTGCCCATTTGTCTGTCCTCGCTCCTTCGAGGCGTGACGAAGAAGGGACGAGTGTCTCACGACGATGTCCTGCCCAAGCCCTGAGACGACATTCGAATTTGTCGCATATTTCTTGTCGCATGAATTGTTTCAGTTCGAAAAACAGATCGAGGGCTGTTTGCGGAGCAATATTGCTAATGGATTCAGAGCAAGTGCACTCGGGGTCACGTTCTGTCTGGGGACTGATAAGAAAGGTCCACACCTGTTTTGGGACTCCGCCTCGACGTCCAAGAAGAGCTATTAGAGAACCAGGGAGTGCTGCAGTGGCATCTCACCAAAGGTAAATAATCTTGATGGAATTTTGCAATTTTGCTGCACAAAGTACCTAATCCATTGCAGAGACACGAATATTTAAATCCATCCCAAGAATTTCTTGCTAACTAACTCCATTTAATAGTATCCTCCTTCGACGAGATACTAAAGGATTTGTATAACAGCTTCTTAGTTTTTGATTAGGCTTAAAAACGGCACTCAAAAATTTTTATTCTCACCCTTGAACCCTTAACAAATTTTTCTCAACACAACCCGCAGACTTTGTAGGGTTAACGCAAAGCAAAGGACATTTATGGACTTTAAATTAAATTACACTTGAAGGACAATTACGCAAACAATACGTCAGTTCCTTTTTGAGCTTTTTTCCTGAAAAACCAATTTCATGCTATAAACTTGGCCCAGAGAAAAGGCCGCCTGCCGATCAAAGCCTTAATTCTGCTAATTTCGCTAGAGTCAAGTCATTGAGGACTCCTGGAGCATTCAACCAGAGTCGAATTGGCAGGGTAGAAAATAAAAAATAAAGTTTGGGACCGAGGCTGCGGAGAAACAAACTTGTAACTATGCTCTACGAAAAAAGGCTTTCGAATTAAGCCATAAAACTTGTTTTCAGTCTTTGAGGGTAAACTCCAGGGGTGAAGGTAATGGCAATTGCATGAAATGCGTATAGGTTTAGGGTTTCCTCGGCTGAGAGTATGTACAACATTGGTGTGTTTTTAGTTCAACTTAATGAGACCAATCGAAGTAAGGCAACACGTTACCCCGAGAGATGGCTTTTATTTTTATTGTTCTGGGATTTCTTCGAGATTTTTGTTCAGTTGATGGATGCTCTATAAATAAACTGAGCCCTGAAAACGAAGGAAGGATATTGTGTGTGAAATAATAGAGCTCCTTTCGAGGTCACACTCTTACGTAAATGTTCCCTTTTCTTTAGAACTTTGAATTGCTTTACCTGAACAGTTCAGATAGACTATATTTAGTTCGTTAAGGTTAGAAGAGTATTTTTTTTAAATCACCACATATGGCACACTACTCGCAAATGAAATTCAAGCTAAAACACTATTTTTGGTAGAAGTATTGGATTTCAATTTACCTAATGTTTATAAAAACATAAATTAATTACAAACAAAACATAAAAAGAAATCTTAAAACTTCTCATATATCGACAATGCAATACACTACTTAGTTCTTTAAAGCTAAAGTAAATTTAACGGTTAAATAACGAAATTTTCTATTATACAAAAAATCAATTCAATTTAACGAGATACATGAACAAAAGTAAAAAAGCTCCTTGTTTTTAAAAAATTTCTCGGAAAAGAAATATCAAATCTAATTTTTGTTTTGGCTGCCTACATCTAACTGAAAAGTCGAATCTTCAGGAAGTTTTAATCAACATAATACAAGCTTTGTAGATACTTCTGCCAAATTGATAATAAAGTTAAATGGATTTTTCTGATAAAGAACTCACATAAGCCGGGTACAATTTGGCA
Source organism: Tolmerus cingulatus (assembly GCA_959613345.1). Lineage (NCBI taxonomy): Eukaryota > Metazoa > Arthropoda > Insecta > Diptera > Asilidae > Tolmerus > Tolmerus cingulatus. The sequence goes on along the minus strand of OY390707.1, from coordinate 1,951,301 downwards.
AGTTTTAAAGTTTTTCTCAGCTGCTTTTGTGGTATCACAGCAGTCCCCTCCCCCAAATTCCAGGAATTGCGGAAGAGCCAATTATCAGAAAATTCCAGTTTTCACCCGTAAAAAAAGAAAATGGGAATTGATTGCTCATGTAAAAACATTATTTTACCACGAAAAATTCCGAAAATTCAATCAGGGAGAGGCCCGGCAACTCCTTTCGAGGGCCCAAACTTCACAATTTCGTTCGTGGTGGACGTGACAACCCTATAAAAATTTTTTCGGGGAGAAGTGTCCATTGTGCTCCCGCCATTGCACCACTTCTTTTCGCCTAGCCCTCAGGAGGCCCTCACGGTTCAATGGCACAGAAGAGCCCCACAATTGATATCGATTCTTTCCTGCGGTTGCGACGGAATCAGAATTGTCGTCTGGCCGGCCTGCCCTTCGGTGGGGGTGGTGGGGTTGGTGGCGTTGGGGGTGGACGGCTGTGTGCAGGGCACTTTATAAAATGTTTTATCTCCTTTTGCTTGAAAGCAGATATAAAATGGAATTAAGAAAAATTACCCACGAGGGAGCCATTTTTCTTCTGATCTTAAGACCGCTCCCGGGGCTATCTTCCTTTTTGGGCGGTGCAGCAGCCGTATGCTCTGGCATGTGATGTCATTATCCGTTTCAGCCAAACATTTAATGGTGCTATTTTATTTGCTGGTGAATCCTTTCGAAAATATAATTTTTCCTAGGGCCATCCATCTCCGGCCGAGAACTAGCCAGGCGCCAATTTTCAGCCTTTTATCCCAATCCAGCCGATAAGGCGCTCCAGACCAGTTCGCTGTGATTAAGACCCAGGAAAGAAACAAATTCAAGAGAGTCGAGGTAATTAATTAAGGGTATCTGGCTGCACATGAGGGCTATGATTTATTCGCCTGCAGATAAAATCCTTGTTATCATTTGCTAGCATGTCTCTGTTCAAGGATGAAGCAATAATGCGCCCTTATTAGGAGCAACTTAAATCTCGAGTCTGCACAAATTTGCTGCGACGACGACGGAACAAGTCCCCATCGGAGCTGGGAAATGTAACGAGATAAAAACTCGAAGAAAACTCGAAGGAGTTACAACCACCAATTCGAGAAACATGCTCCGCTGCCGGCCGGGAACATAAATCTTGACAAAGCTCACCTTACACTAGCGTGCCTGGGAACGAAGAAGAGCGTCTTCGCCGTCTCCCGGAGCAGTGGCTTTATGTCCCCGGTCTGGTCCAGACCATCTTCTGATTGGACGTGTCTGAGATGTAGGAGCATCAGATAACTACGATAAAAAGGCGATCTCATTAGATATAAATCGATCGGGGCAAGTGAGGCCGCGATCGACGAGCCTTATGAGCAGCAGACGAGAAGACGTGGGAACTTTCCAGTGTCATCGTCGGCGAAACCCAAGTTCCTTCTTATTTCTTATGTTTTGTCTTATGTGATAACGAACCCGACGACGATGAGGGACCCAAAGAAACAGTCTGGATGACACGAGAAATGTTTTTTCCAAAGCACTCGCATTCCCCACTTGTGCTATCTTTCGTCGAATTTCGATGAAATATTTATTTCGTCTGACTTAATTGGGACGCTGCTGAATACATCTCCCGACGGGATTATTCCGGGTGCTTTGGCAGGAGCAAGTCAGTCGGAGCTTATCTGCAACGCTCGGGAGCAAACAACCATGCGAGCATAATTCCCTCCTGTTGTTTGGCTTTCGATGAATACTCCGAATTAGGTAAAAATTGTGCTCGACTTTGTGATTTTCTTCAAATTTTTGAGACTCCGTCCTTACGAAAACAATTTTCAATATAATCGCATAAATAAGTCTCCACCAGCGCCTTAAGATGGCGAAATTTAAGTGCACGAAAAATCGGTTTTCTTAAGACGAAGTAGACAATGGCTCTTCTGGAATCAAACGAAAAACACAAAAATTGTACTTGGCTCGCTTTCATTTCTCCTCCCATTTTCATTAGACATGAAATTTTGCGCCAAGAAAGAGAGATGTTGAAGAGGTTTTACTCCACTTAGTTTGGTTCACTTTTATGGAATAGGTAGCATAACAACTTCTTATCAGGTTTTACGAATTTTTGGCTTTTTGTTATATATTTTAGGAAATCTAGTTCTTAAAACCAGTAAGAAATTTAAAGCTGTTTTCAAGAATTCTGCACACTCTGGCATACTATTTAGCAATTGTTTTTGTTAAACTGAATCAGAGGACACTAAAAAAGCCGGATTCTTAAGAGTATTTCGTTTTACAGGGAAAGCACTTGCAAAATTGGTTTCATATTCAACTGAAGGTTTAAATTATGATGCTCTAGAGAACTGAGTAGCTCTAAAATCTCAAAGCTAAAATATAATCTTTTGAAAATTCGGAATTTAACTTTGTTTCCTTATAAACTGAGCACAATTTCTTTAAACGTTTCCTTGAGCAGGCAGACTACAAATAACAGATAACTTACACATTCCTAACATTTCCTTAAATAAGCCAGAGTCAAAATACGATACCCTAAATAAATTTATCTCAGGGTATCTAAAGTTTGGCATTATTACATTGCAATTTCGACGCTCTAACCCACTTCAAGCTATGAGCACAACAAGAATTCGTTAAATTCAGCGCTAGCGAAATGTTTCGAATTACTTTCCAGAGTTCAATCGTTGGAAAAATAAGATAAGACAGAGAAAAAGTGCCATTAAGAGGGAACAGCATCCTCCAGATTCCTAGAGATACTTTAGACTAAAGTCCGTTCAAAAAACCCATCACATGGGCACGGAAACCTTCAGAAGCGCATGTAACCGCGTTATTTTTAGCATCTTCATCCCAGAATCCCTGGAACACGGCGCATTGCATAAGTGCACCATTTGGCCCGCATATTCTCAATTTTCCTCCGGATTGATTTTACGGGTGTAATATTTCGGATCCTTTGCGACTGACTCCAGTGTCCTTCGAAAAGTTTTTCTAGGAATTTTGTACATTTTTAAGAACGCAAATACGCTTGAAATATTTAAGCGACCTGTAACCTCAGAGCACTTAAAAGTCCTCCCGCAGAGAGCCAGGATAATGAAGCCAGAGCCAGGTCACTCGGCCTCCTTAAGGCTGCGAGCACATGTGCACATTTTTACTTTTTTAATAATGGAGAACTCTATTAGATGCTGCTCTGTCGCCGGGTGGAGATACACCTGGCCGTCCAGAGATGAATCTTTGGACCCAGCATCCCGGGTGCAGCATAGCTCCTGGCAATATTTTTTTTCGCCGCGTTTCGCTTTCTACTTACCTTTCACCTTTTCATTAACTTTTTAGTTTTCGCTCTGCGGCAAGTAGCGCATACAGATTCTGTTGTCTCTCAAGGAAAAGTCCCAGAATGTTGCCGGGAGGAGATTATGCTAAGGAAGCAGTTGGCAAATGCTTGACCACATTAAATGTGTTTCTCTTGCAAATTCCTTTGTACATAATCCTCCAAGCAGAAGAGAAGCCTTTTGCTCGGCTTTGAGTTTAAGACAAGAAAAACTGCGAAAGTTGGGGTTTGTGTAAGCCCCAGCACAAGCAGATGCCACCAACTCCTTTTAAAATGCGACAATAGGGCGGGGGTGGCATTCTCAAGAAGTGTCATTACGCGTTAAAGGCATTTGTGATGCTTCATTGGGGGCAATTTTGTTTTAATTAAATTATTTTTAGAATGCCGGGTTGACTCCGTTCCGCACATTACCCGGGAGTGGAAGGCATTTACGCCTAATGGACGGCATCGTTTAGTTGCTTCTAGTTGGGGCTAGTTTACCCCATTCGAGCCTAAAGATTTATTGGGTCTTGAGCCAAGTTTTCAAAATTGATGACGATGGATCTGAGCGACGGTTGCATCGTTCAGAAGAAAACCGATTCGCCCGGATACAACCGGAGGCAGGGGCAGATTAACATCATGGTCGTTACGAAATCAATAAGATAAATAGGCCCGAAGCACCCTCTAAATAACTGCTGCTACTCTCCCTGTTAATAAAGACAGTACCTTCGCACCCGACGTATCCTGCCTCAAGGCTTTCCATAAATCCTGGCTTTTTTCTGGAGCGAATTTTAATGCTAGGACGTGTATCGTTTGCAGCGAAGTGCGATGGTTTCGCTTATCTCGTGCGAAGGGCGGCGGCACGGAGATCCTGGGGCCTTTAAAGGAGGCACTGAATTGCAAACAGTGATTAATGTGCAAGTTTTGCGGGCTTCGGTTTTTTAGCGGAAATTAGGAAAGCGACCAGTGGAACGATGGGAAGATATATCGATGGTATTGCAGTTTTACCAGGAATAATCGGGAAGTTTGTAGTGTTTTACTTGGTAGGTAAAATATGGAGCTTACAAATGTAAAAACAAGTTGTTGCGTTAACAATTCGAAGCAATTTAAGCTTTTAAGAAAATTAGACGTGACTAAAATGTACTAATTAATACACTTATGTCACATCCCCTTCATGTAAAGTGGTAGGTGAAAGTTTGTTTGATTAATTTCTTCCAAGCAACAAAATAAAGTGAAAGTTCCAAAACTTGTGTCCTGTTTTATTGTCTTACAAAAAGTCCTATAAACAAAAATGTACTTAATCAAATTCGTCCTTGATTCATCATGTTTTATCTGAAAATTCAGGATCTGTATTATTCAAAGAATGTTCAATCTTAACCTCTGCGGTTTTACCTTTCTTGCCACGTTCGTGGTGCGTACTTTATGAAGGTTAATCAGCCAATTACATATGTACATAGATATGTGTGAGACTAGCAAAATTGGATTAACTCCAGGACAATTTATCAAATAAATGTGCCATTTCTTGCTCAAAGGTAAAAAATTGCTCTACCTATCTTCCCGCAGAATAAGCCACCCAATCCCAAAATCGGAGAGGGGGTTTAGTCAAAAAAGATAGATAGTTCCTCCTCGACGAGAAAACAAAAGCGGACGGACGAGCAGCCAAAATAGGAGGAATCTGGGAAATTTGTCAGCATTCTCATAGATCTTAATAAATCTGACAAATAATCACCTCGCAATCTATGCATTTTACGTGTTGGTGTCATGTTAAACACTTCCCTCGGGAGAATGAATCTATGGCCGGTATAGTAAAATTCATGGGTGTTGGGGGTCGAAGTTATCCTCCTGGAGGACGAGGGCGAATGACACACCCTGCCCTACGTGCAAAAGCCGGAGAGGACGGCAAAAATGGAAAAAAATACGGCACGGCAAACAGCACCAGTGGCAGTACTCACTCGAGTCTCACTCTGCTGGAAAATCAGGACTTCGGGAGCGCCATACAGAGCACAAACAAAATCCAGAAAACATGTGTGATGTGTCTGGTGCGCAGCGCACGTCCCTGTCTCTCCTGCCGTAGGTACACGGCCGCCGGGTGTGTGTGTTCCCGTACTATTCCCGATCCAGGATATATCCCGGTGATGTGCTAGCCGACGTTGTTACATTTATTAAATTTTCGTCTGTATTAATGTAGACATTATTACGACCGGGACGCTACTAGGCACCAGGCGGAGGCACTCCAGATTCATGGGGTGGATATCTATCCCCAAATCCAATTGCGGATGCCGGCCGTTTTGAGAGGAGCTCAGCAACTTAATAAAATATTTTGATGGATTTTACTTCCTCTGATTTCAGGACGCTTCGCAAAAACGACGCCAATCTGCATGCTGAAGAGGATCCTTCACAGCTTCTAACTAATCTAACTATAGTACATTCCCATTTATCTAAAATTTTAAGGGACATGTGTAGCTTTTGGTAGCTTTTCGAAAATGAACTTAAATTTCAATAATGCCTTTAGAAAAAATACACATCCGCGACTTTTTGAAAACACTTGCAAATCGAAACCAAAAAGAAAACTACCACCTCAGCAGCCGTTTTGAACAAACAGAGGAAAATCGCGCAAGTTGTCAGCAAATCTGCAGGACATGAAAAATTAACGCAAAACCCGCTGCTGCTGTTGTCCTCCACATCATCGAAAAAAATCATGTTTGCTAAAGTACGAGCTGCGTCACGAAAAAAACACTTTTCTATGGGCGAACATTTTTGGTGACAGGCTCTTATCACCTGAGAGTTTTCCGTTGGAGCAGAAAAACACGCAAGCCCCTTTTGGCACTGATATCTGATCCGCTGTTTGAACATACAACTGCAGCGACAAATCGGCTCGCTGTTTGATTGAACAATCGAAACATCCGCGCTAACAAGGTGCACGGATGTGCGTCTTTTTAAAAATGTAGGTACCCATTCGCGAAATCACGCCAAGCCCGTCCCAACCATTTTAAAATTCAGCATATCCTTCGCCTATCCTACAAATGTACTTTAGACGAAATTCGACGAATTTCAATTAAAGGTTCGCTGCAATTTAATCAACTGCTGCCGCGGTGCAGTAAGAAAATGAATGTGCATTATCGCATTCACGCGTTTTTTTACGCATTAAACTGCGTTCTGATTAAATAACAAAAGAATTAGCCCCCGCACAGAAAAGCGTTCGACAATGAAACATTTCACGCCACATGGCGAACCCTCGCGAAGGGACAGGGTGACGTAGTTGTACCATGTGCCCTATTTTATCCGAACAATTGAGCCGGGAGGGTGTAAACGCGAAAATCGAACAATCGGACAAGGAAGCATATTTCGATTTTTCCGAGGGTTTTCATGTCCCCATGTAAATGTAAGCGAATTATTCGCACTAGGGAGACTTCCGATCGCGTTTCACTACAACAAGGGGATGTGTGAAATAAGCCCAAAAATAGTATGATTTAATGCGCACTTATTTGATAAGGTCAAAATTATGAAGGAACGGAAATAGGTGCTTAAATATAAGCACGGATTGAATACAATCAAAATAATTTTAACAAAAATAGGACATTTAATAGTGACATTTTCAACAAGATTAATAAGGGATTAATAAAGGAGGAGATAAACCGAAGATTCTACTTATGGAAAGGTGGGTAAAATCCAATTTTAACCCTTTTATTGTAATGCTGGGCTGTCCTTTCTGCAAACTATAAAAATAAATATATACCTTGATCTAAGAATCTAAAAATATTTTAAAGATTTGTTTACATTCGTGTGTGATAAATATTTAATTTTTTCTATACATATAAAATCTAACGAATATCCAAAAAAGGTACGAATGTTTAAATTTAACTAAATATAAAAGAATTATTTGTAAAGTTATGGATTAACTCAATTTAAATGTTGTTGAAATCACCTGATACAAAAATTGTTCGCTTCTTAATCCGAGCATGGATTGTTTTTGTGTATGTTGCCCTTGCTAACAAAGTTTGTGCTCAAAACGAGACGGTCGAGATTAAAAAATCCATTTTCCATGATATGCACCACTCATGTCGGAAAGCCCTGGCCAAGTTTAAGTAATTGTTCAATAGAGTGAAAAGCACTTAAGGGTCCAGCGCCCTGCAGCAGCACTGCAGTTGCAGGAGAGCACAACCAAGCAAATAAATAACGCCTGGAGCAGATCTCCTAATTCCCCATGGATTGTAAAACTAATCCCGACTCCAGAACCCTGACACTGGGGCGCCCCGGGCCCTTCCGAAAAGGCAGCCAGTGTGCGGCGGGGGCACTTCAGCAAAGTTCAATTACGATGCAATTAAAAACAGCATAAAGGCCGATGCTGCGGGTGCAAGGAGGTTTTGTCCATCTCCTTAATTATGTGGGATATGACGGGATGACGCACCCGCCGCACCAGCGGACAATTAGCAGATCCAATTGAACAGACTCCCCGGGAGAGGCGCGCATTTAACGGCAATTGCCTCTTGTAATTAAAATCGAGGGTGAAGTGCAACAAACTCCTTGGCCCCGACCGCGGCGTTCGCGGGGGTTCCCCGGAGGAGGCGGCCGGTGCCCCGGCTGAAAGAGCTCTTTTTAAAGTACCCCTGCATCCGGACATGAGCCAGCTTCGCGTGGAAAACATGAGTGAGTTTTCCAAGAAGTCCCGGGGACCGCGCGGGAGCAGCCGGGAATTGCGTTTATTTTAGGCGGCAAACGCCAAACATTCGTCGAGGTATGCACTTGTATCTGACGGCTATTCTTAGCCGGATGGAACATCTGCGCGTTGCGTGCTTAACCGAACAAAAGGGCTTGAACTTCCTCCACGCAATTCTCGTTATGCTTGAGTCTGTTTTGTTCCACCCACTGCAGAGGGAGGGATTACGCCACTTAACAAGGAGTTTTGTTAGAACACGATGTACGCGATTTTAGTAGGATTTTTGTGCGGGGATTACCTATTTTGAGTTCAAAATGATCTAAGATGCGTTTTGAAAATGAATTAAATCGCGAAGTACAAGCAACATCTGCTGCATTGCTATTTTTGATCTAAGGCATTAGTTTCTTTCAGTAGATACAAAGGTCCTAAAGCTGCATTATTATATAGATATGAACGCTTTTCTTTACTGTTTTTCAGAAAAATATATGTAGGTTATGCTTTATATTTTAGTTACTCAAAAGTTCAAGGACACAAAGTGTTTTCGCATTCTTCTTCATGTAATTAACGAATCTCAAACTTATGTAGAATACGTTCGAGCCGAGAGAAAATAAACATAAATCATAAAACAAGTAAACTTACCATTATGTCCTGCATTGGTTATGATCACCCAGAAGTCGATGGTCTTCTCGGGGCCCAGCTCCTCGTAGTCCCACTTCTTCTTGACCCGCACGGCTCCATTCGGCTCGACCGTGACCCAGGGGTTCTCGTCGCGGATCTTGAAGGTCTCGCGGTCGGTTTCCTTCTCGAGCTGGAAGACGCTCTTCCCCTCGACGTCGCCGTCAGCCTCGGTGAACTCGATGCGTTTCGTGGGGCGAACCGCGCGCGTAACTCGCCGCTTGTCGCGTCGGTGCGAATGCTGATTGATCGCGTCGTGGCTGAGATGCTGGAGGATGAAGGGTACCGGCTCCGGTGCGACGAACTCAATCAGGACCTTGGCGGGCATCGAGCTGGTCAGGCTCGGGATGCGGAGGTCGTGGGCCTCGACCTCGAGCAGGACCTCGCTTTTGTCCGGCTCGTTGGCCAGCATGAGCTCCCCGGTCTGGGGCACGATGATTATGGTATTACTGGGGTTCTTGAGCCGATAGGCGACTTTCTCGCCGTCCGCGTCCTTGGCCTCAACCTTCCCAATTATTTTAAATCTTTCCCAAGTCGTCGTTGTGTTTCCATTGAGGTCAACTGCCTTCTCCCCAGCTAGAGAAAACTTGTACTCAGGACTTAAGAAAACGGGCCAGTTGTCGTTCTCGTCTATCACCTTGATGACTATCTTCGAAACCGCCTTGTCCATGTCCTTTTCATCCGAAGCCTGGATGGATAGGTCGTACTCCTCCTTCTCCTCCCTGTCCAGGAGCTTGTTCGTGACGAGCCAAACACCTGGACTATTGCTGTTCTGCACAGAAACCGAATTTCCCAGTTTTCGAGTGCCCACATCCTGCAGGATGAAGGCGTCGTTGTCATTCCCGTCGATAATCTCGTACTTTATCGTTTTCGAATCGCGGGACGAGCTCGCCTGGAGGATGGGAATCCCGTGGACCTTGGTGCCCCGCGGCTGGTTCTCCTTCACGTCCCCGGTCACGTCCAGAATAGCACCAGGGAACCTGAGCATTTCGTTGCGGTGTTTGATGTACAGCTGGATGATGTGGGAGTTGGTAGCATTAGGCGTCTCCTCCACCACCACCAGGTTCACCGGGCGATTGACGAGGGGCGTGAGATCCGCTGTCGTCATCACCATCCCGTCGTCCAGCATCGTGAAATATTTCGAGAATCCGGTCTCCAGTAGACGGTAGTTAAAGCAGCCCGGCTTCCTTGAGCTCAGCGGGTCGATGGTCGTGTTCACCACGGGAATTGTCTTGAATTTCTTAATGCTAAAACCGGGATATGTATCATGCGGAAGGACTAGGGACATAGTCTTATCGTCTTGGGGCTCAATTGTGAAATTCTCCAAGTGTCTCCCTCCTCCGAGGGCGCTAACATTGCTAACAACTAGGGCACACAAAAACACGATGAACGCGGAGTAATTTACTAAGAAATAATTATTTTTACGAAAACTACGGGGTCCGTGAAAGTAACTAATTCTCGCAAGCCGCATTTTCGGCGCGGCCACGAGCTCCAACATTTTGTTGGAAGTTCAATTCTTGCCGAAAAAGTTTACTTCCTAAAAACACACTGAGGCAACTTACGATGAAATTTTATTTAATTATTTTTAAATTTAATTTTACTATTCAAATTACTATGAAATTGTATACCACAAGTTTACACTCTAAATGTAGAAAATTGAAGCCGTTTAAATTAGCACACGCACACACATTCACGAAATTTTTATGTTTAAATTAACCACTGGAGTGAGTGACGCAGTCATGCCAGCGACAGTTTGGAGTTTGGGGTCTTTTCTCGCTTCAGAAACACTCCTTCGACGGTTTTCGTCAACATTATCTGGAAGAATAAGAAACAAACTTTAGATGTTTATTAAAAGCGCTATTAAAAAATTCTGAGAGAAAATTTTAAATATAAGTAGATTGTTACTTCTTGTAATATTTTCTATTTTTAAGTAAAATAGATACAGAACTGAAAGTAAAGTAACACCAAGCTCAAATCTGAATATTTTCATGAAGAAATTTGGAGGCGTATAAGAAACTTAAATAAGAAAATATATTTTAAATTTTTAGAGTTCTTTACGGTATGGTAAGAATTACTTTCGTACTACTTGTGATTGCTAGAAGACGGAAAATATATATAAAAAATAAAATAAAAATTAAAACATACACATGTATATACATAGATTTAATAAAGGTTAGAGGACTTTCCCATTTTTCTAAATCGATTTTTTTATACTAATACTAATATATATAGAAATCGATGAATTAAATAAAAAACGTTGTTATATTAAATAGTAGTTGTTTTTTGCAATACAAATTCGTCACAATCCTTTGTACAGCTTATTCACAATTAATTCACAAATAAACGCTGTTTTATCAATCAAAAAACAGGAAGACTCCCTTAATGACGACTTTTAAAGTAAACCCATCATTCAAAAATTATTCTGCAAATTTGTATTTCCCTTAAAATTTAAATACACATTACATTCTTATAAAAGCATACTTATCGAAAAGGTGGTTGAAGTTATTTCCCTCGTCTCAATGTATTCCTTAAAAACTTCTACATACACCATGTGGAGGAGATTTTAGATCCGCATGTTTTTCAAAGCAGGCGAATGCCCTACTTATGTATGCCACATAATTACATATTATCTTGCATACAAGAGGAAACATCGCTCAATCGAAAATTACGAGATCGATAAACATTGCCACTGGTTGCTCCTTTCGAGCTTCCTAAGAGTTTCGAACTCCGCTCCGCATTCTTGGCGTATTTGTTTCCCGCCCGAAAAAGTATTAAATTCAATTATAAATGAGCTTCCCGAAAATAGCTTACCCTGCTTACATATGCGGGAACTCTGCGAAGTTGACAAGGGAGCGAACCCTCGAATTTATTGGGGCGATAAACAGCTCTGAGTTTTGTGTGTCTTGCTCCATAAAAATAAAAAGGAGGAAAAGTTCCTAAGCCTCAGCTGCCAAAAATTGGGGATTATTTCAGTTATAATTACTTAGCCTACTTGTTACTTTTGCAAGATTTACGTCCCATTCCCGGGATAATTATAAATTCCATTAAAGAAAGGAAAATTGAAAATCAGCCGCCACCTTCTTTGCCCTGATCCTGGGGCCTGAAGTGAATAGAGTCGAGGAAACTTTCCACAATTTTCGGTGTAATTCGCTTGGGAAATTTCTGTATCCTTTCACATGTAGTGCAAATATTTTCTAGGCTCCGGATCATTTTGGGCGAGGGAAAGGACCCAATGACAGGCTTCTTTTCAATTATGCAGATTACTCTCGACCGCTGCAAAGAGCCCGATCTCCATTTAAACCTCAAAATAACTCCCAAACATCTTCTACAGCAGTGGGTGGTACAAAAAGATAAAAAAGGAAAAATCGGAAAGAAAATGGGAAAGCGAAAAAAACATTTTTTAAAGGGAGTATAGTCCCTTTCGGGGGCTGCAGACACACGCGATAAGTTCGCTTGAATTTTGCATCGCAAGCATAATGCAGCAGTCGAAGCCCTGGAGAAGTAGGTCCACGTGCTCGGCGCTATATTGTGCCCGGATATTCCCGAGAACATCCCGGTGGGATGAAACCCCCAGCCCTTCGGAATGCGCCAGCCCCGTCCCCCGAGCGGCACCCCTTTTCAGCGAGTGTCACTGGGATGTTCGACTTGTATAAAGGCCGTTCCCTTTCCGTAATTGCAGAGTTACGTCACAGGATTAGCAGCTGCAAGGGATCAGCTCGAAAAAATTCCAGTTGTGCTCGGGTGTGCCTTCTGCTGCACCACGGTCGAATTATGCCATTCTGAGGATGTTGCCGGCGGCTTATGCCGTAAAAATAACTTATTTTTTTATCCTGGAGCTCTTAATAAAAGGGAATATCGAGTTTCGCGCGGTAATTAGGTAATTGAAAACGTGTCCCAACGAGAGAGAACGGGCCAGGGGCTTTAATGGAAGCGCTAAGCCGCGGTTACACTCCAGCGACAGAATTTTTATCTTGATCCTCATGTTCTCGCTGGATAGCTAGCCCATCTTCATTAAACCCCGACTCCCATGCCTCCATCGAGCAGTCCCTGGATCGTTGAAGAGGCGATTTAGAGCCCGCTTAAGTGCCTCCAGCCCTTCCCGACTTAATGTTATATTCATGCTGACTCAGGGATATCCAGAAAACGCAACCCTGACCAGATGTCCCCGCTTTTCACCGCGGTGGTGGCGGGCATTGTTGCGAGGGACTGACCACTGGTCGCATTGTCCTCCTATCACAACATTGATTTCGAAAAATGTTCTAACCGACATCCAGCAGGGAAATAAAGGGCTGGAGGGCGCCCTGGCCATTGTCCGTCCATCTCTCCAGACACGCCGCTGACCTCTGGGCCCAGGTAACCGCGTCCAGAGTCAAGTCAATCACTCAATTCGTTTTTGTGTCCGGGAACCCGGAGCTCGGAGCCCGCAGGCGGCAACAATGGGACTCCGATTTGCTCAGTAAAACGGCCAAGTGATGACTTTGATTTTTTCCCTGAGACGTGTTATCGATACCCTCGTAAAAAACAAAACCCCTTGTGGTTTTTGTGCGGCCACCTGAGGCTGTGGTGCCGGTTTATAATTTACTCGAAAATCGGATCAATTACCAAAAAAGAGTGCGAATTCCACTTTAATTCGAGGCAAATTGAGCGTCTTAGAGGCATTATGGGTCATTGGGGGCGGCACGATACATTATGCAAATTATAAATTACCCCTCTCTAAACAGCCCCCGTGTTGACAGTCCATCATCACGCCGCCAACATCTCAATTTGGGCTCGCTCAATCGCGTGCAATCGGACAATTTGAGGCGCCTGCTGAAATCTTTTCCAGTAGTCGCCGCGGGGGCACAGCATTCGGAAGTATCTCATTAATTGTTCGGCTGTCTTTTCCGCCTCACTGGGCTCGGCGTGAATTCCTGGACGATTTCCTGGAGCTCCGCCGGCGGCACGGCATATGTGCGAAGGGCGATCAATGCTGCGGATTCTGCCCTCGGGAATCGACTAATTCGATTAACTTCTTTTTCTGGCGCGAAGTCAGTGACCCGAAGGCGGATTCACTCTCTATTTTTTAGCACCACTCCAATCAGTATCTGCTTTGCTTTTTCAGTCCCTCGATGTCGGCGTAGAGCGAAACTTCAAAGTTTACCAAATATTGTACAATATCTAACAATTTAACAAATTACTGTGTCTGCTCATGATACATGTAATAAACCCTTCAATCAATTTTGATGATTATGTAATATACATATTAAACTATTAAACCCTTTGTGGTCAATAGTCTAATACATATAATATGTAGCTCGACATATTTTACAGTATATTTGAAATCGAATAACTCTGAATCATACTTTCAACAATTTTTTAAACCCCTGACACTTTTTAATATAGTCAACTTAAAATTCAAAGATTGCTGAAAGAATGTCCAGACACAAATAATGGTATGGCTTTGATTGATACTAAGCTGCATTTTAATAGAAATTCAATAAAGCTATTCTTTTATTCTATTAAGCCATGTACAACATTCAAATGGTCTACTGGTTTTTAAAAAAAGTCATTTTATAATCAAATCATTGACACAAAGAAAAATGCTACTTTAAAAAAAAACAGAGATTTCAAAGAAAGTAACAAAAGATAAAATGTATTCATGCAAACAGTGAGCAAGCATGCGGGGATCACAGCAGGCGAACTTTTTAATCAAATTTAGGATTAATGCACATCGCGACATGATGATAATTTAACGCCCCAAATAAGCCAGATTAAGTGTAATTCGCTTTTTTTCGGAGTATGCATTAATATAAAAACCAGATTTTTGGAAGCAACTATCATTTCGCCTTTCCTGCATAAAAAGTGGATATTATTCAATTTTTGAAAATGAATCGGTCTTTAAATTTGCCATTGACACAATTTTTCCGTCCGCCACCGTAACAAATGTCTTAATTATGCTATCCGACAAGGGCCAGCATCTTTTCAAAATTGCATTTATTTCCCAAGCATAATTCGTAACTTTAATCCACTAATGGAGCAATTTTTTAAACTTCACTCGCGGTCTTGACAAATGCAGGAAAACCAACTTCTGAGCAGTGAATGAAGACGGGAAACGGATTAAGCAGCATTTCTCTCAAAAAGGCCTTTAAAACAAAAAATCCCAAATGACATGCCATTACCACACACTCCAAAAAACCCCAGAAATGCCGCAGAGGAACGGGAGGAAAACTCTCCAGGAAATTAATTATATCAATTTCTGTTCTGTTTGACATGCTTTTCACAGCACAAAGCGATCCTGGGTAGACTTCACCTCGTAATTGTTTTCTAATGGTTTTGAGCGGCCACAAGAGATTTAGACGTCTTCGGAGTGGCGTTCTTCGGCGTTCCAACGTCTTGGAACTGTTTAATAACGACCTGGAGACCACCAATCACCTCCATGCTGTGAATTGGACACGGTGGGCGTCGGCGAATCGAACTCCCGTTCAACTGCACTCCACCGAGCTGACAAAGTGATCTCTTAAAAATTTTTGGTCCAGCTCAAAAAAGTTGTTTATTGGTAGACCAAGGAGTGGAACGAAATCAAATTCTTTTATGTTTCCTCAGCTATCAAAGTTTTTGTTAGTTGGTTTTCTTATACATATCTACATACATGATTTTATAGTTGGAACCCAATCTTAATCCATTAATTTTTACCATTCTAAGGTTCTGATCCCAATTTTTTAGCTAAACATATCTTTATTTTTTATTTGAAATCGTTCGTTAGGACTAAATTGTTTATATATTACTTGTTTACTGATTACTCTCTTTAAAATGCATGAAAAAGTATGTTGGGCAAAACGAAGCATAGAAGAACATGAGTGCGCATATCGTTTCATGTCGCTAGAACATCAGCAGCAGCAGCACAAACATGCAAATTGATTTTATATGAATGCTGTAAAATCATAGCTCACATCAAATAAATGTGATTACATTTTGTGCTGTAGCTTCATGATTTTCGCCCCGTTTTGAGAGAGCCAGTTGTTGCGAGATTGGTCAAATCAAATTAAATGAGCAGGTGATATTTTCGTCTTAATTGGATTTTATATAATTCAATTAAAATTCCGTGATAACCCTCAGATTTTTGCTTTTTACTACTTCTCTGTATTTGGGTCAGAATAAACGTTTTTATTACGTTGCGGAAAAATTATCGAATAATGGAATGTGATAGTTAATAAGAACAAATTTTATCATGTTATTTCATTTTAAATTAATTAAGAGTGTGCAACTTTTAACCGAAAAATCCTCAAAGGTGACTTTGGAAATTTATAATATAGTTTAATCTTTTAATATTTAATATAACAGCAAATAATTACATGTTAAATTGAATTCCAATATTCGATTTAAACGTTTTTTTGGTGTTTCACAGTGAAAAACTAAGCTTGGATTTTCTGAAATTGAAAATGAAGAGCAAATGTATGATTTTTATTAAAAAAAAAAAAAATTTCAAATTTGGTATTTAGAACGTCCTATTCAAAATTTAGTCTTTATTCAATTCTGTTAAAATAAACTCAGTGATTTTTGAATTACTTACTGGTGTTGACAAATTTCTAAGAACTATTTGAAAAACTAATAAATCAACGTTACGAAATATGCTAATCATCATACTTTGTAGGAAGGTGTTTCTTTACTATCATGCAAAGGAATCTTCATTCGTTATGATTGAAGCAATTATCTATCTAATGATCTGTTTTCACTTCAGACCCTGCGACTGCAAGCGGCGTGGACCAGTCTCCAGATAAATCTTTCGGAGCGAAGACTCGCATCCAAATTTTAAGGTGATGCTTCGCCGGAGTCTGTAACTCTGGTCCAGCCAGCAAGAACAATGGCCAAGAAGACCAGCGGTTTCCATTAGTCTCCCCAACGAAAATCAATTAAAGAGCACACCGGCCATGTTGAGGCCTCGGCTGCGGTGGGGCCCTGTCTCGAGATACCCAAACGTCTTGAGGAGCTCGGCCCGGGCCCCTCCAGCGCCGCCCCGGCCCCCGCGCCCCACACATGCGGCGTGGTGCTCTTGACACGTACACAAAAGACGCTGCTGGTTCCTTGTGGACTCCTCCAGAGCAGTAAACCACAAGTCATGGCCCGGTGGGCAGAGTATCACCTGTTAAACTTAATAACCGAAATTCCCTGACTCCGACGGCTTTTAATTGAAGTGTATCAGGTGAGGAATGTCCGTCCGTTCGTTCGCCAGACGTCAGATGAGGGGTTCTGGGGCCCTGGGGCTTCGCTGGGGACTGGCACTGTGCGTAAGACCCGTCGAACCCTTCGAGGAAATCGATTGGGGGACTCGAACGATGCCAGAAGAGGTACCACCGCATAAAGGGGGATATTTTACCCAAATTCCTTTTCAGGGGAGTGATGAAGTCCTCGGAAGTGTCGCGGGACCGAGAAGTTCCCTAATTCCCTGTGATGTTTTGTAGTGGCAAGCTGAGAAGAGCTCCTGCTTCAAAAATGGGATGAATGGACCAGGGAGCTGGCTGGGCACCCCCAGCTCTCCACCTGACTAAAGAAGAATAGCACCGGGCAGCGGGAACGCCTCCCGGCGGGGACCAGGCTGGAAGAAAAGCCACGAAATTACACGGGGACATACACAAAGGGCTTCTTCCTGCCGTCGACGGCACAGGAACAAGTGGATCCAGCACAGGACCGATTCTTATTATTCTTCTTTTTTGACTCCGATTTCCTCCTCGTCCATCTTCGTCTTCTTCGTTCTTGTATTTTGCTACCCCTCTACGAGGGCTGTTTCTTGCTGGTGGCTGTGCCACTCCACCACCACCACTAAAAGCCCGTTAGTACACACAGTGATAAATCTATCGATTTTTCCTGAGGATGTGGTGGAGCCAGCAAGGTGTGTTGCCCTCGGTGAGAAATTGCAGAAATTTGTTTTTGCAAAACGCCTTTTCAGGCATTTTTCCAGCCCTTCTAAGCCCCCAACGAAGGTCTTAAGAAGGCAGCGGTTAAGAAAAAGGATTCCTCGTAACTCGCCCGTTTGAGACACTCCTGGAGTTTGAGAAGGGAGTGGGCACACTTTGGGATTGTTGTGCAAAGGAATGAAGACGAAAAAAAAAAGATGTCGGAAGGCTCTTCAACTATGTCGCGAAAATCCAGATCTTCCCTGTAACGGTTTAAGTGCAGAAAAGCAGCTTACTCGATTCAAAACTTAATCCCGGAACTTGAGGTAATCCATTGGGGGCACTCTGCCGTTCCGCGGAGGTGGTGTAACCGAATCCCTGGTCCAGGGCACTTGGATTGCACTGCACTTTGCTCAAAAAAGGGGGACCACTTTAATTTTTACTATATATAAATATATTTTAAAATACAACAAATATTGAGGAAACCAAGCACTTTATATTTTCTTTTTCACGATCGCATCTTTTTTCACTTTAAAACGGCGGCAGCCAGCGGTCTGCTGCGGCTAAATGTTGCAGGCTCAACTAGGATCCGGGGGGGACACTCCACCATTAGAAAAAAAAATAATATATTTTTATTATTCCGATCAAACCGTCGATGGCGACTCGACTCCACTCGCACAGACCACGAATGCAAGAGGAGAGAAATTCTAACGCGAGCTGAAGTCCTGCTCCCCACGGAAAGGACGAAAAGTACAGTCCGGCCAGAGAGCACCAGGACCCTTTTCGCGCTGTTCGGTCTACAAAACGTGCACCTTCTTCTCCCCGCCACGTAGTATAAACATTGGCGGTAGACGGCAGACTCTAAACTGGCTGATTGAGGGAGCAGCGTAAAATCGATAGCCTGAACCAACCCCCTTGCGCTCTGCAAATCAGGCGGTGCGGAGGGCCTCTGTGTGGGTATTGCGATCCCGTGCCGAGAACCGTTTATAACTGTACACACGCGGGCTGAGGAACCGTTGCGACGGTGGTGGCCGACTGCCCGAAACCCGATAGAGCGCACGAGGAAGCCCAAATTGTCAAGCGGCGGACATGCGCCCTGGGTCCTGGCCCTATATAACGGTGTCGGCCCTAAAATCCGAGTACTCTACCCCTGCACCACCACCACCGCGCCAAGTCATTCACCACATGTTAATTGAGGGTCGGTTTCACAACCGAATCTCGCGGCGAGGGGTGCTCCCTACGTCTAAACCTCGGTTCCGCTAGACAGACATTTTATTTACGTCCCATCTGGATCCTTGTCCGGGGCGCTGGGTGCTTCTCTTTGAGGTTATGCCCGAAACGTGCTCGCACCCCTCGCCCGAGACTCAAATTGTCAATCGAAGCCCAGCGAAGCAAGGACCCACTTGCCGGGCTCTTGCTAGAAAAACAATAGACGTACTTTTCGTCAGCGAAGGGATTGTGCGTGTCATGCCTCAGACAAACAAACACGACACGCGGTTATTAATCTCCCAAACCCGGCTTGGATCTTTATTATGCAAACAAATTTTGTTTTTTTATATATGAATACCTAAAGTAACTTTAATACAAGTAGTACCAATTCAATATTCTAAAGATGTGTTTGCTACAAGATTTGAAAAATATTATATTATTATGACAAAAATATATAATACATTCTAATGTTACTCAATAAAGCCAATATAATCAGCATTGTTACATATTATTCTTTGTAAAACCGCTTAATATTTCGTATAAGTTGATACAGTTTTTTAAAGTTCCAATTTACAAGCTATGCTTACTTCCAAAAGGACTCGTCCTCTCTATGTATACAAAAGTAAGCAAATCCGAGTCCTTTTCGAATCTCAAACTAGGGTGTTTGTTTCTTGTTATAAAATTAGGAGAACTCTTTATTCAAGTCTAAATCGAAGTCCAGAGTGTGACGCACTTTGCCGGGCTCTCCCTGGAAACAATAGACGCACGTGTTCTGCTCCAGACAAACAGACGCAACACGCACCCATCCAGCGAGCCCTCAGCTGGGCGCAGACCCTCATCATTTGCAAGTGGGAAACCTCTCACTTAGGGTCCTTTGCAATTAAGTCCGATTAGCCGCTGATTGCTGAGACAGAAGACACCCACCCACACCTCGGATGCGGGTGGTCCAGCATCGTTTGTCTTCTTAACGCGGCGCGATGCTCGTCAGCTGCACCGCGCCGCGAGAATTGACTGACCACCGCGCACCGACGACGACTATGCGGCAATAAATGGAGATGCCGCCGAAAAGCAATAAATAAAATTAAATGGTACTCGGGAAGACGCGGCAAATGAGCTCGGCGATAACCGCCTCGAAACGAGGGAGGAATTAAGAATGAGAAACGACTCCGCGAACACTTTGCCCCGGCCGCGGCGCGGACCCGAGGAGCAGGAGGAGGAGGCAGTAATCGCCAAAGAATTTCGAGTAATAAAAAAGTGTGTTCCCGCGGGATCAAGGAGGAGCATCTTTGCGCCGCCAGATGAGGTGAGCAAATTGCTCCGGGACGACCGAGGACGAAGTCCTTCTTCTTCTGGTGCTTTATCTGTGAACAGGTGGCACCACCCCCAACCTCCTTCCTTTAAAGAAACCACCCTAAGTACCATTTCTGGTGATTGTTTCTTTTTTTATGCATAAAAAACGAAATCCGCTTTTCAGGGGTAGCGGAATTAAGTGCAATTCTGGGATTAAAGGGTGCTCCCAGTGTCCGGGGCCATGGGAATCCTTCCGCAGCGGCTACAAAGGAAACCAATTTAAAACCTAATCATGCTCCCGGCCCAGCAGCAACTTCATTACAATGAAGCTTTCAGTGAATTTGCCTTTCTGCAAGGTTTTCGGGGGTGCGGGTGGATATAATTTTTTTTTAATGGAATCAAACTTTAAATTGAGCTGCTAATTGGACCGAAATTGAATCGGCCTTGCATTTTAAGTACCCAGTTGCACAATATTTACCGATTGGGTAATTCCGGCGGAACTACATTTTAATTTAAAAGAGTTTTGGATCAATGTCACGGGATGACACGGTTTTTGGTCGTAGGAAATCAATAAGTTTTAAATTATGGACATGCAATACATAAAACTGTATCGTATTTTGTTTTTAATTACTTAAACTGATTTAATAAGAGAAAAAACGACAGACTTATTCATTCTTCGATTTCTCCTTATACACCATAAAATTTAAAGTTTTATTTATTCATTTCGTATGCATGAAAATTCTCCAACCCTACATACTTAGTCTTTTTCCAAGGATACGCCCCTCATGTTAAGGAATTTTAAATGTATACATTTACTGCATTTATCGTGCAAGGTTCAGCTTTTAAAATATTAATTTTCTGCATTTCTCAAGTTAACCCCATCGATTGTTCCCTCAGGGGAGTGAAACTACTTAAAATAAACTTATTTACAGCGCAAAGTGAACTGAAAGCACCTGAGCTAATAACACTTCCCTTGGTACGCCACGACGACGTTGTTTACCACGAAATAACATAATTTCGCGTAAATTCCGCGACCGCGTCGAAGCATCGCATCACGAGCAATGTCGTGAGCTGAGCCACCCGCCCGAAAACATTTTCGCGCAGAGTCCTTTGCAAAGGCCTAATCTCGTTTCTGATAATTTCAGGACTAATTTGAATTTTTAATTCTTCCGGTTGTCGCTCGCAATGTAATTTCGGTCTGAAGGCATTTTGGGGGTTCCCATGTACTCCCGTAGTTCCGGGGAGAAAGCCTTTCGTTTTGACAGGACTCTGGACCGGGAAGCCGGGCAAAGAGTCCCAAATCCGGGTCCCCTGACATCTGAGACAATTTCTAGAGGTTGTCATGAGCAAACTTGTCCCAGTTTCGGGAAGATCATCACACATCGCGGTACTTTTGAACCATCATCATCATCAAGCCCGGCGAATGGGAATTTCAGTGTTTGAATTAATAATTAGTGGGAGTAGGTCGGGTCGCGCTTGTCTCCGAACAGGCGTCTCGAATTATTCAATTGAACGAACGAGTTGAGTTCTTTGAGCACGTCGCCTATTCGAATTCAATTTGCGGCGGAATGCAGGCAGATGGCAATAATAGGAGCAGGCTCCCGGTTTTCTCCTCCCTGCTCCCGGTTTTCTCCTCCCTGCTCCCGGTTCCCGACGAGTCGTTTATTTACTTAAAGTTTGTCTTGCTCCTCCGCCCTGTGCACGGAAAGTGCACGAGCTCCTAATGAACGCGGAAATTAATGGGGCTACCTTCTGCTCCTAACGAGCCAGGAAGACTGGGGCGCCTAGCAACTCGCCGGGGAGCTCCGCAAAAATTACAATTCCCTGGTAAATACGGGAGATGAGTCAGTCACATGTCGCAGGGAATAAGTTTCAAGAAAGAGGAAAATGTGTTAGACTGGCACGTGTCGAACAATTGCAGCATCCTCCCCGGGGGATCCACCCCAATACTTCCGGCGCTAATGGAAAAAATCCAAATCCATTTCTGAATGGAGCTTCCCGGAATTTTCGGGATTTAATGTATCTCCTCAAAAAACACATACCACTCATCATGCCAAAGATTCTGAATCGCACCACCCTCGCTTTTAATGAACAGTGATTGAAAGAAAGAAATCATATAGCGTTTTATGCAGCAAATATATGCCTCGCACCCCAACCAGGCTCTGTAGCACTTTTGAAACACCCTGTAGATATAGAGCCCACAGATTGTATCTGAATTTGTGTCAGAAAGAAATATGAACAGCGCGATCGCGGGCTCTGATAGGGTTCCTAATTAACAAATTCATGAACTACACAATGGTCGTTTTCCCAGCCCAGTTGTTGTTCCTCTCCAGGAACACTTCATTTTCAGAAAAGTTTATCCGCAACATTAACTGGGACACTGGAGCCCCACAGGAGGACAAAACAACGCAGGCAGGGCTCCAATGTGCTCCATCACGGAGCCTAAGGGATTCTGCTTTAGCTTTTTTCCACCGAGCCCCATGACTGGTTAGAAAAATGCACGACATTTTGTAATTAGACGACAGCCATTCAGATCGCACATATCTTGAACTTTTGCGGGGCTTGTCCCCTTAGAAATAAATCTTAACACGCGAAGAAAAACTTCTTCCTATGCGACAAGTTTTGTCCGAAACTTGCTAAAAATGGGGAAAAAATATGAAAAATTACTCGAAAAAGTTCGCATAGTGCCGGACGAGCGAAATGGGCGGGGGTGGAGTAAAGTTGCGATATCTGGAAGGGGTCTAATCCCATTGTCCGTCGAGGCACGTCGAGAAATCAATAAAAGTATAATCGCAGTAAATCGAGGAGGGTTATGCTGTGCCTGCTCGGAAGGATGTGTTTGTTTGTTCGTCTAGTCTAGCCTCGGGGGTAGGGGCGACCAGCCTGCTTCGGACAATTATTTGAATGGGAGTTTACCCATTTTTGCCAAAACTGTTATTGCCTCGTATGGGATTACTCACGGGCTTCGGAATCAATGGTCTACACCGAACATGGATTAGCCGGGGGCGGAAATTAGAACCTCTTCGTCGAAGAAACTTTTGCTTCTCAATTAGGGAAAGAAATATGTGCTAGTGATCAGTGAGCTAGAAGAAGTATTATTTATTTATTCCTCCCCATCCTTACTTTTCCATTTCTCAATTTTTATCCTGCCTAGCTGACTTATGGGGTGCTCGAGTCTAGTTAGGGTGGATAGAAAACTTACTTCGTTTGTGCAAGGGTGGTATGAAACACAACGCAGACTTCCACCTATTCTTACCTTGTCTGTTTTTGTATTTCCCAATCAATCAAAATAATATCAGAAATTGTTTTTCCGCATGAGAATAAAGTTCACTAATTAAAAATAATAGGTAGTCATAGTAACAACAACGTCGAAGCCATATAGGAAATTTCACAAAAGATTTGGCAAAATCATTTAAATGTTAGAGACATTTTTGATTTACAAAGCGAAGAAACTGCTAGCAGTAGGCGTTAACACAAGTTCTCATTCTCTATCAAACTGTTTTTATAAAAATGAAATTGAATATTCATCCATGTTCACATAAGTTATCTCCCGAAAACCTTTTACGGGCCCATGTCTACCTGATACCAATAAAGCTTCCGATGTCAGGTAGACTAGAAAAAATAACAAAGATGCACGAAATCCATTCCTCACACCAGAAAGTCCTCAGACAGAAGTTAATCAGTTGAATCGCACCCTCCCAGGTAGTGAAAGCGACGAAGACGTGTCCACATTAAATATGTTGCGGACGGCATCGGCCAGTTCATTAATCAGAGAACCTGTCCACTTAGTCCGGCACCCAGGTCGACCTGGTCCAGCCCCACATCCGATGGCGAAAGCAATCAATTCAGCCAGCATCTGGCCGGGGTGCCAAAATCCGCCAGACGAATCCATAGAATAGGATGTGAAGGTTGGCGCTCTATGGACGGCGGCGCGGCGAATTCATGCCTTAAAAGCCGATTTCGCCGAGCTCCGCTCCAAAGGTGGCCATTGGTGCGTAGCAGGAGTGCGTGAAATAAATCGCTCGCGGCGGAGGTTTTCCACGTTATTCCCTGTTCAGTTAATGAATTCGCTAAATGTGAAGAATTATTCGCTGGCGGTCCCAAGCAAATAGGCTTTTTCGTCGTTTCGCCGGCGTCGCCGCGCTTAAGCCGGTCTCATTACACACCTGAAACGGCGAGCAGCCTATTAAAGAGTCATTAGCGACACCGTCACGGGCGGATTATTCTAATGAGCTGGAATGCTCTAATGGTGTGTTCGAAGTTCATTCGACAGAGGTCCAGGTTCGGACTTTCTGGGAAGAAAGTCGAACGGATGGGCTTAATTATGGACTCTGGACGCAGTTCACAACCTTCTCGACAGCTGGACGCGTCCATTGAACGGCGAAAATTGATTCTAATTGATGGTTTCGATTTCTCTAGCGGAAGGCGCCAATATTTTCTGGTTCCCATTTGGACCCTTAAAACTATCCACCTTAATTTTAGAAACCGCGCGACTGTTACAACGGCCTATCTCTGGAATTAACAGGCATGTTCTGTATGTTAATGACCTTCCTACTCTTTCTGGTTATAGCAATTATTGGGATCAAAAGTCAATATTTATCTGCTTGTACATAACATTTTAAATCACAAAAATATTGTAAAATTTTTTACTTTCGGCACAGAGAATGTATTTCGCTTTAAAAAGTCGTTTAATGGTGAGATAAGAAATCAAAGTAATGTTTATTCTAAGAAATAATCATGAATCATTTTTTAAAATAGCAAATAAGCAATATACTATGTATGTATATTGAATCAGCTTCATCTTGGGCATAATTTGAAAACCAAAACCAAGCTCATCAATCTTCTGAAAATTGCCGCCGTCGCGTCGTTCTCCAGTCTACGTGGAGAAAATAAATTCCGACCGGATAAAAAACGCGGCTGAGATAACTGAAGCTCCACCAAAGCGCATGTGTATGCGAATTTAAATTTTAAAGTCAGCGTCTCCCAAGTTCGTAGCATAACTACTTACATTTCAAAAGTCCCGACTTCCCAACCAAATGGAATCTGAATCTGGCGAAAATATTACCGATGCGACGAAAAATTCTATTTTTAATTCACGCCCAAGAAACTTGGTACATGGCGAGGAGGGATGCATATGTCGCGTCCCATCTCGAGTCTTGACCTCCTTGCAAGAATCCAAGATGCTGTGCGACTCTGTCGAAATTGGAACTTCTTATGAGTTAATCGGGGAAGTTTTTCTGAGTTTGCGGCAGCTGAAAATAAACTTTCGGGAAAGACTTGTTTTCGGAGGAAGACGCGCTATGCGGATAATTTAGGCAATTTTCTGAGGTGAGAAATTTTGTGGGCGTTTTTTGATGGCCTGGCTAGGCGCCGGATTATTGTCACTTGCGGCTGAGTTTCTCAACATCGACTTCTTATGGTAAACTAATCGGGAGATAAAGTGATAATCAGAGTTTGGCTTCGGGCAGCTGCCAAGGGTCGAAACTTTAACGAAAGTGCTTTTTGAATATTAACAAGGCGATTTATTGTAACTCTGTCGTTGGCAGCACGAATCAAATTAACATTCCAAGACATCTCGTTAATTCCGTGAATCATTGATACGCGAGAGTATCTCGTGTTACAACGACGATGACTTGAACCAATGGTTCATCGAATTTCGATTCGACTGATTGGCATTTTCACACTTAGGAGGTGGGTCGTATCAAAAGAAAATATTCGTATTGCTCAATCGGAGGCTGGCCTTTGAGGCAGACTCTTCATATGAAATTTCGGCCATACTTTTATTCTTCTTGAAACATAAATTTTGGAAAATTTTAAGAGCAGAAATAAAATGTGTATTAGATTACCCAAGCTCAGAAAATATAAAATCAGTTAAAACTAAAATTCTAGATATGTTACCACGCTCTGCTACTTGAACTCGTCCTTCATGATAGTAAAAACATTTATATCTGATTTTCTAACAATAAATATAACTTTAGAGTTTTATACTATATTTAGAAATTTGTCATATAATTAGTGCCGACATTAAACTATATTTGTGTTTTATTACTTCTGAAATCAGAAATTCAGACGTGTTGCAACATATGTAACTTTGTCTTTTTTTCGCACTGAAATCAAATAAAACGTTGTTACAAATCTATTTACGTTATTTTTATAGTAGATAATTTGGGTTGATCTCCTTAATTCGGAAGCAAGGTTAAGTTTGCGAAAGATTATGCTACGCGCTAAATTTGCTTGTTCTAATAATGCGAGATACAAATATGTTGCACTAAAATTTTAATTGTAATCTGCAAGTACATAGTGGAAAAATCCTGTCGAGATAAGCAGAAATATTTTAAACGTTATTTTATCTAGATTCTGTTCACAAACTTATAAAAGTAGTGTTCACATGGATTGCATGCTCAAAGCATGTTGTGTTCAACATAATGTATTTTCCAAGAAAAGTTTTAGTTTCCATCACTCTTTTGAGTGAGTTTGTTGTTTTCTAATTAATTTTAAAATAACATAATTGTTATTTCAGTTATATTTCAAACAAAAGGAGTATTAAGCTTGCAAATATTACAATGTAATGGAACGATAGCAAATGTGCAAAGTGCAGTTCATTTCTTTCTGTACACTAATCAGAATCCTTATTTGCCGGCAGAAATTTATCTGGATGATGTCGAATCCTTGGATAGTTCTGATTTCGACCTCAGTCTTCCTACCAGGTGAGGACATACTCAATTTATGCAAAAATACTAAATCTAGTTATTTGTTTGAAAGATTTGTGGTTCATGGATGGCGAGAAAGCGCAGCATCCAATAGTTCTGTAGCGCTTACTCGCGGTTTCTTAGACAACGGACAGTATAACGTGATAGTGGTAGACTGGAGTCAACTGGCTCAAGCTGAGTATCCTTTCGCTAGATACTCTGTGGATGGAGTTGGTTTGGTAGTTGCCCGATTCCTGGAATTTCTTGAGATCAATGGTGGGGTTTCACTACAGGACGTATATCTCGTGGGATTCAGCTTGGGAGCACATGTGGCTGGATTTGCTGGCAAATTTGTGGATTCAAAAATAGCTGTAATTGTGGGACTGGAGCCTGCACTTCCTCTTTTTTACCTCGAAAACTCGCGATGTCGTTTGGAAAAATCGGATGCCGATTATGTCCTCGTTATACATTCCGCTGTGAATACCTATGGCTTTGCCGCTAATATCGGTCACGCTGACTTTTACATCAACTATGGTTATGCACTGACGAATTTTCGAGATTCACACGATGTAGCTTACCAACTTTTTGCCAACTCTCTGTACCCTGAGTATGAATATTGGGGACTCAATTGTGGAACTTATTTGGCGGTGACTGTTTTACGAATTTGCCGAGGAAATCAGTATTACGCAATAATGGGAGAAGATCCAATAGACACTGGCTTAACAGGGATTTTTAACGTACTTTGGAATACTGCTAGTTTAGTTAGAGAAACTATAACAATCAATACGAATTCAACTTCATAAAGGAAAAAGTGCATTAAATGCGATGTGCAGTGCAATAAAACTACATCTTTTTCCATTTAGAGTTATTAATCTACAAAAATAATTCATATTCCACAGTATAGCGCATGTTTGCTTATATGAAGTGTTAAATCATAAAATCCAGATAAAATATTTTAAATCATTCCATAAAACGTTGCATTCACAATTCTGTAATCTAAACAATTGGTTATTTTCACACGAAGTCAATTTTAACGTCACCGAGAAATGCCAGCGGATATGCAGATTCATTAATTATATTGGTGGTTTATCGATTGCATAAATCTAATTTTTACACCCATAAAACCTTTAGTCCGTCGATGCCATTGATTTCAACCGCAGGAACTTTTAGTTAAGTGAAAATGGTTTTGCATAAATTATGTTTCAATTTGTCTCACTGAAAGCTAAATCTTGTTTCACTTTGTTTTATATACATATGATATTTTTATTTAATATTAGCTATTTATTGTAATACCTGCTGCTTCTGGGCGAAATTTTCAGAATTCACTCAAAAATTAAAGATTTCAGACGAGCTTTGTGTACCTACTGTATATGTATAAAATTATAGAGTTTTGTATATGAGAGCCGACATTTCTCCAGAAGTTGAACTTTGAATAGGCTTAAATTTAATCTGTAAGTTAATATGGACGAAAAATATTTACATTTGATGTAATCTTGTCAAAACGTGTGTGTACAAGGAAAGGCACCTTTTCGTTTTGCAACTAATACATATTTAAAATATAAATTGTAATCTGAGAGCACACTAAGCAGAAGTGTTTAATCTTTTGTATTTTTTCGTGATATGAGACACCATCTTCTTTATATTCTACAGCTTATAAAAAAGATCGTCACATCGCATATCAGCGTGTTTCTTGTACGATTTTCGGCAATGGCGTTTTATAAAATTATTTTGGTTTTCGAGGCTGTTTTAAGTGAGCGGTTATTCTTGTAAAATATTTATTTATCTTAAATTTGTGTTTTTATTAGCAGTGATATTACAGGGTGGTGAAGTATTTAGTCTAGAAGCAGTCGCGTGTATAACCGTGACCACCAATGTGCAAAATCAGGTGCATTTCTACTTGCATACAAACGCACAAATGTCCGAAGAGGTCTTTTTGAACGACTCTGAATCTTTGATTGCCTCGACATTCAACCCCGATCTTCCTATTAGGTGAAGTGAAAATAATTGCAAAATACTTTGGAATTAAGGAAAACTTGGGAATTTTTCACAGATTTTTGGTACACGACTGGCAGGAAAATGCCTCCTCAGACGTGAATGAAGTCCTTACTAGAGGATATCTGGAAAGCGGGACCTACAACGTATTTGTGGTCGACTGGGGACAACTAGCGCCAACTTATTTAATCGCCAGTTCTTTTGTGGATGATGTAGGCCTTGTAGTTGGTCGATTCCTGGAACTTCTTGAAGGGCTCCAATTCTCGCTGTCGTCAACACACCTCATAGGGTTCGGATTAGGAGCACATGTGTGTGGATTTGCAGGAAAATATATGGAGTCTAGACCCTTTTTGATTATCGGAGCGGATCCCACTGGATTACTTTATGAGACAATGAACAACGATTGTCGTTTATCAATGACAGATGCTAGTTATGTTTTCGTTGTGCATACTGCTGTTAATAGCACCGGAATTAAGAAAAACATTGGTCATGTTGACTTTTATATAAATTTTGGAGTTGCCATCTCAGCAGATGCTCCAGCCTCTCATCGCGCTTCTTATAAAATTTTAGCGAAGTCGTTTTATCCGGAAAATGAATATTTTGGAAAAAATTGTGGCAATAACTACAGAGCTGTCACTGAGTTTCGACAATGTAGCGAATTTGGACCACAAGTAAAATTTGGTGGAAACTCAATTGATACTAGCATAAGAGGAATTTATAATATCGAAGTCGATTCTAACAGTTTACGTTAAGTTAATAATTGTTGCATAGTTTTTCAAATAATATTAATTGTTGTAGTTATTCTCACAAAATCAAAAACAGAGTTTTATTACGCTTTTTTTTTGGCAATTTTAAGAGTGCCTAAAATATGCTGATAGAAATGCTTATAAGAAACATGCATGCCTGGTATCACTCTTTCAGAAATTTCGAAAATACTACATCAAATTATCATTTTTATGTATGTTTATTAGAAGACAACAGAGTAGATGATAAAACTCCACTTTAATCTGCGGTCAAAATATATTACATAACTTGCTTAGGAAGAAAGTTATTCAGCCTCTTTTTACTGAGCTTATTGAAGCTTAAGTGTACTGATAATAATGAAGTCTCTTAACCTCTTATCTATATTATCTTAGTGTACAAGTAGAATGTGCCATTTTATTCCAACTCCTAAAATCTGCTAAACCAATGATTTGCAAATTAGACGAAATAAAGAAATAAAGTGTCCAGTCCTAAAGCTAAGAATATATTAATTAGTATAATTATCAAAGCTTTCTATGTAATCTTGCGATTATCTTCTCCTTTTCCTTATAAAAGTAGCTGTTGCAACGCAGAACAGGGTTAATTTTTTTAAATTCTTCGAATATGTCGCGCTTTCGAAATATGCTAAAGTTGTTTGCTGTTTTTTTGAGTGAGTTTTAATTTCTTCAAGCAAATTGTTCTTTTCTAATTAAGGTTTTTATTGGCAGTTATATTACAAACAGAGAGAGTATCTAGCATAGAATTAATCGCGTGCCTTACCGTGACTACCAACGTCGAAGATCAGGTGCATTTCTATCTACATACCAACCAAAACCGAGATGCGCCGCACGAAGTTTTTCTGAATGATTCTAACTCTTTACTTAACTCCCCTTTCGATCCTTCCCTTCCAACTAAGTGAGTTCAGAATTAAATAATAATAGTAAAATTTCAACAAATGTTTTAAACAGATTCTTAGTTCACGGTTGGGCTGAAAATGCTCAGGCTAACGTGGACGTACTTTTGACGAACGCATATTTAGATAATGGAGAATTCAACATATTTGTGGTCGACTGGGGAAAAATAGCGAAGGATTTAACCTACATAATCGCTAGATCTCTTGTGGATGACATAGGTCTTGTAGTTGCTCGGTTTCTGGAATTCATTTCTACTGTTGGCGGAGTGTCCTTGTCAACTGTCCAGCTACTAGGATTCAGTTTAGGAGCACACGTTTGTGGATTTGCTGGGAAATATGTCGGATCAAGAGTCGATCTAATTGTAGGAATGGACCCGGCACTGCCACTTCTCTACGACTTGTTGGAAAATAAAAACTGTCGTTTATCCGACACCGATGCTTCTTATGTCCTCGTTATACATACAGCTGCTAAAACAGCCGGATTCGACAAAAATATTGGCAATGCTGACTTTTATATAAATTATGGTTATGCTATAATATTTGATATTGTTGCTTCGCATCACGTATCTTATAGAGTCATGGCGAGCTCGCTTTATCCTGAGAATGAATATTTTGGAAAAAAATGTGGGAGTTACTATCAAACAGTGACTGATTTCTGGCAATGTAATGGAGTCGGACCTCAAGCTAAATTGGGAGGGATCCGAATTGATACTAGTATAACAGGAATTTATAACCTAAATGTAGATACCGACACCTTGCCTCGAAATTTAATTTTAAAGGAAGATGTTGATAGCGTTATTTTACATCGTTTAACAAAGTCTTCTTCCGAAGTGGATAATAATCTTTAATATTGAAATATAGTAATTTTATAAAATTAAAATGTAGCTAGATTTTCTTTAGGATATAACATTTTATAACTTTACATAATTTTTTACGATTTGCCAGCCTTTTTCTTTCGGGTAAAATTCGTTATTGTTTTAAAATGTTTTTTATCGTTCGCAAGAATCATTGCCACACAAGAAGTCGGTTGCTTCTTTGCATAAATTCCATTGTTTATTAGCATGGTAATAAATAACTCATCCAAAACAATAAAACATGATGAAGACTTTTCTTGTCAAGACTTAAACAGAACAAATCCTTCAAATTCAATAAAAATGCATAAGTGTTTCCATGCGTGGCTTGGTGCACGTTGTTCAACATTCGTTTATTGCTTCATAGCTCCGGCAAGTTATTAATTTTAAGTGGACATTCATTTTTAAGCCGTTTCCTCAAAGATACAGCATCTTAATTCATCAGGGTACAATCTCGAGGGCAGGCCCTGAAGATTCGAATGATGGAAACCACTCACAAAACTTTACATTGAATGTCACAACAGGGCGGAGGATTCTGGTCTTCGGAGGGAACATGAAAAACAGTTTAGGCCCTTTAATCTGAAGAAATACAATGGCCGGGACGTTATCTCGGCATTAAAGGGATAAGCAGCCCATCCCAAACGATTCTATTCCCCAGAATTTCACCTGAACCCCTTGAGCCCTCGGATGCCTTCCTCGCCCGGGAGCGAGAGGTGCCTTCGAACGATTCCCATGTCGGGATGAAATGAATAATTGTTGCAGATATGTCACCAAACTCCAGGGACTAGGTGTCAACTGCGAATCACAAGCGCATTCATTTCCCTCTAAAGAAGAAACATGCCTCCATCACGATTCGTATCTAGGCGTCACCAGGTACAACACGAGATTTATGTTGAATGGCAACTTGGCGGTTGAGGAGACTGCAAACAGGTATCCAAAAAATGTCGCAGCCTTCCTCTCCCGGAAGATTAAGTAGCTAATGAACAATGTCCCAAAGTGAAAAATCGGGAATCGTCAAGACGGGAATACATCACTCTCCCGTCGAAGAACGCCTGCGATCCGAGCAAGATTCCTACGCTCGTCACTTTGTCCCACCGCAAAATCCTTCCGTTTTAATAAGCAAAAAACTTCGCGGCACCGGGAAGCAAATCTACTTACGATTTGCGCAATTGTCTCAAATTATGTTCTGCAGCTTCCCGGTACACTTGACGGCGAGGAACGCGAGTTTCGCCCATTCGGCGTCTTTGTGCCATAAAACCATAAATGACCGGATGGATATGAAATGATGAATTTTGACTGATTAATGGGTTCCATGGCAACTGCACTTGCGGCGGCCCCAGCATCTCACTCCATCCGCGGAATGTTTAAAGTTAACCCGTCTTCGTAGTTTCTGAAGAGACAGTGGTATCAACAAAACTTACGTTTTAAAAATAGATGATGCATTCGCTGCTAAATCCAAAACCCGTGGTCTTCGTGGTGGGCTCAAACTCCAAGAGTAAACAAACTGCGCTTCCCTGGATCGACTACCGCACAACTTTGAATGACGCACTCACGCACTTCACCACCAACTGACATTGCATTTTGGAAAATCACAAAAAATAAATTAAATTAGCAAAGACCCCACAGAACTGAGCACAACCGATAAATTCAATTCGATTCTCCCTTTCTTAATCTAACCAAACCCTCGGAACAAACCGCACAAATGTTGTGTTTATGTTTTCGAATAGTCGGTGCCGCATTTCTCCCGCTTCCTCCCGGCGCGGATGTTTACGCGAAACTGAAGAATTCAGAAGCCGGCACCGCGAGCAGCGCCAGCGAGGCCGAACTCATGCAGCAGATGTTCCGCTGCTGCAGCGGATCGGGATCTCCGCACGAAAAGACGTAAACAGAGAGACGCCGGCTTCTTCGCTGACTCCTCCCCTGCACGCGCTCCGGTCTCTCAGCGGCTGATCGCGGCTCGCGGCTGAAAGCTCGCACCGCGCCTTCTGGAGGGGATTTCGCATTCAGCTTTCTCTTCAGATCGGCCGCTGTAAATAAAAAAAAAAGATTTTTACGCACTTTTCGAGTTATTTAAACACATTACATGCGGGAGGATTTTAATTACTGCCTTTTTCGGTAACTGAGATTCAATTATTATAGGTGCAGTTTTTGTAATATACACGTTCACGTAGGTGATTGTTTTTATAAATACCATACTTTTAAAAAATACTAGTTAATTATGTATTTTGATAATTAAATCAATCAAATATTCCTATGTAATTTTTTGTTCTTTTAATTTGTTAATGTTTTGTTATTTGAACTTTTTGATAGTTGTGTTGCTGCTCTCAGGAATTATTAAAATATCTTAAATATCTTGAAAATTACATTTTATGCTGTCATTTTTTACGCGAATGCTCTGATCTTTGCTCGCGGTAATTCATAAACAATTAGTGGCGACGACCAGCATGTAATGTATTAATATTTAAAAATGTTTACAATAAACGAAATATAAAGGTACGTGTTTGAAAACTTTAAATAACTAATTATACTTTGTTCTATCTTTTTTATAAACACCTTCTTTGTCAATTAAGAGTATATTCGTGTATGACAATAAGGAGTTGAAATGTTATATACATCCTTTGTGGACAGAGATTCAAAAAAAAATTTGTAATTCTTAAAGCTATTTCGAAAATCATAGTTTATAATCTGTAAAACAGAAAATAATAATTATCTTTAACATATTTGTGCCTATCATCCATTTGAGTAAGATAAGATCGATAAAAAATTAATTTTTGAGTCGAATAATCTCGTCTTGAAATTAATTTATCCACTTATTATCAAATATCTTCAGAACTAATTTGAAAAGCCATGTTTTTAACATTTAAAATGTTTCTTATCTTTTAGAACATCGCGCAAGCATGAGTAGCGATAATAAAACCCACTAAAAAATTGACAGGGTGCCCTCAAATAAAGGAGCTGAACCCGATGTGAACTCTAAAGGCCTATCTAATCGCTCACTGAGTAGCATTAACATTAACATTAATAGGCGGCGGCTAGCGACATAAAAATACCTCTCAGGCGTTTCACGTAGTAATAGATTACCAAAACACAGAATCCTACTCGAATTAACATGACGAAAGGTTCCTAAACAAAAGTCCCAAAATTGCGGCGACTAAAATTTTCATAAATCATGCGCAATAAAGACTCGTAAAAATTTCCAGGTGCAAACCCCGGGGAGAAAAGACAAAAGGTGCCAGAAGGTAATAGCCCGAAAAAACGCCGTGTCTTCCTAATTAGTATATCAGATGAAGTGCTGATGAGCGCGGCGATACGAGGGAGACAAGCGACGACGGTGTCGTTAGAGGTGCGATAAAAATCAATATCGAATTGATTGATTTGCATAATTGAGGGTCTCCGCGGCGGAGCTCCTTTCGCAGCGCCCTCGGGAGACCCTCTTAGAAAGCGGGACATTTGCATAACTATTCTCCTGGAGTGGCAGTGGCCGGCGGAGGGACTCGAATTCCTGTAAATATTTGCCAGCCGCCCAGCTGGGGGTTTATGTATTTATGCTCGTGTATGGGGGCATGGCCAAGAAAGTAAATTTATCGGCGGGTGCCCAACAATGGCGGGGCTGTTTGAGCATGTTATTAATAAAACAAGAGAATTCAAATTCCATGAAATGCAAATTGGATACACGACTTAATATTCATCTCCCTAATCCGTGAGCTGTGAATTATACGGCTAAGTCGCACGCATAATCAGCGGAATTTATATGTTTTAGCGCAAATGGAAATGTTTGTTGCCAGCATTAAGTGCTGTGAATAAAACGTTTATAAAAGGATTCTGTGGGGCAATTGTTTACGTCTCGGGTCGGTGGCTCCCCGGGCGGGCATCGCAACCTGGTCCCGGTCATCGTAGCGAAAAGCAAATTTCATGCTTTTGGGCTAATTATGTTATAGCATAATTAGCACAGATTCCGCAGGCGTTGAGTTAATCAAAACTCTCTTGTTTGATAATTTATTGGGTTTTGAGATTAATTTTTATGAGTACGTCAGCAATGCAATACTGGGTCCCACTAACTCTTCAACTATAATTGGTTTAGTTTTTAAAGTCTATATTTGAAGAAATTCATATTAGTTTTTGCATAAATGTGTAGGGTTAGCAATTTTTTATAGAATGACATACATAGTAAATTAAAAATTAATTATATAGATTAGATGAATATGACTATCGATTATACAGAGTAAAGAAGGAAAATCGCGGTCTTTCAAGCAAAATTCCCAATCGAAGTGCGATCTTACAGAAACCTTTTGTAATTCCTC
The DNA here is from genome assembly GCA_959613345.1 of Tolmerus cingulatus. Classification (NCBI taxonomy): domain Eukaryota; kingdom Metazoa; phylum Arthropoda; class Insecta; order Diptera; family Asilidae; genus Tolmerus; species Tolmerus cingulatus. The sequence goes on along the minus strand of OY390707.1, from coordinate 1,915,830 downwards.
CATTTTTTCCAATTCTATAAGAAAAATCTCTTAATTAAGCATCGCAGTTCTCTCCGACGTTATAAGAATCGTCCTCAAATATAAGGATAAAAAAAATGTTCATAGAACTCCCCTTCCACTTCCAGTGCAGTCGGAAAAAAAGTAATTATGAAGTCGCATAAATCAGATTATTCCATGAATTGTACGCTGTTCGCAATCCTTTGAAAGAATAATTAAAACATTAATTGAGAGGGAAGCGGACAAAGGAATAATAAATTGGTCCAGAAGGGACCAGCACTGCAGGAAAAGAATTAATGTCAACCTCTCCGGAGTAAGTCATCGAGTCCCGGACTCTAAAAGGTTTCGTTTGCCAGATTGTATTAAACATTCCCACAAATCCATTAGATGTAATTTGCCAAACCGCAGACAACAGTGACTCCTACTTTTCACTCCTCAGGCTCCCGGCGACAAACTCTGGACTGGCACCGAGCGACCTCTCCCAGAACTCCACAGCTCCAGAATTCCCGAACTCAGAAACGTACGCAGATGTTGTGGAACTTGGATTTATTGGCCCCACAAGGCATTAATAGAAAAACCCTTCGGAGGCAGACAGAGCCACCGGGGACCACGATCGGTATGGCTAGGGCTCCGCCCGGGACCGGGACTGGGACTGGTACCAGGACCAGGACAGTGCGGGAGCGCCGGGAACCGCCACCGCCCGGTATTACTTGGCCGGGACCGCGCCACACAAGTTCATGTTTAATTTAAATATCTGCAGCAGTCGCACTTCCGTTTTGGCATTAGGCCTGTCTGGGGCCCCAATTTCCCAAATAGCCGGAGCCCGAGCCTCCCGCGCTCACTTCCTCGCCAGCTGTTACTGCAGTCGGGCCCCAGACTGTTTTTAATTAAGGCTCCATGAGCTCCTCAAGATTGTGATAAACACATCCAGATAGTCTGGCTGTCAATCAAGCCGTCCTGGGCGCTCGTTCTGCTCCCGACATGCTCCCGGCTGGAGATAGTCGTTATCGGGAGCTGGGAATTGGGACCGGGACTGGAACTACATCGGCCTGGAAAGTATCATGGCTTAGCGAGATCGCGGCCATGTCTAATTGCGTTAATCCCGAGGGATTAAACTTTTCAATAAATTGGCTTAAAGCGATATAAGATATAAAATATAAAATATAAAATATAAAATATAAAATATAAAATATAAAATATAAAATATAAAATATAAAATATAAAATATAAAATATAAAATATAAAATATAAAATATAAAATATAAAATATAAAATATAAAATATAAAATATAAAATATAAAATATAAAATATAAAATATAAAATATAAAATATAAAATATAAAATATAAAATATAAAATATAAAATATAAAATATAAAATATAAAATATAAAATATAAAATATAAAATATAAAATATAAAATATAAAATATAAAATATAAAATATAAAATATAAAATATAAAATATAAAATATAAAATATAAAATATAAAATATAAAATATAAAATATAAAATATAAAATATAAAATATAAAATATAAAATATAAAATATAAAATATAAAATATAAAATATAAAATATAAAATATAAAATATAAAATATAAAATATAAAATATAAAATATAAAATATAAAATATAAAATATAAAATATAAAATATAAAATATAAAATATAAAATATAAAATATAAAATATAAAATATAAAATATAAAATATAAAATATAAAATATAAAATATAAAATATAAAATATAAAATATAAAATATAAAATATAAAATATAAAATATAAAATATAAAATATAAAATATAAAATATAAAATATAAAATATAAAATATAAAATATAAAATATAAAATATAAAATATAAAATATAAAATATAAAATATAAAATATAAAATATAAAATATAAAATATAAAATATAAAATATAAAATATAAAATATAAAATATAAAATATAAAATATAAAATATAAAATATAAAATATAAAATATAAAATATAAAATATAAAATATAAAATATAAAATATAAAATATAAAATATAAAATATAAAATATAAAATATAAAATATAAAATATAAAATATAAAATATAAAATATAAAATATAAAATATAAAATATAAAATATAAAATATAAAATATAAAATATAAAATATAAAATATAAAATATAAAATATAAAATATAAAATATAAAATATAAAATATAAAATATAAAATATAAAATATAAAATATAAAATATAAAATATAAAATATAAAATATAAAATATAAAATATAAAATATAAAATATAAAATATAAAATATAAAATATAAAATATAAAATATAAAATATAAAATATAAAATATAAAATATAAAATATAAAATATAAAATATAAAATATAAAATATAAAATATAAAATATAAAATATAAAATATAAAATATAAAATATAAAATATAAAATATAAAATATAAAATATAAAATATAAAATATAAAATATAAAATATAAAATATAAAATATAAAATATAAAATATAAAATATAAAATATAAAATATAAAATATAAAATATAAAATATAAAATATAAAATATAAAATATAAAATATAAAATATAAAATATAAAATATAAAATATAAAATATAAAATATAAAATATAAAATATAAAATATAAAATATAAAATATAAAATATAAAATATAAAATATAAAATATAAAATATAAAATATAAAATATAAAATATAAAATATAAAATATAAAATATAAAATATAAAATATAAAATATAAAATATAAAATATAAAATATAAAATATAAAATATAAAATATAAAATATAAAATATAAAATATAAAATATAAAATATAAAATATAAAATATAAAATATAAAATATAAAATATAAAATATAAAATATAAAATATAAAATATAAAATATAAAATATAAAATATAAAATATAAAATATAAAATATAAAATATAAAATATAAAATATAAAATATAAAATATAAAATATAAAATATAAAATATAAAATATAAAATATAAAATATAAAATATAAAATATAAAATATAAAATATAAAATATAAAATATAAAATATAAAATATAAAATATAAAATATAAAATATAAAATATAAAATATAAAATATAAAATATAAAATATAAAATATAAAATATAAAATATAAAATATAAAATATAAAATATAAAATATAAAATATAAAGTATAAAATATAAAATATAAAATATAATCGCTCGCCGTCAGGAAACAGTTCCCGGTCCAGGCTCGGCTCAACTGTCAGCCCTGGGGAGCTCAGCCAAGCCAACATTCCCCGACGGAGTCCTCCAAAGGAATGAATGCAGGAGCTGGCTGCTCCTCTATTTATGAGCTGGCCGCTCACAGCCAGAGAAGAGTCCCCAGTCCAGGATCGGCTCAACTGTTGTCCGTTGGAACCAAATTCAAATCTCCCGATTCCTGGAGACGATCGGCTGCTGTACTGCCGCCTTGCTCCCAGCTGGGGAGAGCTGGCCAACACAGGATGAGGTGAGGAGAGGTCCCTCTTGCTTCAATCACTCCAGCTCCCGAGTCTTCGGGGTCCCAGAGCCTAACGCGATGACCACTCGTTGGTTGTTTTTTTACACTGATCCTGTTCATGGATTAATTTTTCCTGGTTCTTCTGCACCTAGCGCCTTCGCATGTTAGATTCTTAATAACTAAATGGCAAATTTGCTTTTCTTCTTATTAATTTTTTTATATTTTATCTTTACTAAAAATAGATATACTTACAAATTTAAGCTATGAAATCTCCTAATTTTGCAATTCGCCTTTAGATAAATTTAATTGGTGAAAATTTATTAACTGACTAAAACCCATTAAATCGACAAAACATCCTTCGACAACTTCAGCTTAACTCGAGACTGAGACTTGAACAATGCAAAAAAATTCCTTTAACACTAAAGGGTGCTGTACAAGGGACATTGCTAGACTGAAATCGCGTAATCTTACCAATTTAAAAAATTCTTATGTTGCATAGTGTGAACCAGCGAAAGAAATCACTGAAGACGATTCTCTCGCACAAAAAGGAGCGATACGAGGACCGTCTGGTCGTAAAGTGTCTTGGAATCTTTGCGACAAACTGCAAAAACAGCGCACTAAGGAAAATCTTCACCCAGGACAAATAATAAAAAGAGAGGAAGAAGAAGAAATCTTTTAATGCGCAGATAAGTTGCGACCGTAAAACTTTATATCTGCCGCGGGGGTGGGACACGCCCGGAGAATTCGCGGGGTGTGGGTGGATGGATAATTTGGGGAAATTGTTTGATGTGCAAACAAAGTCGGTCGCAGAGAATTTATGGAGTGATTACCATTGTGCGGGGCCCCGGATATAAGTCGCACAGTTCCGATTTGATTATGCAATTATTAAATATTTTATTCTGCGAGAGTATTTTCGCTTGCGTGCGCACGAAGTTAAAGGGGGACAGTAAATAATGCAGGAGTTGTTTGAATTTCCTGTTCTAGTTTCAAGCTTCTTGATGGTTCCTTGAATTTCTAATAATCTTAAAATTCACAAATTATTAACTAATTTATGTAGGTTTGACCCATTGTAATTTGGATTGCTGTCAGAATGTAAAATATAAAAACGACATAGCTCAAGCAGATAAAAGAGTTTTTGCTATATAACGTTAATTATTCTATAGATATGCATAATCAGCTAGACATTACCAAGAAAATGTTATGATTATATTTTAAACGCCAAAGAACCGCCAAATTAAGCCCGATTTTTACAATTTTTATGTCAGGAAAAAGGAAAGAAAAATACCTACTGCCGGAGCAAAAAAGGACCACTAACTCGGATTCTAGTATAAAAATAGTTGAGAAATTTACCATGAAATTGGCTTAGGTTATTTTTACAATTTTAATTAATACGAAAGCCTTCAGGGATTTAAAGAAAAACTACGAAAAGAGAATAAGCCCCAGTATCCTAATGCGGGGGCGCATAAATTTTCATATACGAATATATGTTTATACCTATTAATTTCAGCATATTCAAAATTATATGAGGATTGAAAATTCATTGTGCACTATTTAAATGACCATAAAGGCGAGAAAATAAATTGTATATTATATTTAAATAAAGTAGTGCGACCTATTAAAATTACAATTAAAATTTCTTCAATGCGCTATTAAATTTTAAACACAGGAAAATATGCGACGTAATTCCTCACACTCCAGTATAACAATATATAATTTGATAGCCTTATGTACATAAAATATTTTGCCTGCAAATAAACGCGGAGTTTGTTATAGGTCAAAAATCTCGTAAACACAGTGGTCAACACCCGATCTCCCCCATGGCTAGCAAAATCGTTTCTGCCGATACGACGCATTCCCTCACGCAATGTTATTAACATTTTCCCACAACTTTTTCCCCAAAGCCATAATTTTCGACCATTCATAAAGCAGGGCGGCAAAAAGTCTATTTATTCAGCTCATGCGGTCCTGAAGGGGGAGTTGGACAAGGGAGAGGAGGGGGCGTCGAAGTGCAGTCCTGAATTACGGGAATCGCAACCAGCCCCATTAAAAGGGTCATTTAACCCTTGACCAGCGCCAACCACAAATCTTTCATAGCTGACTAGAAAGTTGCTGGTCGGGGGCAAAAGATGCGGTGGTGAAAACGAGCTGTTCATCAGCTCCCTGAAAAGGGCTGGCCGTCCAGGAGAGCTCCCGGTGAAAAACAAGGGGACGTCAGGTAATGAACAGGACTCGATTTATTCACATCTCTTTAGCATGCGACTCGATGTGTCCGTCCAGGATTATATGCAAATTTCGAGCGAGACATTAATCACCCGCGACAGACAGCGCGCGAACCGTGTCAAGGCTCCTGACCCGCAGGATTGCAAGGGCTTAAAATGTTAATGCGATTTGTGAAAACCCCTCTGGTTTTAGTGCTTCCTTCCGCTGGTCCACCATTCCCCTATTTGCCAGGAGTGAGTGAGATTGTAGTTTTGATTTATAAAGGACTCTCGCCTGGGCAGCACTATGCTCCGTTTTATTGACGATGTCAGCGAAAAAAATATTGCACAAAACCATTTTGGGGCAAATAAGGTCTGGGAATGCGGAATCATCCCGACAAATAAATTTTTTTACAGCTCTCTTCCTTCCTGTCGCGAGGGAGTGTTCCTGTGCCGAGCATAGAGCGAGCAGGGAGGAATAGGGTCCATCGCGGGCAATAAAAGATGTGCTTTATTTGCTCGCATAATTGCAGCCATCCACCGCACATTGAGTACTTTTTAAAGATAATGAACGCTTTATGGCCGCATTACCATGAAATTTTGATGTTCGACCCGACAACATTCCCGCCGTCGTTCGATAAGAAGGGAACAGCCACAAAATATGGGATTTCATTATTAGTTTATTAGTTGCCGCACTCAGCCCGGCCGTAAAGGCTGCCGCGATATTCCCCGGAATCAGTTGGTCCTGATTGCATCTCGTAATAATAAGAAATGCACCACTATCGCGGAGGCATCTTCGCGGCTGCCGGAGGGAAATATGCAACAATCCATAATTTCGTACGATTCAATTAATTAAGCAGCCATTAGCCGGCCGCTAAATGCGACTCGAATTAATGCGGCTGAGCGGGGAATTGTGACAGCGACTCATTAAATTATTGATTGCACTTCGATCAGGCCCCGGTGCCTTGGCCTCCGAGGCGATAAAAGTGCTATCAAGTCGTAAATCTTCGAAAATCCATGCGTTACAGGTGTCGGCTGATGGACGTGTGATAAAAATTCAATCACTACTAATTTATCTTAAAGATTTTTTATGGTTTCAGATTTTCTGGCGGATGCGTAAAATCGTTGCATAACGCTTAGATTTATGAGTATATGCAATCTCGGATCAGAAACCAGTTAAAACAGTTTTAGATTAAAACTTTAACGATTGTTAATTTATCTTTTTCTTTGGTTTAACATACTCATTTCGTTTGCTACTGCTATTTTATTATGCAGTTTACTTTTATGGCAATAGTCAAATTTAGACTATTGATTTCAACTTTAACTAGTGCTATAAACTTTGGATTATTCAAATTCTTTATTAGCTATTTTTATATTATGTAATTTTTATACTTGCACCACAGTTTAGAACGCCCCACAGATGTCGCTATTTTAAAAATTTTAATATTTTCTAATAAAAAAGGCATTTTCTTTCATTTTTATAGTTCTTTCGCACAATTTTTGTAGGAAAATACTAAAAAACCTAAACCTCTATCCTGCTGATTTCCAGTACTTAATCTAGACATTCTTTTTGTAGATGGACTTTATTAATACCGAAAATTTTAAAATTTTTCAAAAATATTCCTCTACGAAATGAGCGGAGGATTTCAAAAACTAACTCAAGTCATGGAACCAATTACTAAATGGACCAGCAACTTTTTTACAGCTCCAAAGAGTTCGAAGACCGCATTAATCTGTTAGTATAAAGCAATGACTGCTCCAGAAGATCTGTTTGGGGCAAGATTTGGGATGTGTTAATTATTCATTCCAGTCATTAAGCCGGAGTTAGCTTAAGTACATGTGTACTTACGAGTGTAGGGCAATCGTCACGTCCTCCAAACTGGCCTACTTGATAGTGCAATTCCAGCGCATAGAGACAGAGCCTTTTGCAGATTTTCCTGTTTGTGCGAGCTTACATCGAGCGGAAATTGGGGTTGAGCTCCAATTGACCGAACCATCAATCTGCATGTAAAGAAACCCCCCGATTCGGCGACGACCCCTGAGAAATTGACTCAATTAGGGAAGCAAAGGGCACAGCTCCAGAAGCTAACCTATCCGCAGTTCTGGATGATGCGGGGTGCGGTCCGACTGCTAAATTACTCCAATTAAGAAATTCCTTCCTCCACGAGATGCGGCGGCCCCTAGCCCAGCAGCCGCGGCACGGGGCCAAAAGTGCGGGCGGCGCGGCGGGCTCAAGAGGGTCCCGGAGGACCGGAACGACAGCACGACGTGCCAAAGACGACACCGTGACAAAATGCGTTTGAAAAGTGTCGTAGAGCGGCGATTCGACCGGTGAGCCGCCCCGCTGGTCATCACTCACCTGGCGCAGGCATACCTGAGGCTGGAGCTGGACCAGAATCCGGGCATTTGTTTATGGTCCGATCGACTCCCCGAGGACCCTCTGGGCCTGGCCGGTGTTTGTCATTCATTAGGCCATTAAAATGCAATGAATCCCCGGGAACATCTAGCCGAAACGAGAAGAAACGAGGCGGCCGCAGATTAATGGACCTCTCGAACCCGTTCCGCGGTGTCGCTGCACTGGACAATTATGTTAAAGCCGTCGTTTACCGACGGCACCGTGGGTTAATGAATTCGAAATTAATTGTTCCGGCGACAGAGGAGCCGACCTAGTGACTGGGAATCAGGTGCATTCTGGAATGCATCTCTTGTGGCGGCATCCCCGGCCTGCTCCTCCCCGGCCCTGCGCATCGCGTGCTCCTCGCAATTCACGCGGATGCTGCTTTAATCAAACTTCATCTTGACTCTGGAGCTCCTCTCCCAGCGATAATTAAATGTGAACTGCTGCGGCACGTGAAGGTATTTGTTTTAGTGCTTGCGGAGTCCCGCTTTTTGATTAAACGGTCGGCGAAATTGATTTTGAAATTCGCCAGCCTCTCAGCACCTCCTCAAGACGGGCGGTCGGGCGGCGGGGGCGGGAAGTGTAATCAGCGCCAGTAATTGCTACCGACCAAACGTATCATTTTCAGACATGAATTTTCGACGGGTCGTTTTCTTTGGTGGCGATCACTCGGCGGCCCGCCTCCTGGTGACTAGATTGCGCTTCCTTAAGGTTTTCGCCAGGGGTGTAATTTCCTCGGTTGGGTTAGTAACTGCGAATTAGGTGCGATGCCATCAATCAAACCTTACATCGCTCTAGTTCGTGGAAGAATTCCGACCCATGGGGACTATGGGGCTCGAGTGGGCTTTTGAGAAATTTCGACGAATTATCGCGGTTAGTTCTTTCAGATCTTAAATTATAGTTTACGTAATTTCATATTTTGCCCGAAAAGGTGTAAGCTGTTTTTAAACTATTTTCAGAACACAAGTTTTAAATTGTGGTGGTACTTTACGGGATTTGTGGCTGGAAGTTGAAAACTGGCAAATTTAGTTTCACTTTTCCTTATTGGTTCTGAGTTAAATAATTCACAATTTAACAAAAGTGAAGCTTGAGTATGTACTTCAGTGATAGAAATTTTAAATATTCCTTAAATTAAGTTCCTTAAAATTAAATTAATTTAAGCCCAGCTATTCTCTTTGTTCAAGTTAAGTTGTCATTTGGAATTTTCGGTGAACTCCCTTTTATCCAGAAGTTCAATTCTATATTTACTTATAATAAATATAATATTAAGTACATACCTTTGAAATCTGCTAAGTCCAAGCGAAGTTGAAAAAAAGAGGTTTTTAAAAGCGGCTTTTTTCACTGGTGACGCGCACAATTTCCAGAAACTTCTAATGGATTGCCATCTTCCTTCCGGTGATCTTCTTCTTACTTAAGGTTATCCATCTTCTTCTAATATTTTATTTCCACATTTACTTACTCTAGAAAGTTCGATGACAGTTCGCAGTGTTCATTTATGTTGTGCGGGAGTGTCGCGGTGTCTCGTGCAATTATCGTTATGTTTCGCCGGTTTAGTGCTACTAGGAGCATAAAAACATAAAGGTAAGTCATTGATGTTTACATTTACTGTTTTTTTGTTTATAAATTCCGGGTATAACTGAAAGTATTTTAGAAACAGTTTCGCCGACTTAGTTCTGACAAAGTGGCTTCATTTTTCGGTTTTCATCAATTATTCCAAATTCTTTTGAGACTTTTTGTTTTAATTTCAAGTATTTGAATACATTTTTCATGTTTGTTATATTTTATATTCATTGAGGTATTGTTTATAAATGTTTTTTTCATTTTAAGGTTACGTTACTTTATTTCTTTTCGGACTACTGGATGGCACCTGTTGGACGCCCAGGTACGAGGTAAGTCCGTTTGTGGTTTAATTGCTTGGTGCCAACAAATTGCTTAATTTCGAAATAACCTGCAGTTCCTGCTTGTTAAATGTAATTGCAAAACATTTAAAAATCTTGAAGATGAAGAATCCTTAAAAAATTTAAGTTTTGCCTCCTTATCTAGATTCGGAATCCAGATAGGTCAAATAGTAGAATTAAATTTAAAAGTCCCCATAATGCACTTTTCCCCGACATTCATTAATTTAGCTGTTAAAGAAAGCGCTTCTGCAGCGAGGTAAAATCTTAATCCTATTACCATCAAAATGATGGAATTATGAAAGCAATCCCATCGAACCGATTATAGAGAAATTTGTTATCGCGCTAACGAGCCAAGTGCATGACACTGGCGGCTCGATTTATTCAGATGAAAAGTTACTGCCTTTATGATTCAAAGCCCCTGAGTTATGAGCAGTGGACAAGAGAGTGAAGAAATCGTAAATCTCCGAAATGCCTAAGCCGACTCTGATCGCCTCGCTACCACCGGTTGAATATCGAAAAATTCCAAATATCCCGGGACATTTATTCAATTTTTTCCTCGGATTCCATAGAAACGAGAACTTAAGAAGTAGAATAAGAAATAGAATCGAATGGTGTAAGCCCGGAATGCCGCTGCGGTGCTGGGAATCGCCGCAACTAATTAAGCCCTTCGACAGAGATAAGATGAAAACAAATTGTTTATTGACGTCATATATAATACGATTCTTTATGCGTTATCGCTGATGTGAGATCTGTAATTAAAATATTAATTACGAGCATTCTATGGGCCGTAAACCGAAGGGGGCTAATGGCTCTCGGAACCTGAATCCGCCGCGCAACCAGAAAAGATGAGCAGCGGCTACCTGAGGATCATTTCAATTTGTTCGCGGTGTGACACCTGAGTCCAAAGCGCCGTCGCGAGGACCGAAAGTAATTCCCCGCTGGCGATCTTGAGATAAACTCGCGACCGCGATCAAGTCCCATAAATATGAAATTGACACAGCCATTGCGCGAACTAGCATCTTATGAATATTAGATGTCTCCATAAATCCGGGCCCAGATCGAATTTTGGAAATCGATTTAGAAAATCACTCAGTCGAAGAGCTCAACAACAAAAACATCGCGGCACTTTGTAACCGAAAATGTATTTACTTTTTATTAACAAAATACGAAATAAAAAAAAAATCGCCTACCACGATGATGAGTGGTTGGCATTTTTATGTTACGAAATCAATGAAATCAATGAAATCAATATAAATCGATTTCCCGCTGGGGCAATTAACAGACAGTGTTGCTCGCCCTACTTTTTTCCTCGTAAATTTGAGTAGTTTAAACAAATCAATTTTAATTTTATTGTCCATAAACGGGCAGTTGCAACAAGGGCCGCGGAATCCGCGCCAACTGCTCGTTCTAATGGTTTCGGACAACTCGAATGGACCATTTCCGCGAAAACCGCCCATCGCGTCTGACTGGGCGGCGTCCGATGCGTGGGACCTGATTAGGGCGATTGTTCAAATTAAAAATGCACTTTCGCGGGCGAAACATTCAAATTACATGTAGAATGCAAACGCTGGCCTCGCATAATTGCGCGCTAATTAACTATTAACCAAACTGCTGACAGATCAAAGCGATATAAATTACACGATTACAATTTTAATTCCGCCCGGCTGGCCGGTTCCCCGGGCTATTGAATTTCCACGGGGCTATCGGTGGCGCATGTTTGTCCAGGTGAGACGGGCACATGATTATGAGTGGATCACTGAGCCATTAAGCAGCGTACCTTTTTTTGAGAAGGTCATTACGGGCAGAAACTTGATATGTCCTGTGCCATAAACGGGAATCTATGCCCCTTTTTTACTGGCGACCAATTGGGTTAAGGCAATTTTACCGGGTATCCGTGTAATTTTCGGAAAATATTGTTATTATGCACTTTTCACGGCAGGAACAGCTTGTGGCATTATTTCATCCAGAATGCTTTTCGGGCTTGCGGAGTTTTGTGAGAATTTAATGAAATAAAATGCTTAAATATTTTCCATATTTTTTTATATGCCCAAACTAATTGGAAACAAGATACGGCTAGTTGTGCGATGGTAGTATCCAAATATTTTCCGAATTTAAGAGTCAGGTGTTGACGATGTTATCAACGGAAAAGGTGTGATAAACTTCTGTAAAATAAAAATATATATAATATTTTGAATGTAAAAAGTAAAATAAATAATTCATAATCAGCAACGTCAATCACCTCTATTTCAAGCATTACTAGCATTAATTCTTTCCGTAAATAACATTAATTTTTTCAAATTTTTTTATAAAACATGTACTTAAAATAAATACGTAGTTTTAAATTCCATTAAAAATAACGAAAAAGTGTAAATTAATATCAGGTTATTGTATTTTTTTTAAAGAATTTTAATATAACAACCCTTTTTTATTCATTCCGTCAGTCTAATTCCAAAAAATATCAGAAGGTTTCAAAATCGTATTCGGTATAATAATTTAAAGTTATGAAATTAATTTTTTTCCAATTTTTATTGAGCAACAAAAATTCATCAGTTCATTCCCAAAGAGGGTTTTCAAAGTCACTTAATCGGTTTTTGTCATCACTGAACAAAGTGTTTAGTAACAACGCCTAAGAGTTAGTGGAGACAATTTGTCATCGAATATTTAAACCTAAAATCCAGAATGTGGGACAATATTTCTACTGGTCGACTTAGCATTTCTCAGAACCTTCGTTGTTCCAGGACACATTTTTGCAATAGAATCTCGTTTTAGTTCGAAAACACAAAATTCACAATTCAGCAGCAAGGAGCAGTTCTTTAAAATTTTTGAATTATACTTGATTTAAATAATTTTTTATGTTGGAACTTTTCAAATTATGATGACTATATTATTTTGTAATAGAATGGTGATATTTCCGAGATTTTGTACTTGTTCCACTTTCACTTAAATTTTGATTAAGCACCGGGCTACCAAAACAAAGATTTTTTTTTAATTTGACAAACCCACAAACAACGAATCGAAAGCGATCAACCCTCGGTTTGAATTTCTTGGTTCTGAATTAAACGCGATATAAAAAGTGTTTCCGCGTAAATAATAAAGTTCCCAAGAAAAGTGAAGAGTGTAATTCAATTTTAGGTAAGATTACTCCCCTTTGCTTAACAATTTCCTCCAGGCACTAATTGGAAACTAAACTTGAATGATTTATTTGGCATAAATTCGCGAGATAAACCCTAATTGAGTGCTCGAACAAACTAAGCTGCGGCGCGGCGTCTTCCCGAAATATGGCTTCTTACCTAGGCACCCCTGGCCCCCAAGTGTGGAGTTAAAACCTACAAAAACAATTAACCAACCCCCCGCCGTTCCGTCAATTTTAAGGGTGAACCGATTTCTTGATAGTGCGGAAACTTCCAACAGCGACGATAGTATCAAGCATTTAAGCAATTTGACTGGCAAAATTTCGGGTTGTAGCTTTTGAGGCGATTTATCGCCGAAATGAGATGAGGCTTTGTTTTTGCACTATCCCCGTCGTCATGTTCACTGGCTTATTTCAAACTTTCCGAGTCACTAATTCATTCAAAGTTCGCAGCGTAGCACAGGGTGGCTCTGCGAAATTGGGCTTGCGAGGAGGTAACTATCCAAGGAAGGGATTTGTTCAGTGATAAAATCTTCGAAGTGGGTACAAATAACCGCCTGCGAGCGTTTCACACATCTTGAACGTAACTCAGGGACCGGAGGAAAGCAGGAAATGTTTTGCAATGATTAATTAATTAAGTGGAATGGGTTAAAATTTCGGGGAATTAAATTGTTGAATAAAATTCAAGTTTGTGGTACATATTCACATGAAATACGTTTTATTTAGGCATTACATTTAGTGTTAATTTTCAAAAAACTATTTTCTTTTCTGTTTTGAATACATATCACAAATAAAATAAAATTGACCTGAATAACTTTATGTATATATGTATACCTACTTGTTATTCTTTTCAACACATTTTATTACATAAAGTTGCTATACGTATTTAAGGTTCGATCAAAACCAGGTAAATTGTTCCTCCGAAAAATTCAAAAATGCTAAAATAATGGTAATTCATATTTTGTAAGTGCACTAATGAATTTGGCATATTATTCAAGTACTTTATATCAAGAGCACTACAATCACAAAGTTTTAACAAAAAAACATTAGTGTCTGCCTGCTTCATTTAAATGAAATCAGATTTTAGATGCCATCATCTTGCTATTAATGTGAAATTCTAAATATTTCATTTGATACACCTTTTATTTCTCAATTTACACAACAATTTTAATCTCCACTGGAAGTGCAAAGCACCGCGAAAATGTTGCCCCAGCGCTTTTAATTAAGGGCATTTAGAAGTCGATTACCTGAGTCCCACCACTTGATGATGTCCGAAACCGGGCAACAGTTGTGGTCCCGACATTTTGAATGCCCTCGAAAGCCCCACTCTGGTCTAAACAAAGTAATTCAAATAAAATTTAATTAAATAACAACGCCAACTGCAGCGGGTTTTATGAGGGCTCGAAGCGCCGAACGAGACCCGTCATCCAGACATCCAGACATCCAGACATCGAGACACGTCTGGAATAACGAAAGGCAGCTTGTCGTCCGGGAATCAATGGGAACGCGCCCTTAACTGGCGGCCAGGTCGCCGGGTAAGGTGAAATCCCAGTTTTAGGACTCATTCACTTTGCGCAATGTCCCGGGAAAAATTTCTGCCGGGGGATGCATGTGCAGCCGCATCTGCTCGGATGTGCGATGGTCCTCGGGATCTGCGGGACCGGGGAAAGTGCGCCAGACGGCCTCGGGGTGTCCTGCTGATTTCAAATGAGGAGCATGCAAGGAGGCCCAAAGTCCGGCGATGGGCGGCGTACCGCGGCGCATCGCCCTCTGCTCAAAAGTGATTAGTTTGCTTGCACAAGCTCTTCGTGGTTTGTAAATTTGATTGCAAATTAAAATAAACTGGGCAGTTATTGGCGGTTTGAATGTCCACACCCTGCAAATTTTCCAAATTTTTTAATATGTGTTTTTTCACTTCACTTAAATTAAGGTTTCAGCGTCAATGTTCATAAATGTTGCAGGGACCAGCAAAAAATATATAAAATTTAGATGATATGTACAAAATACGTACTGGGGGTAGTTTTGCGAAAATAAAGATATAAAATATATTTTTGAAGCAAATTATTAGAAATATTTTCATGCCAGGGGAATGACTATTCTACCATGTGTTGAGACTTTTTCCAAAGGTACTTCATAAAAAGGACTATTCAAATTAAGTCACTACTAAGATTATAAACTAGAGTTTTATAATTGTAAAAAACTGAAATAACAATAATTTTCATGGAAATATCCATCCATCACAGAGCATATATTAGGGGTACCGGTTAATTCGTGCGGTTTTGTAACAGATGGCGTAACTTGTTTTATATTCCAGTGATTCACCTTTCCAAATATGTGTTGGAAAGCTACTTTCATATAGTTTCAGAATCAGTATGTGTTATTTAGCTGAAGCGTAAACAACAATCCTTTTTTTTACTCTGAAAATGTCGAATTTTGTGCCGAATAAAGTGTTTTTGCGGGGAGTACTTGTTCATTACTTCAATATGAAGAAAAAGGCTGCCGAAAGTCATCGTATTTTAGTGGAAGTGTATAATGTGCATGCTCTAGCTGAGCGTACGTGCCAGAAGTGGTTTGCACGGTTTAAAAGTGGCAATTTTGACTTGGAGGACGATGAACGGCCCGGACAGCCAAAAAAGTTTGAAGACCACGAATTGGAGACACTGCTCGACCAAGATCCATCCCAAACGCAAGAAGAACTTGCAAAATCACTTGGCGTCGCTCAACAAACCATTTCCGATCGTCTAAAAGCAATGGGAACGGCCGGAATATGAACAAAGGCACAGCAAGGTAATTTTGCAACAGGACAATGCTCGGCCACATGTTGCACAGGTCGTCAAAACCTACCTTGAAAGGCTCAAATGGGATGTCCTACCCCACCCGCCGTATAGTCCAGACCTTGCGCCATCCGATTACTATCTCTTCCGATCAATGCAACATATCCTGGCTGACCAGCACTTCTCCAATTATGAAGAAGTCAAAAATTGGATCGATTCGTGGATAGCGGAGAAGCCGGCCGAATTTTTCAGAAAGGGTATTCGTGAATTGCCAGAAAAATGCGAAAAGGTTATAGCTAGCGATGGACAATACTTTGAATATTAAATTTGTAACCATTTTTTTCACAATAGAGCTTCAATTTTCGAAAAAAAACCGCAGGAATTAACCGGTACCCCTAATAATATATATATATATATAAAATTCTTAATTTTATTCATCTATTCCCAGTATCATATGTAGTAAAATGTTAAAACTTTTCGTCCCCAAATTTGTATACCAAAAGAAAATGGGTATAGACAGATTTATGGTAGATTTGAGCATAAAACAATCCAGCGAAATAAAATTTTTAAATCGACTGGAAACAGTAGTTAGTCCCTGATCTTCGATATGAATATATTAAAAACAGCCCACTTCAACGACGGGGGACAATTGATTTGATATAAAATCTCCCGTCGAGCCTCCATTAAAAATTAGAGGATGGGGCGATTTCGTCGGCAGGATATTAAGCGTATTCATGGCTTTGGTGACATCAGGCTTAAGTAAGTGGTACCCTTATCACACCGGGCCATTCTCTAGATCTCCTGTTTTCCCCCCGAGCTCTTAACAGCGGCTGTCAGCCACATCGGTTCTCGCCGTCGTCGTCCTTAAAGAGCAATTTATTTCATATTTATATGTTTCTCCAAAAATTCAGCAGTGAAGCAATATTTTTCAGCCCGCAAATTTTGTGAATTTAATCAAGTGCGGAAACGACGAGAGATTTTTTTCTGAACGCACCCCGCATTGCGCCAGGATGCGAGGAGGAGAAGGAGGGAAATAGGGCCATACAGATTTATGAAATTCACCCCCTCACTTTAATATTGAATTGCAAATTCACTTTTGCTTATCAAAAACGTGGCAAATTTTATTGTGGAGCACCGCCGCAGGTATTAGGAGTCATTAATCTGAATGGTTTACATTGATCCGAAAATTCGCGCGGCCCCCATTGTGCGAGTGGCCGGCCATAGATAGTCCTGGCCAAATAATGGCCACCGCAGTCCTGTAAAAACAATCTCGCCAGGACCTCGATAAATCCTGCCGCAAATTTCCGCTTTTTTAAGTTGTGACGGATGGCGACTTTTTTGCCGCTTAAAACATGATAACTGGAGGAATCACTGAAATATTTTTTCGCTGCCCCAAAGTGATGGGGCCGCAGTATGAAAGGATTTCCGCTGACAGCACTATAAAGTGAGTTATTGGCTGGGCCTTTCGGGAAAAGTTAATCGAGTGCTGGAAGCAGTTCTCCCGAGGCGCAAGTATGTTAGTTTGAATCCAGCCCGGACAAAGGCATTCCTGATAAATGAACCGAAGAAGGCACGCGGGTCCCGGATTGCGGCCCGCCAGGTACGATTCTAATTCAGAAGCAATTTCCACAAATCTCGTGCTCTGGCCCTCGTCTGCTTTCCGAGGTGGGCTGGAATGGGTGGGAAAGCGTTTGGGAAATAAACCTGAAAACGCATTAAATTACGGGATTCACATCCCTGAAAGACGACGTTTCCGTTCGCAAAGCATTCACACAAGTCATGACCCATTTCGGAGGAGATGTGCCGATGACAGACCTCCCCCGCAACAGCCACTCCCGTCGCCCAGCATCCCCCATTAAGCAAATGGCCGAGGTGGCCCTAGAACTGTTGCCCCATCTTTGATAATTCTCTTCCAAAATTGACCTTCATTTCCTTGAGGAGATTTTAAGCCTTTTAATGCGAACTCCTCGAGGGCTGGGTCTGGAAGTTTTCGGGGCACCAAACAAGAAATTAGTATCATGGGCTGCCAATTTCCGCAGAGTGGTTTCTGACCTCCTCGGGCTGTTGACTTTAGCTCTTTAATTAGTTGACTTTCTCGATTCAATATCCAATTACTTTAGTAACTTTGGCCTTTCATTAAACTTAGTATTTAAGATGAGATCCAATAGCTCTGAAATTCTCAGAATTGTTGTCACCTAGCTGTTAGAGGGTTTAGTAATCTTTCGCAAATCTATCGTTCGTAGAATTGCGGGTGTTAAACACGTTTTGTTATCTCTAATTAATAGAAATGTTCGCCACTTCCAAGGACTCTTCTGTAGATCATTTTAGGAGCACAAACTTCCTGGCTTTTCCTAGAAATCCCTCTTTACTTATTACAAGTTTTAGTACTTGTTTTACCCTATTAAAATATATATTTACTTTTAAAATTTAAATGTGTCTTGATGGAATATCAATTGATTTTGCAGCATCAGGAAGTGAATTTGATAATATTACTTTGAACCAACTCCTAGCATAATTTAATTTAGAACTGTAGTATTTATTCAAGTAAGTTCCTATCTTTACTCTCTCCACTATTCCTTCTTTAGAAAGAGAAGATTAAATTTCTAGTTAAATATTCTTCGAAAACAACTTTGATGGGAAATCCGATTAATAATGTCGTTGTGTACAGTTTCCTTCGTCTCCTAAATTCGTAAATGGTTTCTGTCGAAAGTCCAACAATCACGGAACAGCATTTGAGGACAAGCTTTCCATAAACCTAATTACGAATTCATGATTTCCTTCTGCAAACTACTACAGAATTACGCAACCAGTAAACATTATGAAATTTCGTTTGTTATCTGCACTCGGATGGAATATGTTTGGTCATTCCACCGAAAATCTAACCATCTCTGTAAAAGAATTGGAGCACATTAAGACGCTGAAAACGATCTAGGGAATCTCCACTTTATCCCATCATTGATTGGAGGATGCTCCTCATAAGAAAAAAACAAAAAAGAGCAAAAACAGACAGATCATCATTAATCCATCGAAGTAAAAAAACACATTTTGATAGATTACCCCAATGTGTCCTTAATGTCACAATGTGCCCCCCGCACGTAAATGAGATTATGTTGTTTGTCGCAGTGAAAAGTGCCTCGGGGCAGAAGTGGGGTTTTGAGGTTTTAAGGAGTATTTACTTAAGTTACACATATTCGCCACTTCTCTGTCCTGAAAAAGTTCCTAAATCGACGTCTTCTAAACTAACTCGTAATTCCCAGGTCCTTTATTTTTCAGTACGTCGCGGGTCCAGGGATAGAAATTGAAGTCCTGCTAGAAAGTTTTAAAAGCATTCGTGGCCGCGTGGATCTCTCCCGGTTTTCGCGGAGGTCCAGGGAAGGACCAAAGCGCCCATGTTTTGCTCGGGCATGCAACTGCTCCTCCTGACCAGGACCGCTTGCTCCTCACCGTGGGGCTTCGGTCCAGGGTTCATTTTTCCAGGGCACGCATGCCCACACGCACTCGGGGCCCCATCCTGTGGAAGGTGTTCCCTGGGGCGCGGAAAGCTCGGGCTCCGGCAGCCGGGATGATTCAAGTTTATTACCCAAAGACAATATTAAGCAAGTTATAGACGGCAGGTCCGGGGCCGGGGGCGTGCTCTTAAAGCAATTCTTACTAATTGTGTAATTGGCTTCAATACGCACCACCACGAGGATCGATTTTCCGATTTGGTGCCGAGATTGGGGCAAATTATCCTCGGAGTGCACGCTGCCCGGGGCCGGGGGAGCCCCACTCGTAAACATTAATGCCAGTACATGATTTAATCTTGGGGCCGGATAATTTTTGCTGCCATGTGCTTCCTGAGGAGCTAGGGAGAGGGTCCTTGAAAAGTGTCACATCATCCACAAATATATCTGGCAAGTGTTGTGGTAGGTTGTAGATAGCCTTAGATTATCGGTGGATGTATTCTGTGGTGTCAGACATTAATTCCTGCTAAGCTTTTGTGGGAAACGTGAAATTACGCTCTTGAGATAAAAAGGTTTTCTGATGATGCGGGGGACAGAGTGCCGGATGAGGATTTACTTTCGATTAAATTTATTTTGGAATTTAACGTTCGTAACATTGCCTAAAAGGTGGTAATTTAGCGAAATTTTATTTCCCACCGCAAAGAGGATTTCTCTAGATATCGTTTTTGAGAAAAGGAAAAAATATATACGCTGAAATTAGATCTGAGATAAGGTTACAAGATTCAAGCGAAAAATTGCTCAATTTTTGGACACTTGCGATTTAGATGATGGGCTGGGGAAAATAGAAGAAGGAAGAAGGAAGAACGCTTCGTAAGACTTTCGAATTACAGTCATTTATTTGCCTTAGGGCGCGGTGAAAAATGATCAACTCGAAATTTATTTATAGATTAGCTTGTTTATTTCGAATCCAGTCAGCGATTGTGATAATTCAAGCAATCAATTTCTACAACTTATTTATTCCCATGATATATGGTCTTTCTTCTTAAAATATATTTTTTTTTTATAATATTCCTTAAGGAAGTACAATATCTTCATTTTAAACCCAAACTCTTAGCTTCTTTAAATAAGTATATGAGTATATGTAAAATATTTTCTTGAGTCTAGCATTTCTAAGTTTAAATTCATCTATGCCGTATATAAATGTAAATTACTATAAAATATACACACAAATATTCCGTTTTATCCCTTATCAATTTATTGACAACTTAATAATGTGTCAAGGAAACCACAAGGATTTTATTTATTCCTTGAAGAAGTGGAGAATGCAAAGTCTGGAAAACAAACCGGATGTTTTATTAAATTCACGCGAGGTCAGTTTTGGTCATCATATAAAATAATTTCACCACACTGAGTCATATTTTCTCCGTTTTTAATATTATACATTTCCACTTTTTTGGCCTATGGAAGTAGACTTTATAAGGAATCTAAATTTCAAATAGTCCTTAAGCATTCCGTTTTGGAATTTCGAATTTGAAACCATTGAGTAAATTACTTTACACAACCCGTGTATAATATCTCATCCGGACAAATCTCCTTATGATTTATTGCTCACTTATTTCGGCTGCTAATGATTCAGATGTGTAGAGGGTGGGTGGAATAACTCATCTGCATAATATTCCTGAATAAATTGGAATTAATCACATTGATGATGTCTGTCTGCCGTTTTGCAGCTACTGTTTACAAGTTTCGAAGAAAACATTGAGTTAAAGTTTTAGCAGGGTAAAATGCGTAAATATTAATTGCAGCATGATATTTCGGCGTAATTTAATTGAATTGCAGCATGAGCTTTTACATTTTACGCATTTTTGATTTAAATTTTAATCCCCCCAGTTCATCTGCTTTTAACTTTCACTATAAATTTTGTTTTTTAAATAAGTAGCTACATAATTGAAAAGGTGGCAAAGTAAATTTTATGTATTCCAGTAGAATTTACATGCCGGAAATAATCCTTTGATGGATATTCAATTAGTTGTGATAATAAATTATCCCTGCTCCACTTAGTCCTGCGTGTGGGCTGGGTTCATTAGCCGCAATTAGCGTTAATAATCCCAAAAGCGTACATTATCAAATTATCAGCGCTAAGCCCTAAGCAATCATTAGCACTGATGTCAGAGATGGGGCCTTGTTGGGCTAATTACGCCTATTACCTGGAGGTGACTAGTTTCAGTTCCACTTAGTTTCATCGCCGGCGAAAAATTTATTTTTCTTTTGAAGACCACCGTGTCCTTTGTCTTCTGAAACTTTAAGCGCTTTCCTCAGGTAGACGGTCGGCCGGGCATTTTATCCAGCAACTTTACCTTCGTGCGCTATTGTAAATTTATAATGATCCCCTCAGAACAAACGACAAGGTTTTGAGTGGAGACCGTTGAAGACTTGACTTTTCCAATAAAAACCGACCCCAGTATGCGGTTCTAATTAACGCTTAAAGGAATATCCTGCAGGAGAACCAGGGAACCGTGCACTAGGATTTTTGTGGGCATTGGGAAAGTTAAGTTAATTAAAAACTACTTATAACTTAGGAACTTCTCCCGGCTCTCGCAGGATATCGCTTTATCTAGTGCTAAGTCAGCTGAAACGATCCCGATGACACGCTCAACGAAACTCCTCGAGAAAACTGCTCAGATTCAATTCATACATTACACTTTCGATTTTTTATGTGCCTGGATGAAGATATCATGACCTCATCCAGGAATCATTCAAAAGGGCTAACAATTGTCAGGATTGTTCGTCTGACTTGTTCATGGATATGTCCTCAATTTATACCCGTTGAGAGCTTGCAGTAAACTTATTAGGACAGGGTGTGTCTTAAGGTCGATTCAGTGCAACTCATTCAGTCGGCAGTGTGCTTTGTGCGCCAGGGCACATATTAGACTTGAAATGTTCCATATGTTGTAAATCTGCCCCAGTAAATCTTCGGGATTAGGACTTACGATTAGGCCATGGATGTAATTCATCTTCCATGAGCTTAATTCTGGTCTTAACGAGATGTTGAATAAATCAATGGGAATGGGAAAGAGTGCGGCAAAGATTCAAATTTATTACTCCGGCTGGCAAGAAAAACTATTTAAAAATGTTTTCTCTGGTTGTAGTTAGTTTTTAAGAGAATTGAGGGCCAACTTTTGAAGCTATATTTGCTTTCCGATTCAATTCGACGTATGTTCAAACAATTGTTATTCCTCCCTCTTTCGTAAAACATCTTAAATATTGATCCCTGAAAAATTTGGCAATTTAAAATCGAATATAAAATAGAACCACCATACTCACCCAAATTGACACCAACCCACTTTTAACCCAGTTACCAATTGCCTTCAATCTCAACTTGTTTTTACCAAATAAATTGTGAATAAATTTGGAATAACAAAAAAACCAAAGAATTTAAAAATAAAGAGGTAGAGTTTTTGCACAGTATCCTCTCAAGTACAAATTGCGGCGAGCGAAATCGCCGGTGAACAGCAATTTGAATGCTTCACACACTTCGCCGAGTGATGTTCCTGGCACTTCACACAGATACAAATAAGCAAAGAGGATAACAAACACTGATTGCAATAATAAATTCGCGGCCACCCTACAAAGCCGAGCAAACAAATATTTTAATTGAACGTGGATAAAGTTGTAGCATACCAATAGGACGAAATAATAGACTATCGAACTATAATTTTTTAAATTATAGCAAACTTCAGAATTGGTGCATTTCCCTTTTAAATTATAGTAATTTGGGCAGTTAATGTGGCAACATAAAAAGCCCTGCATTCAATGAAAATGATTTATTTACGCATCTTAAATTATTATTCAAACAGTCAACACCCAGGCGGACCGGACGCCGCATTTATGGTACAATTGCGTGTGGTGCAGACTACAAGATATGAAAAATTATTCGACGGGGATAATTCGGCGTATCGTCGGTTACGTGAAAATATAAATAAAAATATTCGCTGCTGGGAAAATTTTAAGTAATGTTAACAAGGCACTGTAAAGAACCGAGTTTTCGGTGGACGGTAGCAGGATTCGTCGTTTGTTTGACTCCTTTAAATATTTATCGCGTAACCAGCCAAGGTAACTCCTGGAGCGATTTCTTCCTCGACGTAGGTGCCAGCCTCTTTGAACGAAGTCGCACTGGTGTCGTTTAGGTTAGTGATCGCAGGACCTGATTTTTTGTTGTAGTTGTGGTCATTTCCAGAATCTTTAGATCTATATTCGTTTGTCGTTACTCTTGGAGGTGGATATCCTCCGGTTTTATTCAAACCTCCGCCATAATTGTCGAACTGTCGACTGTTGTACTCGACATTATTATTTTCTGGTCTTGAATAATTTGTCTTCCGGAGCATCGCCTTAAAGTTGAATGGTGGGTCATCTCCATTATCGACCTGTATAATTTTTTTGTGTTAAACTAAAATTTTACAAATTAATTGTAAACTTACTTCGCCTCCACCAGCTCTTCTGCTCATCATTTGCATCTCTTGAATTGGATTGGGGGGTCTAAAATCTCTCTGGGATGAGAAGTTATTATTATTCATGTTACGATTAAACGAAGGAGGCGGTGGGGGTACTGGCGCAGGACGTTTCTTAAGAGAGCCCCTCTTTCCCCCTGATCCTTGATTATAACTCGGCCGTCGGGAATCTGAGCGAAAATTGTTATAATCATTGTAAAATGTATTTGATGATGCCATATCTCTGCGATTCAAGAAATCTGGAGTGTAACAATCATTCCTGGAGTAGTTTCTGCCGGGAACGGCACTAGCACTGAAATTACAACGAAATATTCTGATTAATTTTTTGAAGTTGATAGCTAATATTACTATTATAAAATAAGGTAGGTTTATTTAGAATTCTAGTTAATAAAAGTTAGAGCTGAGAAACAAATTTGAAGCTTCAAACTAAACATTTTTGTTCTAGTCTTTCTAGGTAGCTGCATCGTTCATGTACCGGGTGGTAATACTAGCAAATTTTGATATAAAAGGACATTTTTAATCTTGTTTCTTAGTTTTTCATAAACTAATAATGTTTTTATACTGTTAGCTAATTTTCCGGCTCTATAAGCAATTAAAAGACGTTGATTCGTTTAGTGCTCTATAGAGTAAACAAGTTCGCATCGCTTTAAAGCATATCGCCGCACCAAAGTTAAACGCGTTCAAGAACGAAGACTAAAAAGTTCATAAATATTTGAAACGTTGCGCGAAAACTGACGAGAGCACCGCACCCCGGGTAGATGGCACCTTCCACTTTTTTATTAATATATTTTGCCCTCCATTTAATTCCTCGTGAACCCAGGTGCGCTGGAATTGAAAAAATTCTCACCTTCTAAATGCATCCGGGTCCCTGAGGAAGTTCTGCTGGTACACGGCGTCGCTCTCGTGCACCCTGTCCCAGTTAGTCTGCACCGCCATTTCTTTCTTGAAGGCGTTGTAAGTCATTAAGTAACTCGTTAAGGAGGGATTTTTCTGGAGCGGGGCGTCCCAGGACTCCTCGTCATCCTCAGTCGCGTTCACCTGGTGCAGCGGATTGACGGGATCACACATGTACACGGTGTCAAAGTAGGGAATTTGATCGAGGCGAAAAGGAATTTTTCGCACCGGAAGCGGAAGTGGCCCGAAGGAGCTGGGGTTCGTCTGTCGAGGGTCGATCTTGTCCAAGGGCACTCCTCTCGCGAATTCCTGCATAGTGCAGACGACCCTCTGATTAAAAAGATGCACCTTAAAAAATTATGGATTATTAATAAACTCGGCTCCGAAGACGGGGAAGGGACCTTAGTCGAAAGTTACCTGCTGGGAGAAGTGCACGGAGTCCATGAACCGCGCGGCGCGGTAGTGCAGGAGCACCTGGAACAGGGACTTCGCCCGCCACCGCTTGGCGTAGCCCTTCACGAAGTTCGCGGTGTCGGTGTCGACTTGCCCCTTGTCGCTCATTAGCGGCCCGTACTGCTTGCGGACTTTGTAGCCCCGAAAAGCTGCGATGCGCGGCGAAAATGAAATAAAAATCGAAAGTGAGTGAATCAGAGTTATGTAATAATCGTTAATTTAATTAAAATTTCATTTAGATTGTGGAATCATTTCGATTCAAAGTGCGAAGCGGGCCAGCTCCTTCTCGCGATGGGGTGAGGACGGATCCGCGGCTTAAGTTTCGCGTGGGCGACTGTCTGTCTGTCTAGTCGGCAGATTAAATCCAATTTGCGAGGCGAGAAAGTGGAATAAGTGGAACTGAACGCATTTAAAGAGCTTAACAGTTTTCATCCTCAAGTCATTTTATTTTAAGCTTCGCACTTTGCAATACATGGAAACATTTAAATACATCTACTACAGTTGAACTAGGTGCCGCCCCGCGGGGGTGGGCACTACTACGAAGCCCCCGGCTGTTGCTGGGGTTTACTCGTCACCAGCAGTTTCAACTTTGGCCTCTTCTTGGGCTTCTTGGGCTTCTTTGGCGACCTCCGCCGTGCTCTCGTCCGTTGCCCCCTCGGAAGGCTCCTTCGCGTCGGGATTTTCATCTTTGGGGGCGTCCTCGCCACCGTCACCACCATCGCCACCATCGCCACTTTTGACCTCCTCTGATGGATTCTCAGATTTCGTCTCCGCATTTTCTTCCTCTGTGCCACCATTGGCATCTTTGATACTTTCAGGCTCATTATTTTCTGGCTGCACATCATCTTTGACATCGGAAAGGTTCGCCTGACTTGCTCGCTTAACTCCTTCCGCCTCAGAGGGTATATCGCTTGTGTCAAAATATTCCACATCGGATACACCACCCTCACTTTCATCCCCCTCGTCTTTTACCTGTGCTTTATTCGTACCTTTTTGAATCGAAACAGCTGCCTCTTCTTCTGTTCGTGGGATCGATTGCTGCTTTTTAAGTTCACGTCTTCCTGCGAAAATTAGAAATGCGAAACGATCATTTTATGTTAGCTATCAACGAAATGATTACACGACTAGCTTATTAGAAATTTTAAGAGCTATTTCGAATTCTGGAGCAAAATACTTGCAATTTTTACATGAGGCATCACAATCTCTAAAAAGGTTCAGGCTGTATTAACAATTCATAATTAACCCCCGGAGGAAGAACAATTTGACCTTGTACCCGGCGACTTTGCAGAGGAGTTTTTAATGTTCTTAAAGGTTCTTTTCTTTGATATTCCAAATATTAGTCTATTATATTTCAATTTTTTTCCTCTCCTCAGGGTTAAAAAATAATAAATTAATAAACAACATTTAAATATAGAATCACACTAAGAAATAATTCTGCGTCATTCTAACGTAAAGAATCGAAGATGGAACCATATTTTTATATTTAACAAATATTTTTGCGGAACAGTGCCACATTTAATCTGACTTTATTGGGAGTTCAAAAACGTCACAAGAAAAAATCCTGTTATGCTTTTATTTCGAAATCTTCTACTTTCAAAAATTCAGTCTCAAAACTTTGAATAGTAACATTCATTCATATAGTTATTATTTAATGGTCTAATTAGAGAAAAGTTCTGTAGTAGAGTTACTATTTTAAAATGCAAACTTCTATAGTTTCGAACTTACCAGGTGGAGCATTCTTTTGCTGTACGCGGCGCCTAGCGATGTATGACCTCATCATGGACTGCACTTTGATAATTTTCTTGACCTGTATCTCGTAGAGTCTGCAAACGAGAACCCCTTTATTTGCTAATTTACCTGAGTAGACCCTGGGGCGCCTACCTGGACAAGTACTCGTCGTTGTAATAGCGCAGAAACACCTTCGATTTGCCAATGGCCCAGCCCTCCATTTTCAATCGGATCAGGAGCAGCCTGCAGTTGTCCTTTGTCATGTCCACGGTCTCGTCAAAATCAAAGGCCAGAAACTGGTACCTTTAAGGATAAGAGAATTGATTGGAACCAGGCCAGCGCCATATCACTGAATAGCAACCTCCGCAAGAACTCCTGGAACGAGACTCGACACGAGTATCCTTTCTGGCGCGCAATAATCGTGTCCATGACGCCCAGAGCCTTCATCTGTTGCTGGACCATTTCCGGGTGGAAGTTTCTGGGCTTGTACTCGAGGTCGGCCCTGATGCACCGGACGAAGTGATAGCCCTCACCTTCGGCCCCCGTCAGTGTTTTCAGGATTTCCAAGCAAGTGCTCCTGAAAATTGTTGAGATTGTCCTCGGGTTCGTTACTTGCGAGTATTGTCCCAATGACAAAGTGTTCAAATTCTGGAAATATTTGTAGTTTCCTTTATTTGCTTTCACCCAGATCACCCGGATGTGTGCCACTCACGTAAGTCCTCCTGGTGGAGCTCTCCTTCTTGTGTTCGACGTTCTCAAAGGCCATCGTCAGGCTTCCGCACTTCGAGAGCTGGTTCGAGAACATAAGGACGATGCTCTCGTCCAGCGAGGTGCGAAGGGATTCAATCATTTCGGGCGGGACGAAGTCCCTGTTGATGTCCGCGAATGTCCTGGTGTCGTAGACGATTCTGCCCGTGTAGTGAGCCACGCTGATCTCGTGGCCGCTGTGCTTTTTGATGAACTGGCTCCGCTTCTGGAAGACTTTGTCTGCGCCGGGATGAATGCCGCTTTAATTTACTTTTCTTTTTGACTATCGAATTTTCAATTTTCGCTCACCTACGATGCGCTCGTAGTCTTGTGCCGCCTTTGAAATTTCATCAATTATGCAAAACAGACCCTCGGGCTTCGTCAGCAAGTGATCCAGAGTTTGCTTGTTGTCGTAGAAATTCAGTTGAACTGGCGGGATACCATCGGCTTCCTAAACATTAAAGTGATAATGAAAAATAAGATTTCGAAATAAATATCTGCTTGTACCATCTCAAACATTTCAGAAGCGAAAATTTTCTGATTGTAGTGATACTGCATTTGCTCATTAATGACGTTAATCATGAGCTGCTCGAACCCATTTCGAAGGAAGCACTCAAACCCAAAAAGGTCGTAGACTACAATTGCATTAACGTCTCCACTATCAATTAGAAAAGCAAAATAATACGTTTAACGCCTTTGACATATTTCAAAGAAAATTGGGTGCTTACAATACAGCCCTGGGGAATGCCAAGTTCATATTTATTTTATTAATAATCCAGTCCACCAATCGGTGGTAGACCGTAGCGGCTAGAGCATCCCTGGCATCTCTAGCCTCCTCCGCGGTGTACTGCCTCCTCTCGGCGATGCCACCCTTAACTTTGCAGTAATTGACCAGCGCCCATTGGAATTTCTTTTCCTCGACTCTCAGGAGGTCTGAGATCTTCTGCGCCACCTCGGTGTCTTCGATTTCGGCGAACTTGTGCTCGCCTGTCTTGAAGCGCAAATTCCCGATGTTTAAGATCGCAGCAAGAACTTTCTTCACCGTCTCAAGGTTCTTCCGCGAGAAGTCGAGCTCCACCAGAGTGTCTTCGAACTCCTTCCACAGGGCAACGTTGCCGCTGGCGTCGTCTCTTCGGTACTTTAGCTTCGTTTGTTGCCTTTCCGTGGGAATGCGCAGGTAGCGATAGTTACGACCCCCTTCCAGGTGGAACTCCTCGAGCATTCCATTTGCTGCCATGTAATCGTAAAAATAGTAGAAAATGTGGAAGTTATGCTGATTCCTGTGGATTATGTTATTTCAAAATTTTTCAATTTTGTTGTTACCTAAAGGTATAATTTTAATTAACAAACAATTTTTAAGATTATTGCATAGAAGAAAAATTGAATCACGGATCAGATTTGAAAATTTAACTAAAAATGATAACTGAGGAGAATGAAATTTGAAGTAATTTTTTACAAAAGAATTTGTTAACAAATAAAACCAGTAGATAAATTATTAATCTAAAAATTCTATCGTCGTAAATAAGTATAATCTAAAATATTGATTATATTATTCTAGCGAAGCAATTACGTAGATTAATAATTAGTCACAGAAGAATGCAGAGTAAGCGGATGTTCTAAATGAACTTTCTTTTAATAGGATTACATTCAGTGAAACCAAAAAATGACCAAGAAACCTTGAAACGCAACGAAATCAATAATTGAATTTGCAATGTCGGTTGAAAAGATTTGTTGTTTTCCTCTTATATAAAACAAATGATTATAAGATTAAAGTGCTTCAATAGTCAAGTTGTTAATTACATTAGTTAGTTGTTTTATTAAAACTATTGCAATTTTGTTTCTTTAATTTAAAAAAAATACTTTCTTTAATCAGGAGAAGAAAAGTGGGTTTTCAAAAAAATAATGTTTAGGAATCACTCTACAATTTGAAGCTCTAACCAAATGCACACACCAGAATTGAAATTCCACCCAATCCTTTGTAGCTGAAAGCGAACTTAAGGTTTCAATCTACGCTAAAGGCTTGAAGGAAGTGCTTACATGTCAGTAGTGGAGACGCGCATCTTTTCCAGCAGATACATGCTGAAGACGGCCCCGCTGAGCTTCCCAGTGCTTCCAAAAGTGATTTGGTACATCGTGAAGCACCGCGTCGAGTCGTTGTTGAGGGGGGTCCCGGCGTGCGTGAGGCACTCGATGGCCCTCATCGATTTGTGGACGCGCTCGGTGGCCCCCTTGTTGCCCCCGCCCAGGTAAAACAGGTGCTTCACGAAGAGGCGCACGTTCGTCGTCTTCCCCGAATAACTTTCCCCCGAAAAGATGACGTGCTGAGGCTGCTTGTGGTGCATCATGTCCTGGTAGGCCAGGTCTGAGACCGAGAAAATGTGGGGCGCGTTCTCGGATCTAGACTTGAACTTGTACCTAGCGTGTTGCTGGAGAAAACATAATAAGGTCATAATATTTTGATGCTTAAGAGACCTACGTCGTCCGAGTAATCTTGAGGAAGGTCGTTCGAATTGAGACTCAGCAGAACTTCGCCCACAAAGTTGTAGGACTGACCCATTCTTAGTCTGTTGCAAAGATGGTCGAGGAGGATGGTGTCGACCGGATCCTCGATGGCGGCCAAATCTTCGCTGTACATTTTCTCGGGCGGAGCATCGAATTTCTTGATGAAGCCTCTGTCGACCGATACCTCGGTGGGTTTTTCATAATATTCTTGTTTGCTGATTTCAATCAGATGCTTAATTTCTTGTTGAAGCTGTGGGGGAAAATGTTGGTTTTAACTGAACAAAAGTGGTATGTTTTATGGAGTTTAAAATGGGTACCGCAAATTCATTTTCTGGCAGTTCTGTAAGGAATGGATGCTCGACAATTTCTATCATAAACGGGCGATTTTCTGGGTTCTTTTCCAGGCACTCTGAGATAAAATCGTTAAAATTCTGGGACCAGTTAGATGGCTTGTAGAGAGTTGGGGGAGGGTTCCTCATAATTTGGAACATCGCTCTCGTTGGGTGCATATCGAAAAATGGCGGTTTTCCATCTCCTAATTCAATGGCAGTTATTCCAAGGGCCCATACATCAGACCGACTTCCGTAAACTTCTTTGTCCCCTAGATATATCGCGGTTTAAGAAATTGATGCAAAATTGAATATGCAGCTTTCATTTCTTACTCGCATTTTCAGCAGAAACTGTTTCCGGAGCCATCCAACAAGGCGACCCGATGCAAGTGCCCCTTTTCCCAAATGTCGAATCCAACTCGCGAGTCAGACCAAAATCGCAGAGTTTCACTTCACCATTATTAGTTAGAAGGATATTGCTGCCGCGAATGTCTCTGTGGATAAAATGGTTCCTGTGGAGCTCAGCTGCCGCCCGGGCCACTTCCCGAAGGATGAAAGCAATATGCTCTTCCTTCATGCGCCGATCCTTCACCAAAAGTCGGTTAACCATATCCAAGGCAGTACCTCCTTCGCAGTACTACTCAAGGATTCAATATTTTTAATCCAATCCTAATTTTCTTAGACACAAAGACGAAGTTTACCTCCAGGACAAACCAAATATCATCGGCCATATTATGGTTTCTCTTCCTATAAACGCCATAGAAATCGGGTAAATTTGAAAGATTCGAATAGTCCCTTAAAACACGGTACTCCTCCTCAATATGCTCTCTATGATCAGCGTCATATGGCTGAATTTTTATAGCAACATGACGCTCGTTTTGCAAATCCTTTGCCTTGAACACCTGGTAATTTTATTAATTAGCGTAGTCACTATAATTTTTGTTTTTTTGTACAACTCAGCCCACCTTCGCACAAAATCCCTGTCCTAATTCATCTTTTAGTTCAAACTTATCCGTAGGGTCCGGCAAGGAATCAATCGCCATATAACTCATTTTGGCTGGCGCAGAAAGGACTCGCACATAAATTCAGGAGCAAACTATTTTTCACGCAGAAAACCACAGATTCTGTCGAAGAACTACTTCAGACTGAATTTTCAAGAATATCAGACGGGCAAAGTGCTGTAATTGAATAAACTCAAAATCCCATTAGAGGGTGCCAGCGAAGCCCCACAGGGAAAACGAGGACAGCGGCTGAACCGCGAGTAAAACATAAAATTGTTTTTTCTAGTCTGTGCTGCTCGAAATAGCGCCGACTGTCATGAATGAAGAGATTTCTGCCCAATGCCCATTGCAATTGATTTCCCGGGAAATGCTTACCTGTGTCTTAGCGCCTGGAAAGCAATTGCTGCTCAAGGAAATCGGTTGGGAGTTAAAAAACAATACGAGTAGACGTTTCGCACGGGTTGTAAAATTTAATTTAATTTTGGAGCAATGGCTCGGAATCAAATGCTGGGATAAGCAGGAGCACCGTAGAGTTCTATCGAATTAACCGCTGGCCTTTTCCCTTATTTAATTTTGTCAACGAATCAGTTACGAATTTTGCCATTTCCCTACTATACGCTGTTATACATATTTACGTCGATTGTATTCAATGTCGTCTAATATTTTACAATTTCTCTTTTTCTTATCCAGGTGAAATTAAGAACTAAACTATTAAATCATTTTGAAATCGAATTATAATAATATAAAAACACTAATTGTAAAAATGTCATTTGGAACTTACAATGGTTACAAATGTAATTTAGATATTTGTTATTTTATTGATTTAGTAAATTTTCATTTTTTATTCTTTGGGTATTATGGATATAAAAATATATATCTAATGAAATTATTCCAAAATAAATTACGGCATGAATGCCGATTTGTATAATATGCTGAAAAAAAGTATGAAGTTAATCTGGATATTTTTACAAGACTTACATATTTTCAAGAAACTGACAAAGATAAGCGATTTGACGAAAAATAAAAAACATGTTTAAAAATTTTAGAGACATTTTTTGAATATGGCGAAATCTTCCTGTTCCACATCTCTGACTCGGCAAGGGAAAAGTCAAAAGAAAGGCATAATCTTATACAATTGTTTTAAACTAAGATCATTTATTTACAGTTATTTGTCAATATTCAATAAATAAAAATAATTTAGGCTAAACTCTAATAGAAAATTTATACTAAGCTCCCCTCTCCTCCCCTGCAAATTTATAATCTGGATGGATAGTCCCCGTCAGAGGGGCTCTTCGGTTCGGTCACAGATTCAATTACAAACACTTATCCATTCTTCCACATGACACTCTTCACATTCTACGTAACAACACCAAAGAAATTTACAATTACATCGCTCAGAGCGTTTCTCTTTTACTAAGTTATATCCACGTCCGCAGCAGAGGGAGGCGCAACCGTCGCTCCCGGTGCTGGACTTGTTGCACTTCCTCCCCACCGTGCCTGTAAAAATAATTAAATTAATTAGTAATAAAATCGTTCAATACCAAGTTGTGACCCAAAAATGGGTCACAAATGAAAATTCCCTTCATCTTTCTCTTTTTCGTAAAGAGGATTTGCAAAATTACAAAATATTTACCTAGGATATCCGCACTTGGGTCTTTGTCGCAGAAATTAGGAGATCTTTGGTAGTAAAAAAGTGCAGTCTCTAGTTTTCGGATAGCCTTTGTGCCTATCCTCTCTAACACTTTTCTGGGCGGCCTTCTGTCACTGTCCAGACTGGACTTTTTCTTCTTAGTCCTCTTCACCACCACTAAGAGCTCTCCATTTCCTAGGTTGGACTGGTCCACTAGGATGGCTCGTCTGAACTGCTGCTTTAAGACTTTTCCCACTACGTGAAAGTCGGGGGCGGATTTCCAACACGTCTTCAACTGGCAACTGCCAGACATGCCGTGGCATTTGCACCGTATCTCCATGTGGTTGGATACAGCCTGCAAATAATAATAATAATAAAGTGCACGAAAGGTAACAT
The DNA here is from genome assembly GCA_959613345.1 of Tolmerus cingulatus. Taxonomy (NCBI): domain Eukaryota; kingdom Metazoa; phylum Arthropoda; class Insecta; order Diptera; family Asilidae; genus Tolmerus; species Tolmerus cingulatus. The sequence goes on along the minus strand of OY390707.1, from coordinate 1,882,316 downwards.
ACATATATAAAATTCAATTGACCATTCTTCCGGCGTGATTATTGTGCAAGTTTATCTTGGACTGCAGGTCACCAGCCTTTTCTCTAGAGTCGAGAAAAAGCCGTGAGAATTCCACGCCAAAGTCCATGTTATGGGAGCATCCTCCCCATTTCCACCTGCTGGCAATCTTTGACCTCTCGTACTTCTTCTCCTCCTCCGGGGTGAGGACCTGGTTCGTCTCAAGATATTCGAGAAACATTTTCTTCTCCTTGTCCAAACTTTCGCGCAAGCTCTTCGTCAGCGACTTCCTATTGACGGAGGGATCGCATCCGCAAGAGATCAGCCGACCTTGGCTGCACGCTCTGGCGACGCTGTGCGCCACGCCAGCCGCTGAGATTGCGTACCCGAACGCACTTTCTCGGTACCCTGGAAGATACGAAAAATTGAAGTGAATCTCCGAAGATGCTGAGAGGCCAGGGAAGATGTCGCGAATAAAAGGGTCGATCGGACAATTTATTCGCCAGCGATCGACAGGGGAATCGCATTCGCTGTATAAAATGAGATCATAAATTACTTCGGGAGAGGCACTAAATCGAATTGCCCCTGGACAGATTGGATATCGATCAGTAATCACTCAGTTGATCGATTCTTCTGCTTCGCGTCCAGTGGATCTTCGTTTCTGTTCCACTCTGGATGCTGCGTGGCGGAGACACGGACTGGACCATTTTTAGACTTTTAAATTAGGCATCAGCAACACACTTTAGCTTAGTGATTTAGAAGGGCTCGCATGCGCGGATAAAGGAGTGCCTGTCTGCCTCCTTAGATTTCTCCAAGATCCCTCCAACTCGATTGTGCAAGAGATATTTTATTATACGAGTATGCACGATGGTGTTCGGAAACATTGGGGAAGCGCGATATTTTTTTGTACTTTAGATGCATGTTGTGACAAATCTGCCACGCAGGCCATTTCACAATTTTCGGAAATGCAATTTTTTCAAAGATTTTTTTGAAATATATAATTTCAGTAATTAATTTCTACTACTTAATGCAATTAAAACTAAAATGTGTAACCTACTGCTGATAGTGATAGTTATTTTATGTTCCAATTATCAAAGAGCTTTCTAATAAATCATCATATCTTCCACTTACTAATAGATTTTAACATCCGTACAGTCGGAGAAAACTTTCAACAAAAGAGTAAATTTTGTTCGCCCGCTAATTTGCGTTGATTCGCACTGTCTCCAAACAATAAAATTTCCCGTCAGTTTTTTCCCGGTTCCCGAAGCAGGAGCATCCCGCTACCAATTAAACGCGCCTGGGAGCGATTTCAATAAGCGGAGCACCTCGGCGAGCGCGCCAACTCCGTCCAATTGACCATGGCTAATGCCTCCAGCGTCTTTTTGCTGGACCCGGAGAATTCCAAGAACTATTTGATTTTCTTGGCCCGGGGAGGAGAGATGGCCACTCGGGCAGATTAAGGAGACTTTTGTATTTCGAACGTGCGTGACAAATCGCTATGATGCGCTTGCAGATTTAATGGACCCTGATCGTCCGGCGTTTTCCCTGAATTTGTTTTTGCCTATCTATCGCCCGAGAAGCAGCGTGTGGGGCTCCAAGGTGGGCTCCCCTGGAAGAATCAATCGCGGAGGAGTCATTGCCTTTTTTCGAGCCATAATTGAGAATTGTGCAAATTAGGTTTTCCCCCTGCCCCACCTGCTCGCGCACTGACTCACTTCGGACTCAATTGGGCGAAGACATCATCATTTCTAACTTCCGGCTATCACAAGATCGGCTGAAAGAAGGATTCGCTACGGCTCTACGGAGATTATTACTAATCAGACGGTGACGACTGAATTCGTCAACATTTTTGATGTAATCAAGGTTACGTTTATTTTTTGTGTTTTTAATTTAAATTCTCAATAATTCACTGCAGTTACCTTTTCTTTACACATATTTTTTTACTCCTATAAAGTGAAAATAATGACAAAATGAATTTGTTTAAAATTTAGAAACTTTGTTAGAGAAACTTCAATTTACAAGGCGCTTTTGTAGGTCCGAACCCCATTTAGGAATAGAGCCCACAAGCATTTTTCAAAGAGAATACATTTTTGGTTCCTTTCCTCAAAACGTTTAAGAGCAGTGTGTCATATGCGCAACTGCAATAGTATTATTTGCATATTTATGGTTGCGGCCGCGGAGCTCGTTCGCGTACCACTGACGTTATTGCAGCTGACACAATCGGTGATGCAATCGCAATTGAACAATTAAGATACACCTCGGGACATAAGTTGCTTTGCAAGAGCCTGCCATCAGTCACGGAGACAAGTGGCCGATAAGCAGAATGTTATATGCAAACAGCGTGATGTTGTTTAGATCAGCCTCGTCCGATGGGGCGTCTGTCACTCAAAGTCTGGGGAATCGATTGCAACATATCGTTAAATCGCCATCCATCAATTGGCCTACAGCTTACCATAAAATACACTTGGCCAAGTTTCTTTAGTTGCGCGGAGGAGACCGCGAAGACGCTCGCTCGGGTGCGCGAACAATGCCTCGCGACGATCCTGCTCCTTGCAGCATCTCGGTGCATCCCATAGATGCGCGAATCCTCCGCGATGTTCTCATGTACGGTCGGCGAATGCCGATATGTCAGGCCCTGTCACCGGCGATATGCGCATATCCGTGCTGCTCGTTTTTGTCTTTCAATATGCAAATAAATACACAAGACGTCGCCTGTCGTTGCTGTCTGTCGTTTAATTCGAAGACATGTCGTCGACAACTCGAACTACTAACTTCTTCAGAGAAAGATTTATTCAAATCTCGGCCTTACTCTGTCAAGATAACAATTTAAATTGAAATTGAATGAAGAGATTTGGTTACAATATAATTTATATATGAATGCAAATAAATTATGTTCGCCGGCATTGTCCGCGCTTGTTGGCTTCCATCTCGCTCCTGACATGCCCTCAACAAATCGCGGCCTCCGCAATCCGCGCCGCCAGTCTTCGCACTGATTGCTCTGCTCTTGTTTTCGACTTTGTTTTCATCTTCTCGTTAAGATCTTCGCACTGCGGATCGTCGCGGGCTCCATCCGCAGCATCCGCCGCCGCCGCTGCGGTGATCTCCTGAAGGTCGTTCATGTAAGGATCTCAGTGATCGTGGACATTTCTTCTTGTAAAAGAAAACTCGTCTTCAAGGATGAGAAAAAAATGCAAGGCGAAACGGTGATCTCGCGGTATGCCGCTGATTGCAATTCATTTTAATGGGCCACATATGTATGTGCCACTATTCCCAGGGTTCGGGCGCGCATTGTCGATTGTGTTCCGCGCTTATGTTGAAATAAATTAATTGAAGCAGCAACACCACGAATGGCGAACCGGGAACATCTATAAATGCTTCTTTATGTCAAAAGAGGAAATATATTGCACAATTCCAGCTCCTGCTCATGTTACGGATTACTGTTGCACGCTGATTTGAAACAATGTTCCTCTGGAGATCTTGCCCTTTTTAAATCGACTCTGTTCGCTTTAATTTATTAACAATTCGCCACAGAGTAGTTCATATTTCGATTATCACTTTTAAACGATTATTTGATTTCAGGAATTAAAAGCAGTTAGTCATTAAAGTTATCAGGAATCAAGAAATAAAGTACGGAAATCTTTATACAAGCTTAGTTCTATACCCGTTCAAGAAATGTTAAATCTTTTCTAAAGCAAGAATTAAAAAGATGCATATTTTGGTATTATAGCTTTCCTTTTAAATATGACGTATTTGTTAAAGTTAAAATTAAAATATATTTCGAGGATCGTCACTGATTCTAGTTATATTCAAGAATTTAAAAATTCAAAATGTTTTAAAGACATGTTACCACCTAGAATCAAAACCGTTTTCTCAGAGAAATTGGGGATTTGATTCTATTACATGGTCCTTATCTTTATATATCCCTATCACGATTGTACAATTCCAACGACCGCGTTGATTTTTGTAAGACACATGATTATGAAACTCTCAAATCCATATTATGAAAAAGCATGTGATAAATTGCACTTGCTTCGAAGATATCGCCCCACACGGTGTTTGGCTCGATCAACATAATTGATCGCGGCACCATGTAATTAATAAACACAGCAAAACTCTGCGTATGTCACTTGAGGGGTCTGTCGAATGATTTGAGCGGGCCGCGATCATGAATCTTGTTAAAAAGATTCGCTCCGCGCTTCGCGGACGGATTATCCCAGCGACTTATGTCACTCGCAGTCCCCACTGACATTGGTTGTCATCGGTGACCAATTAGCGTTTTAAGTTATTTCAATGCGATCGATCTTTTTCCACGATACACGGAGCGAGACCCGAGGTCCCCCCAAGACGCAGAATCGATCCATCGTTTATCTTGACATGATCTTAAATGCCGATAAATTTATTTCCATTTGTTATTACTCCATCCCGCGAGCGAAATAGACAAATCCCCCCGGGTGCAGGGCGAGGGGCCAGCCCGGTGCATTTGCATAAAACTGAGCAGCCTCTACTGCTGTGGTAGGCAGTTAGAGCCGCATTTGCATCAATTTGCATCCATTGAATTTCATTAAGGAAATTAATTGTTTGCTCAGGTGAATACATTGCCACCGGTGCCGATTTGCTCAAAGGAACACGGCGGCGTGGCGTCCACTCAGCGCACGCAATTCGCTTTGCGTCATTAAATTTGGATAATGCAAGTGTTAATTCATGTCGAGTATTTGAGGAAGAGGCTGCGAGGAAATTTGAGAGACAAGCGTTGAATATATTACACACCAGCGTTTTGCTGGCCGAGTGGATGTAACGCGCCATTGTTGGTAAACTTTGTTAATTTTATGCCGTAGAAAATTGGTGAGTTATAATTTTTACTTGAAGGGATAATAATTTTCCTGTAGTAAAGTAGAATTACAGGATCCTAAACAGACCCAGTTATTGGATATCTGGTAATGCGTTACATCCATGAAATTAACTGATCAATCAATGCTTCAAAGGTCCGCAAAGCCATTAAGATTAAATACGTAAATAGAAGATCTTTTGATTCGGTATTAAAACTGATATTCGAAAGGTAATAAAATATACTGTTCGATTAACAAGCGTTAAATGGAACTTTCATATACTTTAAACATGCACTTTTAATTTCGTATTTATGTAAGATATTTTTTTATGAGACCGTAAAAATAAAATTTTAATAGACGACATATAAAATTACTTTTGTCCAGACTTCCCAACAGCTTATCTTTTACGATTCTTAAATAGTTTGAGAAAAGCTTTTATTTTTTACTGCAAAATTTCTTAATTACAACTATTAAATTATTTTCTTTTATGTTAAATCACAAATAAGCAAAAACTACTCGAAATGACATTGATGCTCAATCGCGATAACATATATTCTGAATGATATTCTGAGTCGTTATGGTTTTTTTCGATCACTTAATTCTGCCTCGCAAACATGAAACTTCAGTTAGAGTCTCAATTTGGGTTGCGCTGATCTATTTCGAAATTAGTAGAACAATGTTAAATTTGAAAGCTTTAGCTTTGATTGCAGTATCCTTTTTAATATTTTGAAAGGGGGTTATATCTTGTGGTAAATTATATCATGGCGGCAGATCCTTATCATAATGCAATCTTTCCGTGAAGATTGTAACACATTAGGGATGATGACTGAGACCTATTCATCTCAAATATTTAACTAAAAGCTGCAATAAAAGGATTTTATTCAAACACGATCAGGCCCATCGGCCGTCACTCGCTCTCGGATGCTGTCACAATATAGCAATAATCGGCGGTCCCGGTCGTGATATAAATGGCGAAAATTCCTACCGCTACGAGCGATCTCGAGGTACGCTAATTAGATTAATTTAAAGGTGCTGCACCGTACCACGTCAGTCTGATTCCTCCACAATTGATGGTCTATAAAAGTCCCATAAAATTCACGATCACGGCCTGCGCGATGATGATCAATCACATGAGAAGGCGATGTGAGAGATCTTCGCGTTTTTTATATTTTTATACGGCAGCAGCGGCAGCAGCCACTCTCGCTGCATACCTCGGGGCCGGGTCCTTCGCGCAGAAGACGCTCGGGCGGCACCCCGCGCCACCACCACGGCCCATATTGACAGTCGTGATCAGTTCCGATCGACTACAATTAATCGATAAATAAACCATAAACGTGAATCGCTTGTCAATAAAATTTTGATTGCTGTCAATTCATCTCTGGCATAATTAAGTTATTTTGATATGATCATGCCCCCTTGTCGGGATCGCGGGATGACCCATAAAAAGGCGAATGCGCAGTGATAAGACACTTTGAGTGGGCAGAATGCGCGGGTAATTTCGGGGGAGGGCGGCTGCGGGGGCGGCCCTTTTGTAGCCGGCGTTAATTGAAAAGCGTCCGGTGCGGCGGCCGCGGCGGCCATTCCATTGAAATATGATTAATGCCCTCCTGGGCGCGATCGACTGCTGGCCAAGAACAAAGCCCTCTAGAATTTCTGCAAAAGACTTCCTCATTGCAGAAAATTCGCTTGCGCGATTTCCCGGGCAACCGCAAAACCCTACCCCGGGCTGCGGTTTGACCTCTCCAATTGAATGAGCGCAACGCGAGTCGCATGTGGCGATTTATTGCGGGGCGGCCGGGTGCGGGACCCCCGGACGTGACGCACTAGCCGCGGGCCGCGGGCCGCGTTCGCAGCGCGCCCTCGGGTATCGTGTTTTGCGAGATCCTATTAGAAGACGAGTCACAATAAATTAAGCACAGATTAAGAGAGCCGCCGGGACTTCCTAACGCTGACCACAACGCGGGCCGGGCGGCCGTTGTCCAGCGTGTCATTCAATGCGCCGTCCGCGAGGTGGAGCGCGATCGGATTTCGCCGGTGCAGTGCCAGGCGGAGGTGTCTCACGTGCAGTTTTCCAGCTTTTCAGGTTTTCCGTTTTTCCGTTTTTCGCCCATTTGTCCCGGCGCGGGGCGGGGCGGCGTTCGCCGCCGAACTCGCGAGACGCGGCCTGCACTTGAGTCGTGAAGATTAAGGCATGCCGCGCATTCATTAGCCTCCCGTGCCACTCGCGCCCTTTGTCTCAGCCACTTGGGTACGCACTTATCCCGGCGGAACGAGAACTCCTCGGGACTGCCCTTGGGGAGCCGCCGGGAACGCACGGCTCTGATTATCGAAAAGCACCGGCTCAAAAGTGCCGCCACAAAAGAGTGTAAATTACCTTTCTTTAGCAAATTGGACGAGTGGGGGTTGCGACTTTTCGTGCTCAGCGAGGAACAGTTCCACCGGTGCCACTGAAACTGAAAAAGAGTCCGCTTATTATTTTGGTGAAAGCGCAACCTCCCCCGCAGTCGCTGCCTGCCGACTCACCTGAACTTGACACTCGCGGATTGCTAGATCCAGTCCCTCGAGGGCAGCCACGGTGACGTCACTCGCCTTGTAGCACAGTTCCAATTGATCCTTGGTCAGGCCCGGAACCGAGCGACAGGTTGCACGCCCGTCTGGGACCCCTTGCATCCTGCAACAGTATTTGGATTTTTTTATGTAACATCATTTAATTAATTAGTCATTTATCAAAAATGGTTAAAACAACTACCTTGAAAATTTACGTTACTCTGAGAAATCTATATTTATAATTAATATGAAAAACGCTGTAACAGAATTTGTTACAATTTTTTGACAAATAAATAAAGAACTTTCAGTTAAAATAAATTGTAGCTCTTCTTTTCCAACTTTTTATTAAAATTCTAATATAGGGTTTATAGGATTAATATATTAAGTACTACTTATGTTTTTCATTATATCTTAGAACGTACAAAGAGCTCCTCAGTTTTGGCAAGATGGTCCTTCCCCAAAAGCGAAATGTTAATTTGAAATATTTGAAATTTGAAGCGACAAAATATTGTGAGCTCGGAAACGAGAGGAGCAGATAACACATCTCCGCTGGGATATAAATTTCGTCAAAGAATCCAGGGAATTTTCCAGTTGAACTGAGGCATTCTTTGCTAATTAAAACATTGCTCAGTGGCATGTGGAGGGCGGGAGGACCAAAGGAATTAACGTAATCGCTGGCTGCATCTTTCCACCTTGTGTAACCCTTTTCCCATCCAAAGCCAGTACGAAATAACTGAAACTTTAAATATCGTGCCCAAGTGGGCACTCCTGCCCTTTCACCCTTCTCCTGTGGCGTCAAGATGAAATCAGTTTCATGCGAAATTTGAAGCCGACCAGTTCGGGAGGGTTCGAGGTATGAAGACATCTAATGTGACGCTATGTAGCCTGCAAATACAGACGCACTTGAATTTAATTAATTAATTACTTTTCCAGCCCTTTGATATGCTAAAATCCCTTAACAATATATTCTCGGCTTTTCTCTTTTTCGAGGCACGAAGAGATCCTCTCCAGAGGTACACAGAATTCCATCCGAGGTCGGAACTGTTGGGAATTTTCTACTGACGCTCGGTGGTACCCGAAGATAAAAGTATTCCATCCTCCCATGGACCAGATCCTTGGGTGTGTGTGTCTGTATTCCATCTATCCGCTTGACGAGGAGTTCCGGAGGGATTCTTATCTCGGAAGGCAGCTACAAAGGCAGCAGCATTCACAAGAGCTCTCGAGTAAAAGTTCGTCCAAGTAATGCATGATAGTTGGAATCTCCCACCCGATTAGATACCTCTAGCCAATTATGCCGGGCATGATCTAGTCTCCTAGTTGCGGAGTATGCTGCCCCGGTGGATGGTGAAAATTCCTCAGATGCCTCGTCCCTGCGTTCCTGCTCAGAAGCTAATGTTGCGGCTGGTTTCTGATTGAAATTGCTCCTTACAGGAAATTCTTCTCATCCCTGGCTCTTCTGGGAGCTGGGAAAGTTTCTTGACTTACGAACACGCCGCCTTCTCCTCGGCACAAATGTATCTTCAATGTTTACATGGTGCAAGTATTGTTATCTTTGAGTTTCCAGTTAAGTAGCGAAAATGTTACTTTGCACAAAGCATTTAGAATATTCAGATTACCTCCCATTTTCGCTGTAAATTGAGGTTAGAAATTAAGTGGGTAACGACGTCGTCATGGTATTGAAGTATGTAAACTAATTCGAGATTTATCGCAAGATGTTAGATATTAATATCTGGAAAATAATACCCCTTCTTTACACCTCAGTTGAACTACTGGACTATGTATAGAAACTAGGTGTATTAAGTGATAAAGTAGTAAAATCCACAAAACCAATCGGTCGCCTTTTGCGTAACTCAATTCTTTTGCTTCGTAAGATATAAAATATCAGCGACAGTGCACCTCATCAAGCCACTCATGTATAGCAACGTGTAATTTGAGGCGTTGCTTAAATTCGTAAAAACTTACAAATAAATTATGTTCACATTTAAGTTAATTGCACTAATTAAATGAAACAAATTGTCACAACGATACGAACCCAAGTCAAGTGTTGGGAATGTGTTAACGCGCTAAAACCGTAACAGTGTGAAATTGTTGCAATTAATAATCAAATCTGCCATTTAAGTCGCGCATTTAGCCGGAGGTGGCTTCGCGGGAATACATCAGGCGTAATTAATTACCCCCAAGATATATGGTAATCGTCCCCGCCGCGGCCATCAGCGGGCATACAGAGTTCATTGAATTAAATAAGGAGTACAGCGGTAATCAATTAAAAACACGAGGAGAGTGTCGCCGATATAAACCGGACCACGATTAAATTAGATGCGATGGGTAAATGCTGTGTTAATCTGCTTACTTTGGGTTTATGGGTGATTTTATTATTTTGTTTAAGCTCTGTGTGCCTCTATAATGATAGTTAACATATGAGTTGTTGAAAAAATTATTTAAGCTGGATGACGGATCATAGATCTATAAAATATTACTGAGAATTAAAACATTGAAGAACTCTATACGAAATGGTCCATCAGTATAATTTGGAAACTAATAATTTGGGTTTTCTATATTTCGTTATTGTAAAGTTAATTAAAGTTAAGTTAAAAAAAAGAGTTCTCAAATATCTTAAAACATTTTTAATATCTGAAGTAATAATTGTAAGTAATATGTTTGCTTCAATTTTAGATCTATGTAATTTCCGAGAAAGATCCAGCATACAAAAATATACAGAACGCATAGAATTGTGTGTGTTTCTTGCTGAGGTCTTGAAAATAAACAACAGAAAAGTTATCTAATATCTAAATTTTAGAACAAATGTTTTACTAAAAATTTTTTCGTAGTCTTACTAAGGAAGAAAGTATAACTCAGAACTGCAGGTAGACGAAAAATAAATCAAAAAAACGAAATCCAAAATTCAACAATCCAAAATATTTTTGATACCTGATCGAAATAAAACAAAATGTCTGTCTGTTGTGCGATCCGTTTTCAGTCTGAGACGACACGAAGCAGTTGATAAGCCCTGCGAAACGCGATAGTGGCTGGATATTTCGAACAGCTCTTTAATTTGAGAGTTGGTAATCTTTACATCACTCACATTATCGGTCGCATCGGCTGTGACGCCCGGCGATAACTCCTGGCGAAGAGTCCCGCGGGTTCATTAATTAATAAACATCTTGGCGAGTGATTCACCCCGTCCTTTTCCCTGCGCTGCCATTAGCCGCGGGCGCGAAACAGGTCCTGGCTCCGGAGCCGCGAAAATTCGTCCCAATTAAATGCAAATACTTCGTCAAGTTCCTCCGGAGAGGCTGACTCGTGTGAAAATCTCGGCTTTTTGCATTAAGGTGCGAAATACTTCGGCGCTGCTGGTCAGCAACAACAGGCCCAGAGCGCGAACGGGGCTAACTCGGCTCGTAATAAGAAGTGCAAATATTTCCGATAATCTTATCTCGAACGATGTCAATTATAGAATCTCGTTATGAAAATTTCCACTTTACCTAAAGCCCTTCTGCGCGGCCCTCGGGCTCCATGAGAATTTTTGCCCATCTCGTGTCGAGCGTCTAATTTATGGAGGGCTGGCGGGACTGCGGTATTCCGCTGCCGATGTCTACTTAATTCGCAAATTTGTTCTATATTTAATTAATCAGATTTTGACAAAATTAGTGGAATTCCCGAGGGTCCAGGGGTCCGCTGATGCTGAGCCCCTTCGCGGCCCAAAGCATTTGAGAAATTCGAGTTACTCTTGTTCCCATGAGTTAAAGACATCACTTCGGAGGTGGTGCTGCAACAGTTCCCTACAACTTTTTGTGTTGCAGTCTGCCGGACAAAATTTTTAGCACAATTCGTACGGTCGGAATGCAAAGACTTTTTATAATGACTCCCCGGCTGATCCGCGTCCAGAGGACCTACGAAGGCTCCTCCAGGGATCCTAATCCATGAGAAAAGGTTCGCATCGGATCCCGCGACCTGGCGCATAGTAATATAAAGTTATGGTTTCGACAGGCGATATGGCGGTTTGTTTGGACGGCGGTGACCAGAAGTGGGACAGTCCTCGTTTTTGGGCCGCATTCCCGCCCTTCCGAAGTCACGTAGCCGCGCACTGCGAAATAAGTAAACTTTGACCACAAAGAAGAGTCCCCCGCCGAAGTCGTGGGCCGGGACAAAGCGCGGTCCGCACGATGACAGGTAAAATTTGTTCCATAAAAGTTATTTCTTCCCCGGAACTATCATTCTCATTTGGAAACTGTAACGAGTCCAGGTGCATGAATGGAATACAAATTCATGAATTAAGCAATTCAGCCACGGCCAGATTTATCGCCAGTGGCCAGAGGTACATCTAGAGAACGAGATTAAGGCCGTAATTCATTTTAACTTTTAATGCTCGCTGGCCAGATCGGCCCGATAAAAAGCTGCTGGCTCGTTAAATCCGGGCTATCGGAGTCCGCGGAGCCCCGCGAGGACCACGGACCACACCTCGTCAACAATTGTGCGTCATTTCCTCGGAGTAATTAATTCCGGACCCGATGGCGTCTCAGTCTAGGATGTGGTGCCTATTCCGAATTGACGCCGCATTACTCATAAAAAAGATGCTGCCGAAGTTGCTCGCTTTTGCGTCCTCCTCGTAAAACTGCTCCTTGACTTGTCTTCGGGCATAAAAGAGTTAATGCCTCAAGCGTAAAAAGCAGCCATCAAACGAAATTTATTGTATCATTCAGGAGCCGGACCTTTTTATTCCGGTAAACCAGTTCGAGATTGTCTCAGGCTTTGACCACCTCGTAAAGGTCCGCGGTTAATAGGAATTCGCCAGTGGATTTGTGCCGGACATTCGTTCGTAATGAAATGAGTTTACATCATGTTATGAGGCCAATTGTATGCGAATTGCAAGATTGGCTTATCGCAGGGAGATCTCTACAAAACATTCAGTGGTCTTTTGCAAATTGAAGGAGTCTCCTCAGTTTTTAATATCTCATATTGCCCAGGTATATTTTTAGGCCAGATGGACCTCTTTTGTGTTTGAGGATTATTAAATATGAGTATCAAGTTTTTACGTTCCATAAAACCAAATTAACTTAATGATCCTCATTAAAGTAAAATAATGGAATTATAACAAAACTAAAAAGAGGATGTTAACTTATTTGCTTTTAGGGCTGCGAACCTCATAGTGGAAAACGGAACTTTTATGGGATAGTAGTTATCCGTCTGTTTGTCTGTCAAGGTCGGTTTTCTCAGAAACGGCTTGAAGTATAAGTTAAAATTAGTTTCGAATTTTAAGCTTCATATCTACCATACTTCTGTAAAAGAAAATAAATTTCTAGTTTAACGAAATAAAAAGATTGAGCCTTTTAAAACGTGTGATCATACTAAAAGCTCCACTCACTGACTGATCATTAAAACAAATCGGTAAAGTATGTACAGCGACTCATAATGCCTTTAAATATGTAGAAATAATGTATATTGTGTTATTATGTATTCGCTCTTTATGAATTTGGTTGCGATTTTGCACCTGAAAAATAAAGTTATCATGCTGATTGAAAATCTACCCTTAGTAATGTGTAAATCACAATCACTGTACACTTTGATTTTATGGAAAAGCAGTCACAGCACCATGTATGAGTTTTCGAAATTTTGAATCAAATTGAGAAAAGCGGTTTTAAAAATCTACGTCAGAGCGAAAAAAGAAGAACTTCCTTGAGGAGCTCTTAATTTCTAAATTTAGATCGAGAATTACGTCTTTTCTGCAATTATCAGCCCTCCCTGGCCTTCCCGGTGCTCGTAGTAAATTAAGGCGCCAAAGTTGTGGAGGTCGGTAATCAGCCCCAAAGTGCAACAAGATTAAAAGGTAAGAACGGGGTAATTGTTCTCCTCATGACATTCTTTTCTCTGTGGCGAGAAGCGCGTTTCTGAAAGCGGCGGCGTCACCCAAGCATTTCGCTGCAGCCATCCTTTTAGCCCGTCGAGTCCTTGACGCGCGCGAATGTGCCGCCACCCGACGTACTCGCGTGTGTGCATCTAGTTAACGCGGCAAAAAGGCAAAGGCCGCACACAACACAGCCGCATAAAACAGGAACAATGTACGGAGCATGTACGCAAAACAATCTCGTGAGGATTTAATTTGCATATCAAACAGAAAAAAAGCAAGGAAAGGACTCAACTTACCACTCAACACTTGCCAGAAGTATCAGAAGGAAAAAGTGATCTCCCCTCAGGTAAGACATTTTGGCTGATGTCAATGTTTCCCTTGTTTGTCAGGTTTGAGAGTGTGTACATTTTCGCGAATTCATCAAAACACAAAAGAGTTGCATAGAAATATATTACCTAGCCAAATAGTAGACAACTAGCATCACTCGGGGGCGGCCTCGGGCGGAATCGCGTTTCGTTAAAAAAATCGAGTATGAGGCGAACTAGGACGAACTAGGGCGCACTAGCACAGCACTGGAGAACGCACCACCACGCACTTCACACCGGACATCCTTGGGCACCTCCGTTCGGTTCGGACGCCGCGAGCGAGATACCTCCGAACATGGACAGTGACATCACACAGGGGTTCACTTTGGCACCAGCAATCGCCCGGCAATTTGGCGCAATTCTCATGATATGCGAACAGCGACGAACCTGGACGCGGGGTGTGGGGTCGCGGCCACTTGCCCAAAAAGTCCCCCGGGTGGGGCAGGACCCCAGAGCACACCTCGCGGACTAGCGCGGAAACCTGCCGGAAAAGCTGCAGACACTGGTTACCATGCTAATTGTAGCGAGTCGCGGCAGAGTCTGCATGTGTCTGAAGCTGTGTCTGATGTGTCTGCCGGATGGACCGATCTCTCGGCGGCGCGGCGCGGCTTTTTTTCTGGTCCCAATCGCAATCAAGCACTCCGGCACCTTCGGGTTCACCTCTAAGCATTCTAAGCTCCACTCCGCGATGGATTCGGTTGGCCAAAGTGAGACAGACAGGCTAAAGCATCACGCGGCCGTTCGCGCTGCGATGCGGTGCGCGGCCATCAGGTCGAATTGTAATCCGCGGAAAGACGATGACCAAAGCCCGGGTTCTGGGGCCGGCTCAACGAAGCGGCACGCACTCGGGCGGCGTGCCGGGCACGCACGGCGGCCTTCAGCAGCACCAGCAGCACACTTCCCGCTCGGCCATGCCGCCGCCTCGCGTCTGTCCCAATTGTCCTGATCGAGCTCGCGGGGGTCGCCGCCCGGATTTAAATAATCACCTTATTACTCACTAATTAAAAACGCATTTGCGTTCTTCCCCAAGCGGACGTGGTCTGAAGGCACTGTATAAACCCAAAGGGTTGTCTGTGAGGACTGAACTAACCGAAAAGGGTTTTCGGCAGAAAGACAACCCACCCGGTCGGGATGCAGCTCTGCGCGGGTCGCGATCGGTCGGGATATCCAGCGGGATTATTCAGGACTCGCCGCATGGAGCATGTGCGGAACGACGGCGGCTGAATAGCAAACCCGCTGGAACGAACCCGTCGCCGATGTCAACCCCTCCGAGAGCTGCAGCCTGCAGTAACTCTGGTCCTGCGACGCCGTGCGTCCCCGGGACAGGCGAAGGACAGAGATGACGAGATCCCGGCGCCGTGGACCGTCGCGAAGTCCCGGGGTTAATTATAGATAGAACAAGCGGAATGAACGACAAATTGCCCAGAATTAAGTTGTCCTTGCGATTGCTGTTTAACATATCAATTACCCCGGAATACACGCGCGCGGAACCTTTCGAACCCTTTCCTGGCCGGGTCAAGGGGGAACCGCTGCGCATATTTCCACATGACTGGCCTCAGACCGCATGCTGAAGGCTCGTTCCCTTTTGTGAGGAACCAGGGGAGCGCTGCGCTCTATCACACTTGTTTATCTTCAAAATTACAGGACGATTACACATTTACAAACAAATGAGGTTTCATTGAAATTTCACGCGGAATTTCTAGAGGGGGATATTCTACATTTATCCCTAAAATCTCCGGCTTTTAATCTGATTTTAATATTTATTTATATATGTATAAGCAGCTCGAAATACACACTGAGAAATATTTCGTTTAGATTACATCTTGTGTCTGCAAAAAAAATTATTAATTTTAGGGAGTAGCAGTGAAAACTGGATGAATTATTTGGCGATTTAAAACGTATCTTTGATAAATCTCTATTAAATACAATTTATACAAAAGAAGAAGAGTTCAGAAAAATAGTGTAACAAGAAACTTGGCCAAATGTAGTACATCTAAATATGCAATTTAAATATTAGAGGTATTGGAAAATATCTCTCTTAAGGATTATTTAAGTTATCATTTATTTCTAAAGAGAAAATGAATGAAGATTATTATAACGACTTCTATAGCAGCTACATATCAATTACCTTTCTATAATCGAAAATAATTCTAGCTCGTGGCTTACGGTAGTGATTGAAATAAATACTGGGAGCGTCTTGAACGTCTTTAACTGCAAATAATTGCGCTATTCCTTAATTACATAGTAATTTCCAATCATAATGGCCATGAAATTTAGCGGAAGTCACCTTTCTGGGTAAAATGTAAAAGTAAATGGGCTCTTGAAGGTACGCCACCTTTTAAGGGGAATTTCTCCGCCTAGGGCGATTTTTAAATGAACAAAACCCATAGAATTCCGCGATATTATTTGCCCGAACAAAGGCCTCAAAATTGTTCTGCCTTTTGATAAAAGTGTCCGCCAAATGCACATGCCTGCACACTGTACTCGGGCGTTTATTGATTCGCTCCAGTGCAATTTGGCCATTGATATCTCGGATCGCACCAGAAATTGCTGATTGGAATTGATAAAAACTTCCGATCATAGATCGTAGCCCAGTTGCGCACTTGCGGTGTGCGCGGCGCAATTACGTCGCGCAACGCACCGCGCCGGACCTGTTGAGTCACTCTGTGACCCAGCCCACCGGCGGCCGCGCACTAACAACGGCCGATTTTTGTTGTATCATTTTTAAGATGAATCTAAGCATCGTGCAGCCGCGGACGGCGTGTAATTTACGGCCGCGGGCTAAACGTGTGTTAACACCCTGTTCGCTCGGCGTAATCACACGATATCGCGCCAATAGAGGGCTCTCTACCTACCGCACTGGGTCTTAATAAAATAAGAAAATCCATTCGCCTCATATAGTTCCGTGGGGCATTCACGGACCCCACTTGACCGTGGCGAATGGACGCTGGCCGGCTTCCTCGGCCTTCTCGGTGTCTGCCCCGTGGATTTTATAGGGTCCGTGGCGGCCAATAGGCCGAAAACCTGCCCGCAATCAAAATTCTTGAAGAAATTGCTTGACAGAGTTTATTTGGACTCTGATTGGATGGGTAAACACCCGGCCGACGTGTAAATAAGAGCCCCGATGGGCCCCTTGCTCACAGTAAATTCCAGCAATTGAGCCGGCTTGACGCTAAGTGTGGGAACCGCCAACGTACCTCTACCTGTAATTGCAGTCGTAAATTAGGTGTGGTCCTCACTTTTAGCGGCGATGAATCTTCTGCGAAGACAGGAAAGCGTTCATTTGTTAATAACTTTACGAGAAATCACTTGTTGCGTCTAATGACTCATATATCACCTCGCGGCGGACGAAATTACTCACGCCGCGCAGGAGTGGAGGAGCTCCTTCTTCGAGGTGGGTCATCGCTGGCCGGTGTTCGCGAAAGGTGGTGCCATTGTTCGGCTCCAGGAAGGTTTTATTGTCCTGGACACCTTGGAGCTATTTCACTTCTCCGCACTTTGTTTTATACAACACGGCTTACCTTTAGTTAAAACCATATCTAAATGAATTTAAGTATATTTCTTGATGTTTCAAAGTATTGATTTTCACACCTTTAAGTAGAATCGAATGATTGATTTGCTAATAACGACTCTCTTTTGAATTTAGAAAAATATACAACAACTTAACTAAATTAACTTCATTTGCTACAAAATAATTATTTTAGTAAAAGTTAAGCTATTAATATTTTTTATTTTACAATTTTTACTTTATTTTTATAATTGCTGCAAAGAATGAATATTTTAACTTAATTTAATGTGCCTTCTTTAAATCAGGAAAAATAATATATTTATTTTCGTATATGACAGAAATAATTAAAGTAATTCATGCGTTAATTTCGAATACTTTTCGACTATTTTAGCCGCATTTTCTCGTTCTGGAATATTCCACGAGCGACTGTGAATTATACAACAAGAAATCCACTTTAGTCTCAGCGGCCCTAAGTGCGTCATTATTAGCTTTTGTCTCCCATTAAAACAGCGGGATCCAATTTCTGGATTGTACAATAATTGCCTCCGGATGCGACCAACACTTGAAACCTTTGTTATTTGATTGTTGTGCAATTTTACCCGATTGTGGGTTGTCGATTGTCGACAACTGCACTGTGTTTTTGATGTATCCCTGCAACTCTCCGACGACAAAAACGTAAAACAAAACAAAAATGCAGTCTAGATGGAACCCACTAAAAATATCTCTATTTTGCTGAAGTAGCGAGCAATTTTAAGGCCGAAGTTTATTACTGGCGCATGGACTGCTTCATCGCAACAAGTACCCTCGGGGTGAAATCCAATGTCAAAGAGAAGCCGACTTTCACCCCTTCAGCGATATTAACCGAATTACACTCTTACATCACCCTAGGATGACTACAAAAATAAGATAAGTGCCCAATTCTTCGTGCAGGATCTCCTAAGAACTGGAAATCTGATAAAAAAATCTCAAGTGATCTCCTTTCTCCCGTTTTGTGCTTTTTATCTCAACCGTTTCCGCCTCTTGCAATTTGATTGTGCTAATTAGCTGCATCCTGGAGTTAGGTTCAAGCATTTTTCTAGCGTAAAAGGACTCGCGAACTTTTTTCTTCTTCCTACTCGAACGTTTTAAAGGGGACGCACTAACTAAAATGTTTTAATTCGCATTTTTATTTTTTTGGGATCGTATACAAAGACTATTAAAAGACAGTAAATATTTCATCATAAACAAAAAATTCCAGAGTAATGTGTTCAAAAACCATTTTAAAATTTACTAAACATTGTTCCACGAGATTGGGTAGTGCTTTACATAAAAATATTATTATGTTATTTTAAAAAAATTAATATATGTATTTTAAATTGTAGATATTTGTGATGAACATTTTGCTTTTTTTTTAGTTTGGTTGTAAAACATATAAGAAGATACTATAATAGTTTTCAAATTTTGATGGGATAAAAGTATTATAAAATGTCAATTCCTGTTATTTATTATAATCCTGTTACGAAACTAACTGTCACGATGCTGACATTGAATTGTAACTGTGGATTTGTATTGCTAAAATAAAGACTTTTGTCTTTTCAAACAGAACCCTAAAAATATTATCAAATATGAATATTAATTCTTCTGTTAAAAATAGTGAAGCGCACAACGAAAATTTTGGAAATGTTTGTTTTGAAAGAAAAAAATTAGTAGTTTGTATTATATATTTTCATAATCTAGTCATATATTATTAACTAAATATTCAATTCATCTTTAAAAGTGCTTACTTTTGCAAAATCAAATTTCATGGGCACAAAGTATTTCTGAGTATTTTTAAAATGAAAATAATTCGAGAAATTTGTCCGAAAAAATTATTGCGGCTCTGCAAGTGAAAATTCCACTAACTTACTCGAAATAATTTGCCCAACCAGAGTGCAGCCGCATCTTATGAATTCAAAACCAAAACAAGATTGAAATTCCTCCGGGGTATACTGGGAAAGAGCCTTTCACATCTCACAAAGGACAATTTCCGTACGAAAAATTGGCGCTGGCCGCAACGAGAAGTTCCCAACGAAAATTCCTGGAATATTCGAAATTTCCCAAGAGCCGCCTCGCCCCCTGGCCGTGCGCCTCTTCCATTTTTTATTCGCTCCTCAAGCCGCTGACGAAGAGCTTGATGGAGACTCGCTGGGATCCCCGGGGACCAACCAAAGCCAGCGCCTTTCCCTCGGCTTGCTGCCGCGCGGTGTCGCACACACGGAGGCGTTGTTATCTCCGCATCTGCAGCACTGCACATGTGCAGCCCGGGAGCGCGCCGTCCTCGCAGCGAGTGGGTGGAGTTAAGAAGTAAATAAGAATCGGGAAAAAACGGGAAGCACACACCCAGACGCCTCGGCAGGGCGCTGAATTCCGCCGACTCCCGCGAGTGTGCTTCGCCCGGCGGAACCCCGAAACGGAGATCGCCGGGGAACGGTGCTGATTCCTGGGCCGCGGTGCCGACCGCGGGGCCACGTCGCGAGCTCTGCTCGTCAAATGTTGCAGCAATAGTTGGCCAGACACGGTGCACTTCGCCGGGCTTTTGCCGCTTCACGGATTTCAGGTAAACGTGGAACTCGCGCCATCAACTCTGCTTTTGGATTGTTCAGTCACAAATGTCTAAATACCAGGTAGGCAGTCTAGTTTAGAACGATATGTTTATATATGTATTATAACAACTACACTTCAATCCTCTATGGTATTTTCTGCCCAATGTTATGGCGTTAGCAACTGGTATGGCCTTTTTAATTTAGGTGCATTTAAATAACTTTCGAATCAGATTCAGTCACAAGTTTAGCTTTTTATGTTGCGAGATGTTCTTGTCATTATTAAAAAGAAAACGAATCTACATTATTTAGCTTCAACATAATTCTATATGTGTACTATATATATATCAAAAAATTTTACTTAGTTTTATAATTTATTAAAACACGATGTTGCCAACATAAAACATGGAATATAAACCGGACTTATAAATGGGTTTTTCGTAGAATATTAGTCCTGCCCACATTTTTCGCAAATTTACTATACTATAATGTTTAGAAAGGAGTATTTAAAATTCAAATTTACTATTGGAGTATAGATAAATTTTTAAATAACGTTTTGAGAATAACATGTTTCAAGTAGCAAATTGTAATGTTTAATCTAAATACCTTCTCAAGGAAGTTAATTCAGGAATTGCATTATTTCCCTTTTTAAATACAATTGTTTTATTACATAACTATCTGCCTGTTTTGAGTGTGCAACATTTATTTTCGCAAAATATTGATAAACATGTGCATAGTGATTGCCACTAAAACCAGAATTTCTTAATTTACTCTCTCGACTTGTTTCCTTTAAGTCAGTTAGTTCGTGCAGCTCCTTTAAGGCGATTAATTTCCACCGTTTTTTGTTTGCACTCACTGGAAGCGAGGGCATTAAAACGATTGGACGCATAATTATGCTAAGCCGATGTCAAATGATTGCTTCGCCAAGTTGAAAATTCCTCAGCATCACCTTATACAATTAGTGTGCTTAAATAGAGCCGAAGGGCGCAACCAGATAACCCAACAACATCAATTACAAAAGTGCTGAGATAAAAGGATACGAGATGAATTCTAACAGCCTCGGTCAAACCACTCATCCCAGTTCTCACCTTCGCGACTCCGTCTTCCAGCATCGCGGAACAAAGCGGCAGCAGCGCCGCGAGATGATTGCACTGGATGGATGCACAAAGAAGAAGGTGTCTGGACCACTGGTAGTTGGGCCCATGTACTCCGATACATACCTTGGCCAGGTACGGCGTCCTCGTCCTCGTCCTCGTCCTCGCCGCGATCGATATAAAAATGTTATGAAGCACGAATGACGATGGGATGCTGCGCGGCCGGACCACGGCGCGGAGATGACGCCGCGGCCCTCCAGCCCCCCGCGCAGATATGTACTTCTGTGGTAAATTTTATCTTAACGCGAAAGACCTCACACGATGCAAATCACGGTTACGTATTGATGGAGGCTGATTATGTCTGCTGCCATTGCCGTGCCGGCGCGCAGTTATGAATTCCTAATTTATGGGCCTCTCTGATTCTTTATTGGCTTTAATTGTCCAGGCCCATGGATGGCATTAAATAGGAATGGGATGGGATTGTCAGGATGCCGGAAAGCCTCCTCGCAGCTTTTTCTCGTCCCGGCAGCGAAGGTGATCGAAGTTTAGAAATTAAAGGTTTCACTTCTTGCCTCAGGTGATCTTTATTTTCTAATTCACTTAGCCTCAACTCCATACATTTCTGATTTTTTATTTTCTTGTTATAAGTTTTATCTTTTAGCTCGAGGACAATAAAATTTACATTCTGCTTGAACTTATTCTTTTATAACTTTATTCAAAGCAAAAACTGACGTTGAAAAAATTTTTAACAAATATTATAAACATTGTTTTTCGTTTTGACTACTTTCAAATACGCCGTACAACCGTGGAGACAAAATAGACTAATTTTAAATAAAAATTGTAAAAATAGTCAGGAATGCTACGAATTCAATATTTATATCTAGCTCATGTTTTCTCATATTTTGAAACTATTAATTCTCTTTCATTCTTTAAAAACTGAAAGTATAACAAAAATGATCGTTATAATCAACTGTCATTAAAATCGTCTGTGAATAAATTAAAACAACCTTTAATTCGTTGATGGATCTTCAGGTATTCGAATTAAGTTTTGTTTACCTTTTTTATAATCTTCATCTAATTTTATTCCAACAAAATACCATCCTCTGAGAGTAAAACCGAAATATCCCTCGACGCGAGAAGAAGGTCGGTTGTCACCGCATCTGAAAATTTATTGGAATCACTTTCGCGGCCACTCATAAAATAAATGTTCCTTTATTGTCACACCTGGGGTAACCCAATAAACTACTGCGCCCAGCTTGGCGTCATGTAGTCCATTTTACGGGTTCTCATAAAAATTAATATACCACAGGCATATCATTATTTTTCACTGCGCTTCTTTTACGGTCGTATCAGAGTTATTTTGGCATAATGAAGTTCATAAAATCTGCCACCCAGCACGAAAATGGGAACCGACAGTCGGTATACAGTTTCGAAATGACCATCGGGAAGCCAGTAGAAGAGGGTAATAAACGTCAACACCTACCCAAATGGACCCAGGATCAGAGGTAATTAATCAAAGGGAAATAATGGACCTGCTGGGCGCTCGGCTCAGGCGCTCTACCTTTCCACTTTATCTCCGGAGCGGCCAATCATAAGTCATCCTCGCCCTGCGAAGGCTCATCCTTCGGGACCTCAATGCAGTGGTCATGTAAAATTATCTTGTTCTCGTTTACACCAATCGAAATGAAAATGTTACGCAGCGGGTGTTAATGTATCAACATCTAAGGCGAGCCCTTCATCCGACGTGGAGGTCCTGCCGCACGTCTTAATAGGCAATTTTTTGTCCTTTATTTTCTGGAAAAAAATGAGAAATACCTTTTGTACCCATTTGTTTTGCGAAAATTATTATACCAAATTAGCCCAAGAGGTGCCTACCTTCGCGCTATTTTCCCAGGTGACTTGCTCGGACATGACGTGCTCCAGGTATGAAGTCGTCAAGGTATAAAAAGAGGCGATTTCACCTTCGGTATCGACACCGATCAGATTAGCTTCTTTTGGGCTAAGTAACTTTCAATCAGAGCACCACTTCAGGCGTTTTCACGCCTTCTAATTAGGGCATCAAAGTGTCAAAAATATTTGTCGTTTCATTGAGCGCTTTCATGGGTTTTATGATTGGGCCCAGCACCGATTTATTCTCACGCCAAGGTGAGTGCAAAACTTGCAACGTAAGAAAGGATGCGTCAACAAATTGGCCAAATTGGTGGGCGGTCCCATCTTAATCTTTTAAGTCGTCATATCTTCTCGTAAATTCGTTTTGTCAGGTCAGAAATTTAATTCTTTGCAAGGGTTGTCTGAGAGATGGGTATCTTTTGGAGCCGACTCTTGCAGATTTTGTTGATTATACTCTACATTCTGCTGAGGTCGAAAATATAGAAGATATTCAATTCTGGCTGATATTTGTAGTGATTTATTTTATTTGACCTGATTTAGATTAATGGAGTTTAAACTTTTGGGAGCTCCAAGAATATGTTTCTTTTAAAATTTTGTTTTTATACTGTAGGTATAAAAAGAAATTAGAAGATATATTTTTTAACAATACTGCTTTTGCGGACAAAGAACTTTTAAAATGTTAAAGAATCAAAAGTTTTGAACATTTCGTATTATATTCCAGATTAGTGTGTCATTATAAAAACGGCAAGACAGACAGAAATAAATCCCCTTAATGATGAATGAATATTCCGCAATTATGTTTATTTTTGGGGTTATTGATCCATAATAAAAAACATGTTTTTTATAACTGCAAGAACCCTCCAAACTAACCCATTATGAAAAATGAAGAATCAGAATGTAGGATGCATCTTAAGCAATAGGTTCGTATTTTAATTCTGCTGAGACGAGTTAATTTGACCTAAATCATACGAGGTACCGTCAAAATATCAAATTACGTTAAATGCTTTATAATTGAGCTTCTCATCGGTCCCCAGTCTGATTGAAATCATCAATCACAGCATCTCGCGAAATGAATTCCTGTTCGATCCCGCGAATCCCACGACAGTGATTAATTTCCGAGAAGCCGACGTACTTCGACCTGATTGGCACCTTTCGCTCGCCCCGCTTTGTTTGGCTACTTCTGAAATTCTGCTGGTTCACTACCCAGGAACTGATCCCACCTATGAAGGGGTCCAAATGGACCACTCCGACCCGCCAGCACGCTTTTCCTTTCAGCTGGGGCACACTCGATCCACTCG
The DNA here is from genome assembly GCA_959613345.1 of Tolmerus cingulatus. NCBI lineage: Eukaryota > Metazoa > Arthropoda > Insecta > Diptera > Asilidae > Tolmerus > Tolmerus cingulatus. The sequence continues at coordinate 1,858,388 of OY390707.1, read as the reverse complement.
TAAACCCAGCTGGCAAAACGAGCAAGAGGCGAGCGCATAAAAATCGACAGACCATCAATGACTCACTGTAATCGGCCCATCTCGTGTTATCGGGTTTTAATTGCTTAATGCGATCAGCTCAATGAAAGCAATGCCCGGAATCCAGCGAGGAGTGACGACAGCCCGGGAAAGCTCCCTGCCTGGAATCGCAGTGTGTCACAGGTAAGCGGTCGGTAGGCCGAGTGGGGCACTAATAAAATTAAATAAAAAAGTGATCGCTGTACCCAGCATCAGCGCGAGTGGGTCCATCTCCCGGGAGAGACCTACCTGTTATGCTAATCAGCCCGATAAATATCATTAAGAATGTCTGAATTATCGAATTATAAGAGGAGCCCGAGAGCTGGGACCCTATGTTATCTTTATGGTTTCACAAATTCCGTACTGTTAATTTCATTAATTGTGGTCCGTTAATAAATTTCTCATCATTTCTGTTGGTTACTTTGTCGTATGGCTGATTGCTCCGCTGCTCCTATGCGCCTGGACCTTTTTGGGGAAACTCCCGGGTGGCTGCTGGTGCCAGAAGTGGAGTACATTGACACAGCAGCATCACCTGCATGGTGATAATTTTTAGGCTCGATTGAATAAAATTATTCCAGATTACATAACAAAATGGCTTTAGTTAATCGCGGCTAATTAGTTACCTTAAATTAAAATATCTTTTTCGTCATTACTTACAAATTCGTACCTCTGAAAATTTTTGCATAATCTCTCAAAATAATAACGCGATGATCTTCAATTTTCGTTCCCCACAAAACATCATCATGATCTGTAATCACAGCAAATCCATTAATGCCGTAAAAAAGGATGTACCTTCTAATCGCGATAAAGAAGTGGCTGGCTGATGCCTTCCATACCCTTCCCAGGAGCCCTTTTCAAGCAGCCCGAGTTCCCACAATGTGCTATTATCGCTCCAGTCATCTACAATATGTCATTGTCGATGTAGGTTTGAAACATATCTGACATCGCATTAATTTGCTCGAATTACTCTGAATACGTCCAGCCACAGTACCGCGCAATTGCCCTCGGACAGACAATTTTTCATTCGCGGTCTTTCTCGTGTTTATGCACCAACATTTCAGGTGGTGGGAAATTATTTATCGTTTTTAAGAGGTAATCGTCTCAATGTGCTATGACTTCTCCCATATAGTCCAGCCAGTTCCTTTATAAATTTCCTCTTCTATATTTTTTTCTCATTTTTGAAAATAACTATTTTGATAACGCGATAAGAATGATCTTCACTTGAAAAAAGTGCAATCGCTTATCGCTAAGCAAATTGAAATTGAATGCAGGGAACATAATTCTTTTGCGTCCACTGCCCCTGAATGCGTTTTGCTCTACATTAAAACAGCTGCTCAGGTAGGAAATTAGCGACGATCATATAAATTATAAAATGGAAACATTTCAGAGGCGAGCGCCAGGAAAATGCAACTATACCATAAACACAGAGTGGAGGAAAAATCGTTTAGCACTTACGCACTTCTGGCTCCAGTTGCTCGTTATTTCTTAACGCCCTGTGCAACATCATCGTACATCATTCGAGACTTCCTCATAATCGGATTAATCTCAGTAAACACAATTATAATGTAAACATCTCGTAAATCTCAAGAACTTCTGGTGTCACTCCGGCGCGAACAGATTTGAAATAGTAAAATATCCTAACAGTCGCATACAAAATTTTACGTTCTCCAAATTTTGTTTTGCAGGAAATTGTTTTAAATTTTGTAAGAAAAATAGTGAAGATCCCGATCCTCATTAAAACTTTCTTATTCATCGGAGTAGTCTTGAATACAAAAGACTTTCCAAAATATAATTCAGAAAAAATAACAGACTTTTACAAACAGATTTCTAAGCATAATGCAATTATGTGATATTACAGCAGTAGGTATTAAATTGGAGCCATAACTTCTTCAACATCTTAGTTTACCTATTTCCAATCCAATTATTGAAACGTTCACTTTCCCTATGTATGAGGTAAACTCATCAGTTGCATCATTCCCCGGAATTCCTCGGAATCTTCGGCTGGATAAAACTGAAACTATATTGCCGAAATAAACTTTCTAATTTATTGATCGCATGTGTGGTCCTATAATTTGCTTTCAAGTGACACCTGAATGCTCCGAACATACCCATAAATTGCCAAAGTAACCTCTCGCCCGGCCAAAGTGGGTCCTAAAGTGCAAAATTCGCGACACCCATTTCTTGGCCGATTTATGCATGCAACTTTCAGCGAGAAGCGGTCGAGAAAAAGCTCATTCCAGTAAATATGCTAAGATTGAGACGATCGCGACGATCGCGGCGACCAAGACAGGGTCTAGAAAGTTTGGAAAAACACGCCTCGCGACGGTTACAGAAGCCACTGCCGTTGATAAGAGGCGACCTGAGCTACATCTTGATTTCTCCCAAGATATGCTTTCCTTGATTTTTCCGCGGGTGCCCCTAGACACGCATCTTAGCCGCAGCCTCCAGACGCGGGACTAGCTGCTGGCATCCGTCGTCGTCGCCGCGCGGGCCCGAGACGCGACGCGATTGTTTGTTGTACTGCGTCGCACTGGCCCGGGGTTGAAGGAAGGCCTCGCTTCACGCCGACGATAAATTTTTTACGGTGCCACCACTTGCCGTGGATTAAGAAGTTAATCTCGCGCCGCGCCGCGATCGCTGGTCCATGCTTAATTATAAATTATTCGTGCGACGCGCGGAGTGCCGCGTCGCGTCCGCGCCCGGCCTGCTCATGCGCCGCGCCGCGCCGGAGTCGCAGTCGCGCAGTCGCAGCGGCGGTTCTGTTCGGGGAAGCCGGTGGAAGCCCGGGGCCCCATTTCGTCGCGGCGGCAGCGCGTATGTATATGAGCGGCGCGAGTGTGTGCAAACAAAAAGTTTGGTTGGTGGCGTCGTGTGTGTGCTTTGTGTGGAAGCGGAATTGGAATTGGAACCCGAGCTCGCGCCGCGCTCCGTCCGCGTGCGAGGGAAAAGTCGCTGGATCCGCGGCGCGGCCGTTCGCGCTCCGTCGCCGCCATCAACGGGGCAGAAGTGGCGCGTTCGGCGGAAAACAAAAAGCCAAAATTTCGCATTTAACCACCTTTGGAGCGGTAACGATTTTCGCTCGACCCCCGAGCTTTAGTGGCAGTCGCATTATCCTAGCGCGAAGTTGCGAGGCGACGCACGCATCCTCTGGACCCCGGCGGCGGCTCGCGCGATCTTCGAATCTCCGAAAGACCTCTTCTTCGCCAGTTCTCAGTGGCGCGGCTCAAGTTGTGCCGGTTCCAACGTTCGGACCGCGACTGCGTTTAGTGGACAATTACCTGCGCCCGGTGTGCGTGCTGTGATTTTTCTGATAGACAAAAACGTGCCTTCGATCTCGAGCGCGGCCAGAAAGAAAGAGGCCAAGGTTGAGGTGGGCTCTTCCGAAACCGAGTGCTCCTCCGGCTAATTTCCGCTGCGAGGCTTAGTTCGCGGTCCAATTGCGGTGCTTTCGAGGGATTCTTATTTACTCGGCCCAACTATCCACACACATAAAACACATACGCCCGCGAAGAGCCGGTCGGGTCCAGGAGTGGTAGAAGTGACCCCGCGTCCCGGGGAGCCGCAGCTTTGCCCGCGGGCCTGCTATGGACCAAATGTGCTATTCGGAGTGAATTGTGGGCCAGGGCTCTTGCCACGTCATCGTCCTGCGCAGAGATATGCGGCTGGTTCTGTTGGTTGCGCTTCTCACAATCGCCATGCCAATTGAAGGACTACGATCGTAAGTAGCTCAGTAACTGCGACCTCCAAGATTTGAAATTAAAACGAAAACCGAAAACCGCCTGCTATCAGGTGCCCGCGTCGCGGCTTTATCTCTCCGCAGTGCAAACAAATACGAGAAACCCTGCCCTGCGATCTACGCGCTTTTAGAAAAATTAATTTAGCGATTGTTTGCACGTTATAAAAACCAATTAGCCGCTTCGGCGAAATTTTCGGCGAAATTTCGGGCGAAACTAGCTAGCCTTAGAGTGCAGTGACTCGATTTACAAAAAATATGAAATACTTCGAATATTTTTAGGTTTTATGACTTTTGAATGGCTCCGAGACGCTATGTAGTTAACTAATTATGTTTCCGGTGATAATAAAAAATTATGGAAAGTCCCAGCATTTGTGTGCAAATATGAATTTCAAAATTCATAAAGTTTTGAGCTACTTCTGCGTGATGATTTCTCGTTATAGTTAAGGAATTTCTGGTTTTTATCTTGAGATGGATTTTTATCGAGTTTTTTCATACCAAATAATCTAGCGCATCTTATGATGAAATAATTTCGAATTTTGTGATCGTGAAGGTGAAAACTTAAAGTTAAATAAAAGTTAAATTATCTTTTCTAATATCGCAAATCACTAAAAATTATTTTAAATTAATAATTTATATACATACCTCTTCTATTTGAACATTTTTTAGTTTCGATTTTGATTCTATACATTTTACTAACTTAATTTCGAACATTTTGTCTACATTTTGATTTCCTTTTTCATTTCTTTATATTTAAAAAAAAATCATAAGTCTTGAAATAAAGACTATAAGCGAGAAACAAATCTGAAATTTAAACTTTTTGGCTGTTGCTGTAGTACTTTCGACAAAAAGAAAAAACATTTGAACAAATTAATTTAACTATATTATCTCTGCTTTTAGCAGCCCATTACATAAATCAATTAGAAGCTACCTTTCTATTCCAGTTTCAGAAGTTCATTCAGAAATATGATTTGTCATATTTTGACGTAATTTTGTTCGCCCACTCAAGATTAGCCTGTATTTTTAGACGTTTTGTCGCCGAATTTTGTTGGAGACACCGCACGATTTGGTTGATTGACGAAACCAACAGGTCTCATTTAGAAAGCAGGAAATATGATATAAATTTGATTTCATAGGTCACGTGCATAAAATATATACTAAAAAAACAACATGTCACCAATCATTTTGGGTTTATTCAGGCGAGAGATAATTTAGCTACTTCCGATGTCTAGATACTATTTTAGTCAGTTTATTATGATATACTTAGATTTTATTTAATTTTAGAAAGGTTTTTAAATTAGTCATATTTATATAACGAGGATAATAATTTTGAGATACATTTATGGAACTAGATGCCTTCGAATTTAAGTTATTAAATTAGAAATAATTATATTTCACTAATTAGGCACACATACATTTGTAAAATGTTTGGTAAATTGTTAATATAGGTCCATCAACAAATCTGAGGAAATTAGCTAGTTTGTCAAATGATCTCAAAATAAAATTTATTCGAAGGATATATAACTACCCGATCTGCTTTATAAATATTCTCAGTTATTAAAAAATACTGTGTTCGAATATGCAATAACTTGTAAATGATATGTCTATAAATTAAGATTTATAAAAATCACTCACTTATTCCAACGACAGAACAAAAGAATTAAATATAAATAAATTACACGCTTATCAGTCGCTTTATCTTCTAATTAAATTGACAATTTATCAGTTCTAGGTGCCATTAATAAAAGTGGTTGTGAAATGAAGACCCTACTTCCTATAAATTTCTACTCCATCTGACAGACAACCAGTATAAATAAGATACTAAGAGATATAAAAATAAATTGCATTCTGTGATTAGTCTCTGTTTTATTGCAAATTAATTTTTTAAACGTTGTACGGTGTCACTTTATAAAATCCAAGGTTCTTTATTACACAGGAATCTTAACCGGCAAAATTTATTACCTTTTGATTAGTATACAGCTGTCATTATGCTCGAATGCTATGGAAATGAGGGCTTTTGTTTTACATTCATAATTAAATTCTACTCAATCAAATCAGACTGGTGAAGCAAAATGTTTGTTTTTCAATGAATCGTAAATTTAAGTGTTCTTTAATGAGAAGATTTTAATTCAATAGTGCGGATATAATACGGGAATTAATAGAACGATCTGTTTTGAGAGGTTCATTAAATATTATATGTATCAGATATGATATATTTTATGGCTCCGGTTAAATATGTAGAGAGACAAGGTTTGCTTTTATAGTCGGAGAGATTTTAATTTCTGATTGAATTAGATTCTATTATTAGTCATCGGACTTTTAGCTACCAGTAGAAGAACGCTTTTATGTCTTTTCGATAATTTTTTTATTTTTACGAGTTATTAATGAGAATGCTTCACTACTGAAATTTCTATAGATCAATATGTGACGGAAATAAGAAACCGGCTTTTACATTTTTCAGATTTGCTTTATGTTTCAAGAAAATTTCTTAGGTTTTTGTCATTGTAAAACTTACTTGTCTTTTTTTCTAATATATGTATGTACATATTAACATTTGGATTTCCAATATTATTTTTAAAATGAACTGAGTTTTCTTGGCTTGAGCCTCGTTTTAATATCCAAAATTAAATTCAGGCGATTCTCATGGTGTTGTTTACGTTCGATTTTCTTGGACTATCCTCTGTTTTTGTTTTGGATGTCAGTTAACTGAATTCAAATCAAAAGTAAATAGAAGACGTCATGGGTGGATTTCCTCATAATTTCGCGTAATAAAGCATCTTCTCTGATCTAGAAGGGATATGCAGGTTACGTTATACTTGGCACAATTCCTGCCGCCGACGGATAGACGTGCTCCAACAGAGTCTGCGTCCGGACATCAGAAGTTGGCTATCGTCTCACCTACGTCGTCGAATGCGCCTGATTTATGCGAGCCAACTCTGCGATCTAGAGGAAATGAGATCACTTAATTATAATCCAATTACAAATAAATAAATCATCAAACTCGCACCTCTATTTATACGCGGGACTATCGCGAGCTGGGACTCGCAGCGCCGCCGCCAACTCGGCCGGCGGAGGAGGACTGCGATCGTGTGAAGATCTTTTTCGGCTCGCCAAGTTTAAGGAAGTCACGCAAATGAGCCGCTCCAAAGGTGTCTGTTTATTTTCTTATATTGGGGTCCCGTGGGACTACGTGAGAACTGCAAGATGACGAGCGCGCCGGACAGATATGAGCTATTGCCGGACGGACGTGCCGGATCGCGACGCGAGATGAATTGCCGTCGCGCGGGGACGTAGACTAATAGCGCTCGCCTAATGAACAAATTCGTGCAATTGTGCGCCGAACGACGAAATGCGGTCTTCGGTCAACTATGGGTGAAATATAGTTGACAAGGAGTTGTCAACACCGGGCAACATAAACAATGGGTCCCAAGCGGTCGCCCTGCGATCCGCCATCTATCAAACTGTTAATCTGTATGCGGCGCGGTCGCGCGGTCCCGCGGATGCTGGATGAATGTCAGCCCGACTGGCTGTCTGCTGCGCGACTGCGGCCAACTGATAACAATCGGTCGTTCTGTTGACGCAAACGCATCTCTGACGAATTCTTAGCGTTTTACAGGCGAACCAGGTACAACAATGGATCTAACACTGGCAGGTAAAAGGAGCGGCGAATTCAGGGGCGTTCAACTGTCTTTTAATCTTGGACGTGGCTCCTCTGGCCAAAGTTTGTTCTGGAGGCAAAGTCACTTGTCTTGGCGTTTTCTCGTTTTTGTCTTTTGCGTGTGGGAACCTCTCATTTAGCACTCCCCGGCTGAGACCCAGGAATCGCTTCAATTTCGAGGACTGAGACCTCTTTGTCCACTTGTCTTCCTGCTTCGTTTTCCAATGGGGTTATTACGGGGAAACACCGAGTAATAACACCGATCAATTTACACTAAATTACTTGTTTGGATTGTGGAGTTGGGGCACGGCCACAATGCCGGCGACTGTTCGTCTTAATTGAATTGGAGAACTTAAACTGCGTAATTAAGGCGCGCATGCTGCCAGCCGCGATAGTTTGCAAATGAATCAAATCGCTCAAATTGACAAGTTTTTCCAACTAGACTATTATTCATCGCATTGCGTTTTCCTCGTCATAGACTGCTAATGATTTAACTTATGTTCACCCACAAAAAGCAGACACATTTGGTGTGATTCTGGGAACTTAATGGGAATATCCGAGTGGTTTTTGCCCTCGCAAGCAAACAATTTTGATGAGCTTTACGAGTAATGAAAAATCTAAATCCGAACAGTTCTGAGTATTGGCTATCTCAGAATCTGCGTAAATGCTCTTTGAATCGCTTGGGATGAGGGCTGTTTCCTGAAACTATTAATGGACACTTGCATCCATCACATGACCTTATTTATGAATGAAAAATAAATTTGCTTTACACATTCTGCACTTATGAATGACGGCCAGCTGCACATTAAATAAACTTATATTCGAAGAGCATGATCTCATAATCGCAAAAATGATTGATGAGAATAGCGACTAGAAGGTTAGTTTGCTAAATTTAAAACTTTCGCTTAATAAACTAAGTGCTCACTCATTATGTCTCAAAATATTAAACACTCACAAATCAGTGTTGGCTTATCGAAAGGTTTACAGAAAGATATTCTAAATTTTACTTTGTCTGTCTGTGAAAAAGTCAAGTCGAAAAAATTCAAATCTCAGTTCAAAAGAAGTTAGTTATAGGAAATTGTAAAACCTTAGTGGATACTAAAAATCGTATTGCCTTGTTAGTGCTTTCAATTTCCTTGCTGATTTGATAAAAAGGCTTCCCTCCATGAGCAATTCTAATTATCCTTGACAGTTGCCATGCGCATTCATCTAATTACCAGAGATCCTCTGCGCCGCAGGAAGCATGTGACTTAGTTGTTTTGGCACCTTCGGTGGGCTTGTTTACCTCCTCTGTCATTCACGACTATCTCAAGTGAGTGCTTCAGATCGTAAAATTGCTTCTTAAGTATTCTGAGCCCCCCGGGAGTGAGGAAAGTTTGTACGAAGCATCTCACCTCACGGAATCTATCCTGAGGTTTTATGCATTTTTAATAATTTTCATCTGGAAGTATAGGTGGTCGTTAAAGAAAAAATGTTTAAAGTAGTGGATGAGTCGGGGGTATTGAGGAAAATATAGTATATTTTTAGGAAAGTCGTAATGATTCGGATTTATTGGGTCAATGTTGCGTTTTATGTATATCATCAGCGAGTGGTTCTCAATAAAATCGAAGACTTTATACACTCGCCCGGCTTAATGTCTTGATTATTAGCGATAAAACTAGTTTTAATTACGGTTGCGTTTTTGCTCGCCCTCCTCGAACAGGAAGCTCTTAATGAACCATAAGGCAATGTGGGGTACTTCGAAAGGGGCTCAGGTGCTCCCCGGTGATCGTGTTGTAAGGAGCTCCGGGGTTTTTGCACAATAAAGTCATCTTTATTATGACGTCTTAGTGACCTGTAATTGAAATTAAGGTGGCTGAATGCAAGATCCATGATTTTCTCATCTTTATCTGCAAATAAAGCCCATGCCACAAAACTAGACCCTTAGCGCATTTGTTTACTTAACGACAAGATCAATTAAGACAAGAAACTCTGTAACTTATTCTGTAATTACTTGTTTGCGAATTCGCTAAAAATAAGTTTATTACCCGCAATCCGCTAACATGCAAGTTCAACTGGTAGCCAGTTAAATTGTCCACTTTGCGACATAGCCTGCAAAATTGTTACTAACAAAATCTCAGCGGGGAGCCGGGCTTAAGCCCACTCTCAAGTACATAGAAGCCAATTGCGGGCTTTGTCCCACTTATCGCCAACCGCAAAATAACCACTCGGGGCGCGCTCTCCGTGGCAGATACGCAAATATTTGATCTCTGGATTAGCCTGGAGGATTGAGCAGGCAAAATTGATCCCATCACCTGCCCTTCCCGATTAAGGGGGCCCTGCGGGGCGCGGCGGCGGCGGTGTGTCAACACGAGTGCATCTTCAGATGCTTCAAAGTGAAATTTGTTTATTTTCGTTTGTGTTGCTGTTGCTGCTTAATTCGCCTCAAGTTGAATGCTTTAAGGAGGGCAAATAGACACAGCCTGTTTATGGATTTAGTGCGTGGACAGCGAGCTTCGTCGGCGCCTTTTGTCCAATCGAATTTATTTTCTTTGATCCGGGAGAGTATCCCTTCCGTCCCCGCCTCTGGCCGGAATACGCTGGGTAAACAGGGATTTCGCTTGACGCGGATCGGATTCGTCTATCCGGTCATCATCAAGTGGTCAAGTCGGCCTCGGGTAAATGGTCCAGGACAAATACATCACCTCCTGATCCATCGAGTTCTCGGGAAAACGCCGTGTTTAGAATGAAAACGTCTATGCGTTCTGCTAATTCTCCGATTATGTGGAACAAATCCGACTCGCTGTTTGTTTACCTAATAATTCCCCGTATAATTAAGGCCATGCAAATTGTAAGCATTTCGAACCTCTCGTGCGAGAAGTTACAATTTCCCATTGCACTTGAAATCCCAATGCTATAAATATTTTGGACGTCAATCATTTTTGACGCAAGGAGGTGTTTTGGATCACCTGTCGTTAACGCTTCCAAGGTGAGAGAACATTTATAAACACCACCTAAACATGTACGTGCGAAAATAAATTTATCCCTTAAAATAGTTAGACAAACAAGCACACCTCAATATCTCATTTCGAAATTGCGCTGTCCACATTTTCACTCTAAGTCAAACAGATTTTGGTCGGCCGTTCGTTTGGCTGACATCGTGCCAGATAGTGGGAAAATCGGATACTTTGCAGACATGTACTGTATGTATATGTTTATGTTTTTATAGAAAAATTAATTATACGATGTACGATACTTTTTGTTATAATACATACACATATATATGTTTTTCTTGGATCTCATTCAAGCAGTTGTCACTAACTTTTCAAGATTAAATTTTTAATAATTAAGCTCTAGCAGTTTAATGAACTTTATAGTTGTTTTATGAAATTAATCATAAATTTGCGTAGCGGGGGTACCCCAGTGAACAGTAGAGGACCTAGGTACATGCGTTGATTAATATGTTCTTGTTCTTTAGAAATCTGATCTATACTTTAATGATAACTAAAAAAGCAGTAAGGCTTTCAAAAAAGGAAAGGAAGCAGTTTTAGTTTCATCAAATTAAAAACATGTCTTATAAGAATCAATCAAAAAGTTGGACTGATGAAGCAGCCAATTGAATAAAAGTGCATGAAACAATGACCGTCCCCTTTGAATGCTTGTAAATTTCAATAAGAAGATATAAATCACCCGTCGACTTCATAACTCTCTTTAAATTATAATTTGCCATTTTGCAGGGCCGAGGGCAGCAATGTGCTTCTAGATCCGAACTCCGTTTGCAAAAAGTCGCGTCGCCTCCGAGGGAAATTGCAGGAGATCTGTCGGCACGATTCAGCGCTTCTCAAAGAAATCATCAGTGGCATAAATCTGGGCTTCCGAGAATGCGAATTTCAATTCAAGAACCGTCGATGGAACTGCACTACTCAGCGCAAGAGCATGAGAAAAATTTTAATGAAAGGTAAGTACGACTTCATTTGGGCCCTGATTTGTGAAAACAATTTTCCCATTAAATTAATGAGGCCAGGGCTTGGATTCTGGATCTGGTGGTGCTGTCCTTTTTGGCTCATCTCCTATAGGTCGCGATAGAAACGGCGCTGATGGCTGGCTCGTGCAATAAATTACGGGGCCCTCGCGCAGATTGCCGCGCTGAGCTTGTCCGATTCGCGGACGTAATGCGCCGCGGCGGAACAGTTTAAATGGCCGACTTAGTTAACTAATGCGGAATTTATGGCGAAGGGCGGTAATTGCACTGTTTGCAGGGGGATGGTTAAGCCAGCAATATATTTCAATTTGGAGCACCTTTGAGCCTTGCTCTCCCTCGTCCTGCGGCGGACTGGGCAGCTCCTTGAAAATTTTTAACGTTCTCAGGCCTGTCCGGATTCGTTAGAAGCAATAACTCGTCGAGGTCGAGGATGCTGTCGGTGTCATTAATTATAAATGTTGTACCAGATATCAAACAGGACTCATCGGCGGTTTAATTGCAAAAAATCTAGGACTCATATCTCGCGAGCATCTCCCCGGTCCAGAAGATGGTCGCGAATAATTCCAGAAGCGGGCGCGCAGCCACTTTGATTGTAATTGTTCCTTGTCCGATTAGCCCGCAGGATGGGGCTCCTGAAGAGAGTCGCCCGATCCCGGCCGGAGATTTAAGGCCCCAGTTAGCCTTAGAATGTATAATTGATGTATGTACTGATTGTTTAAAAGAGACGTCTTGAAGCCCGCGACCTCGGATACAATACGTTCGCCCTGGAATAGCTGCGCGAACATGCAATAAATCTCGGTGCATCTCGCGGAGCCGCGGCGATGCCCGCGCAGATGCCGGAGTGGTTAAATGGTGGACAGCAAGTGTCACAGGGCGATATATTTTTCTGACTTTTGGAATTTTATTCTGTGTCGTTTCGCCTGCATTTGGATTTATTTAAAAACACAAAGAGCCACTGGCAACTGGCTCAAAATGACGTTCAATGCCACGTGAAATATCAAAATGTCGTGAATTTTTCTTCTTAATTGCCATGGGCTCTGCGCCGAGGTCCATTCCTCCGTCCGCCGTCTTCTGTGAGATGAGAAACAAAGAGACGTGCTCGAGCGCGAGGTAATTGCACGGTATAATCAAATGCAAATGATGTAGTAATTGCAGGCGCAGTACTGCTGCCTGTCGACTTTAAGTAGCGTTTTGTCTAAGTAAATAGAATAAACCGAGATTATCTTTTCTCAACAGAGGCGTATTATGCTTTTTATGCAACATCTCAGACTGTCTTTTCACTTTGCATTTGATACTCAAATGAAGGACCTTTCAAAAATTACACCGGCCCATTCAAAAAAGGAATATTACAAGTTTAGAAATTTATGTACCAAAATATTACTCCAAAACAGAATTGCGTGCTTGTCTTTAAGAAAAAGTGCTTCACAATCACACGTTCATAGTATTGAATTAAAAATTAAGAAATATATTGAATTGAATAACATTTTAGAAATTGAAATTCTCCACCTTTATTTTATCCACCCTATCCTTGCCATTTTCTATAATTCCAGATACTCGAGAGACAGGTTTTGTGAACGCAATCACCGCAGCTGGAGTAACGTACGCAGTGACCAGAGCATGCACAATGGGAAATTTAGTTGAATGCTCCTGCGATAAAAATCATCCCCGTCGGAGCAGTAAGAAGAATTTGATCGAAGCCCTCGAGAGTGAGGCGGCTTCCAGTAGAAAAAATAAAAGCTTAGCCATAATCGACGGTGAGGGTAGGAACCACCGCAAAAGAGGAAACCGAAACGGCAGGCAGAAAAAGTTTCCCAAAAATTTGGTCCTTCCTGATGGCGAATGGGAATGGGGTGGGTGTGGCGATAATGTTAATTTTGGCTTCAAAAAATCCAAAGATTTCTTAGATGCGAAATATAAGAAGAGGAGTGATATAAGGGCATTAGTTAAAATTCATAACAACAACGCAGGACGATTGGTGAGTGCGAACAACTGAATTAAGAGATTTTGTTTCGTAGTAATAATAAATTCGTAAATGTCCTTACTTCGATATTCTTTATTTTGAGTTTTTAGTGGAACGCGTTTGAAAAATGTTAATATTTTTTAAATTTCCATCCATCTAGGCCGTTCGCGACTTCATGCGGCTGGAGTGCAAGTGTCACGGCTTGTCCGGCTCCTGCACTCTGAAGACGTGCTGGCTGAAGATGCCTTCATTCCGCGAGGTGGGGATGCGCCTGAAAGAACGCTTCGACGGCGCGGCCAAGGTGATTCCGCGGAATGACGGGAACAGCTTCATGCCCGAAGGACCCACCATAAAACCGCCCTCGAAACACGACCTGGTCTACACGGACGATTCGCCTGATTTTTGCCGCGTTAACCACAAGACAGGATCCCTGGGGACTGTTGGCCGGGAGTGCAACGCCACCTCCCCCGGAGTCGACGGCTGCGACCTGCTCTGCTGCAATCGGGGCTACGACCATCGAATAGTTAAGGAGAAAGTGAACTGCAAGTGCGTCTTCAAGTGGTGCTGTGAGGTAATTTGTAGCACTTGTACTGAACGACGCGAAGTCAACACCTGTAGGTAGAGATCCGATTTAGTTGTGTCGAAAAAACCATACCCACGAACGTGACAATTCTTTGGTGATATTTAGCTAATTAGCATTATTGTTTTTATTTTTAATATTTCATATTTTATTTGCCGCCACCAGATCGCTTCTCATTAATCCACTCGCTTTATTATCGCGCTGCGCTTTTCCGCCACTTACAGGACTCGTCGTGCTTGTATGTATGTCTCTTGTCTGGAAATATTACTTATAATGTTTAAATTAATTCCAAAGACTGATTATTCGCAGACTTTTGGGAGGAGCGTGCCGTAATTTAATTCCACTAGTTAATCGAACATTGTGACTGTATATAATGACGTAATAAATTATTTCGCTTTAGGAAGACTAGTCTTGTTCTCCTTTGAAATTTAATATAAACCGAATGAGACTAACACAAGTACATTCCCTGCGATTATTTTCAGCGCGAAATATATTGAATAATTCAATTTTAAGTTCGGATTTTTATAGAAAGCACTAATTAAATTAAGTTACATTTCAAATCGTACGTAAATCACCGCGGAAAGAACGATTTTCAACTTCTTATACGTAGTTCTGATTCCGCTACTGTTTTTTACTTTTAATGTGTGGTCTTAATAATCGAAAATGAAAATAGTAATAATGAAATTATTGGTTCAATTTTTTCATAAGAGGTAATCTTATTCGGCTAATTTTGGAACTTAATAAATCTTTCGTCGAACCCCGAATAGTTCCCAAAAAGGGATTGGACTCATCCTCATCCACTTATCAGCTCACATTATCTCGTCGATTTTCTGAATAAGATCACAAGAATTTCAGCATCCGGTGAAATTGAGGATTTCGTTGCCCGAAAAGATTCTGACTAATCCCAGCATACGTAGCTAATTAATAAGTGGAAACAGCATCGAGTAGATGGACCGATCTTGAAAGCGTTAAAAACACTCATTTGGTACCTGGTCCTGTGGGGTGCCTATCCCATGACACCTTAAAAATTTAATTTCAGGGACCACACACAAAAAGCCAGGAGTTATTATTTTGGCTCGCGTCGTTTAATGGACTCACCCGGGAACTAATTCCTGCCCTCTCCCAGGGATTGAGTTGGCCGAGGGTCCCGTCCTACTCCACGCACACCAAGCCATGGCCGGTCCGCTCCGCCCGCTCCGCCCGCTCGGCCGCGCGGCCCCTGGGATAGGAATTCAATGATGTCTATATTTTACGCGCCGTAGCATTACAAATTGCCTTCTAAAGGTGTTTCGGAAACTATTATTTACTTAATTTAGGAAAACGCCGCTCTCACACAGGGCTCAACTACCTGTGGCTAACCTGTAATTTACCGAGCCCAGCGTTATTTATGTCTTTACGGGCGCTCGCATCGGGGCATAGGCCGGGATGAATGATAGCAGATCAAATACCTTTTCACCATCGCCGCCGCCTCGTTCCCAAGTGCGATCGGCGGACCCGGGACCGGGACCGGGACCGGGAACAGCTCCTTGGTGGCGGAGTTCGTTAATGACTCCCATCCAGAATTAGTTAACATGTGTTGCGCTGGACCATGCATTTCCGATCTCTCGCTTTTTACTTCTTCTTCTTATTTGAATTTCCCTTTTATTTTTCATCGTTTTGGGGCCCCGGCCCCTTTGGCTGCGTGGTGCTGCGCTGATTTGCCTGTGACCCCGGCGCGATCTTACACCGCGAACCATATTTATTTTGCCCTTCCTCGAGGATACATAAAACTTTTGTTGTCAACATTTATTGAAAAGTCGTGCAGCTCGCTCGCTTCTTCCCGTGAGCTCGTGGCGCTCTTGGTGATTCCCTGGTCCCCGGCCAGTTTCTTTCTCTGGCCAGGATTAAATGGATCTGGATATTTATTAGATAATATCAATGAAATATGCCATCATCGCGGATGAAAAAATAATCAACGCCGGTGTTCTCATTTACTTTCTCGGTTCGGGTTCTCTCCTCTTCCACGCCAGGAGACGGCCAAGAGGCATGTGTAGGACGAGGATGATGATGCGAATGGAAATTAATTATAACAAATACGATCAGAAGTAATAAACTGTGTTTGGCAAAGTGGAAGGAGGGAATTTCCCGAGGGAAGTGCTAGGTGTAGTCGTTCTTCAGTAGTGACAAACAACGGCCTTAACAAATTCAAAAATTTCTTATTTAATTATATTTAACTATCTTTCTTTTCTTCATTTTCAGCTGCTTATCTAGAATATAAGTGAAAGTAAGAAGGCAAATTAGATCCGTCGTCGCTACCAAGAAATTGTTGTCAAGAAAATCGATTCTACTAACGAATGACTGACTTCTACATACATAAGAAAGGTAGGAGTTAAACTTTTAGTTAACAGGATTTGTCAGGAATTCAAAGTTAATTAGAAAATGCTCCATGCTCTTTCTAAAGTAAGCAAAATTTTTAGATAAGTTGGGGTGGAGCTATGCAAATTCGTATTTTTAAATTCTACTTACTATACGTTGATCAATTTTTTGAAAAAAAATCCTGACTTAAGAAAAACATTTGAAATATTTGTTCTACTGCAATCTGTGAACTTGATGAGCTTGTTATGCCACCAATTGCCAATTTAAATATTAATTTAATTTATTTGGCAACTCTTGTTTACAAAAATAATTTTTTTGGGGAACTGGTCCTGCGACTACTGACCAGATGTTGACCGGTGAATGGGAAAAGAAAAACAAAATGAAGGCAGCATGTGGCCAGATTTATCGCGGGCACATTTGTCTTATTTTTTAATTCGAAATTTCATCGAAAAATTCAAATGCTAGAGATGCTACCGGCCCTCTCTATCATTTCCGAACATCTCAATCCAAGCGAATGCTCAATCATTTTCAATCCGACGAATGGTCGAGGACCGAATCCCACTTTTTGTCTCTGGCGGGGGGCAAAAAACTGCTTAAGGAATCAATCGTCAACTCGACTGGGTGGTCATAATGCAAATCGGCTTGAGGAATATTAAATCACGTGAGATCGAGCGAGCATAAGACAAAGATAGCCGGAGAGCTCCGTAAACCGATGGACAAAGATAATAAATGGCATCGTAAAAAATTCTTTATGAACGAACAAATTTCCGAAATTGGAATTTCTCACAAAAGCCCAACTAATTAACTCCGAAATATGCCACGGAGTGCGGCGCGGGCACACGTGAAGTAGCGCGGCCGCTGCAGCATCCGCGGTCTCGCGGCCGCAAGATGCCCGCGGCGGACCATCGTCCGCTCCTCCACATATCCGCAGTAATTACCCCAATACATGCGTTTTGCGCTTAAAACCACAGAAATGTGTTCCAACAAGGATTAAAATGTCAAGACTCCATTCGTCACTCCCGAAGATTAATAACTTAAATTTTGCGGTCGACATTGTGCTCCACTGGAGTTGGCCGGTCCAGGTGGAGGCGCGGAAGCGGCCGCGAATGACCAACGGGGGCCTAAGACGACACCAGCGACGGCCCAGGGTCCAAAAGGAGCAAGAGTCAACAAAGGCGACCAGCTGAAGACCGAAATAAATGCGGACAGGATGGATAACTAATGACCTTGTAATTTGGCCAAATTAGTTATTTATGTCGCGTTAATTTCGCTCTCAATTTGTTGTAACTTTCCGAGTGCCACTTCTTTTCGACGGCCGGGCTCGGCTGCGGTCTGAGTCAAGGTCACCGGCGGCTCATCAAGATTTTATGAATATTTTCGCCGTGACTGCCTGATTGGACCGATAAAATTCCGCCCATTGATTAGAGTGCCAAAGTGGACTTTGGTTAATTACCGCGACATTTTTCCCCAAAAAATTGTCTGGAGTTGGCGTTATTCGCGAATATTAAGATATCGCGAATCGTCCAACGCCGGGACATTTTTCGGGATTAATCACGGCATCCTGCCATGCCTCCGACTGCCTAATTGAATGGCGAAAATGCACTCAGATCCCAAACCCGGGAGAGTCGAATGCAATTTATGGGCATTAATATTTGCCGATAATTATCGTAATTTGTGCGAAATTAATTTAAATTCCGATTTGGCTTATAATTTAACAAACGGTTAATTTGTTCGGACCACGTAAAGTAGCTTAAAAAACACTGGCCGGGCTGATGTCATTGCGGCTAAATTTATAGCGCCTTAATTATTGGGACATTCGCGAAACACCGGTGTAGGTAGAAGGACCGTATGCTTCACACTTTTTTCGCTTCCAAATGATCCTCGCAAATATTGAAATTTCGCGAGGAATAATATTTACAAATTGTGTCATTTTTAGAATTTGAATAATACTTATGAATTGCTTTCAAAGGACCCTTAAAATTAGTAATTAAGTGGAAACGTCGATTTTGAACATTTTCTAATAGTAAAATCCGAAGTTTTTGGTTGGTGTGAGTTCTGTTTGGATTAAAACTAACATATGGACTGAATTTTTAAAATTCTCTAAAGGGCTCAATGGCGATTAATTCGTGTTTGTATTGCAGAGTCCCTCACCTTTTTGATAGAATGATCGTGAAGATAGTTTTGTCGAACAAACCCGATAGAAAATCCTTTTAATATTTTATTCTGTTGTGCTTGCAATTTTCTTAATTTATTTTATATATTGCAAACGAATTTTATCTATAGTTTTAAAATGAGCGAAATTTCGCAAATATGGTTGAAATTCGTTAAAAAAAAATAAATGCATTTACAAAAACTAAATTTTCCCACCGGTTCACAAAGGATGCATTCTACGGTTTGGCAGCTGTATGACCCCTTTTTGTGGACTCATCTCCCTTTAACATAGGCCTCAATACAATTTTAATTGACGTAATCAGCTCGAAGAAAAGCCTTTAAAGGTGACTATTTCTGAAGACCCTGTCAATTCTCTGTCCGCCGCAGACACATTCTGACACAACCATTAGCCAAGAGGCCGACGGCGTCGTCGTGCACGTGAGCCAGCGACCAGCGTCCACTCGGTGTCACGATGGACCGACCACTCCGCGGGCTAGACCGCGATCCGCGGATCCGGGCGGGCGCTCAGACGTCGGATGGCGGACACACCGCCCGGCTCTAGCCGCGCACAAAGAGCCCTTCAATCGCCGAACGACGTGGCTTGATAGTTCCATCGGGATCAGCTCTGGATCATTTGTCGAAAAGCCCGACTCACCGGCCTGACAGGGGGAGACAGGGCGAGCTGTCGTTGCGCCCATTCTAATTTTTAGCCGAAAAGTCTCAATCCGCGTCCACTACCGGCCCGCAGTCTAATAGATTAATTGTGGCTAATAGATTAATTACGATAAAATTCCTGGCGGGTTCCTGCGCGGGCGCAATATCATTCCTCGCGCCGCGCGCATTACTTACGCTGTCATTGGGGTCCAAGACTGGCCCCATGCGGTCCCCCATTGAATCGTGTTTCATTACGGGCAATCAGGGGTCAATAAATTCTATCGTTGACGATTATGGACACATTATTCAAAATGATCAAGCAAATATTTTCATCGAGCGAGGACCTCGGCCGCTCGGTGCGCGCCGCAATCGGGAATTACCTGTTTATTTCAATATGCCTGGGAATTAAGAGATCAAGCGGCGGGCGCGAGGACCGCGGATCGTAGACGCTGTCCGGCGATGCTCATCAAAGCACGATTGTTACAATATTTGAGGTAAACAATTAAAGCTGTGCGCGGTGGGACTTGGGACTCGGCCGGGGCTCCTCTGGCTGGGGCTCCTCTGGCCGCTGACGAGCCGGGGAGCATTTTTCTGCTCCTTCTGCAGGCGCTCGCCGGGCACCGGAGCCCGCCGCCGCCGTCGCCCTGGCCAGGTATGCGCGGAGATGCGCGCCTTATGCCCGAGAGCGCGGCCGCCGCAGCATCGACGGTGCGCGGAATATTAAACCCTGGAGGTCCGCCGGAATGAAGATGTTTCGTGACTTTTAGTGTTCTCCAAATACTGGTTATTAGTCTTATTTTCGCACCGAACACAAAATTATGTTCGGGTGCGCGTGGTCCAGGCCTGGATGCTGCGCCGTGGACCGTTTCACTTGACCCTGCTCTTAATTTAATGTGGGCATATCCTTCCAGGTCCTGGTCCAGTCCGGCGCGGCGGTTGCGGCGCATGTAAGCGTGTTGTTGCCCCAGGGGGTCATCATCTCGCTGCATAGTGAAAGATCACCCGGTAAGTCGGCCGATTCCCATTTATGCGGCGCGCTCGGGATCTGCATCTCCTCCGAGGCCGGGCATCTCGAGGGCCCCGGTCTCACGCGATGTGTGTCCATAAGATTACTCATTTTTCTTTTCAATTGTTTTTGCCAATTTACAACCTCAAATTAATAACTTCATTACGTTATCATCAACAAAGGCACGAATTATTGCCGGTTTTGTGCCTTTTTGTCTGGCTTTAATTGAAAGTAATTACAAAATTGTGAATTCGAGGGCACAAGGATGCGATTCGAGCGAAGGGTGTGAAACTCGATGGAGGAACACACGTAGATGATACTTAGTGGCACTTATGTCTATTTATGAACATCACGATAGGGATATCGAATTGTAATTAATTTGTTCGTAAAGTGTTAAAAAATCCTTAAATCCTCTTGAATTTTCTATTTATCTTACTACTGATATTTTTACTATTTATTGATTATACATATAACATTAGTTTCCTCGCTACTCTTAAATAAACTCGTTAATATTGAAGAAATCACAACTACCTTTGAAAAATATATTCAATACCAATCACTAAATAAAAATATTAAATAAGAAACAATTTGAGCTAAAGGGGCTAGAATTCGATTTCAGTACCCCTTTATTTATTTCAAGGAGGTTTTACTTCGTATATTTATAAGTAACATGTTAGGTGTTAGAAATTAACTTGAATTGTAAAAGAAATTGTTGAGAGTTCGCCCAAAATAAAACAAGTTACCAAGCTTACGTCCCAGTCCAACTTTACCTTTAAGTTCCTTTTAACGATTATGCTTAACATCATGCAAAAGTGATAGATGCCCTCGAATTTATTGCAACGTTAATTGAACACATTCCAACAGGTCGTTCATTCTCGGGGAGGGAAAAATAATTAAAAACGCCCGGAGTTTGAGATCGAATTTTTTCGCGGGGATCGCATGACCCTTAATTGATTTGACGTTGGATTTAACTCGATAATTAGTCAACAAATCGAAAGCGACAGAGCTACAAGACAAATTCCCTGCCAGCGCGAGGCAGCATTACGAGAAACATGTCGGGAATCGGGCGATCGTTCCCCTTGTGTTTTACGTGTGACCTCAATGAAGGCTTAAAGAAGTGCATTAATAACTTTTATTAAGACATAAATAGTGGTTCGTGCATAAAAGGCCATAATTTGGTATTTACATGCACGCATATTCGCATAATTTATGCCTTCGCATCGCTGCAGTCTCCGCGGCTGTGTGCGCCGGGGCTGCCCAGGACCAGCTCCAGCTCCAGCTCCAGGCCCAGTCTCCGCGACTCGGACCATAGTGGTCGATAGGCAGATTTAAGGGCTCACTGGAACAAGTATTTGCAGAATAAGAACCAGCCATGAATTATTTCGAGCTCTCAGCGAGAAAATGCGAAACTGTTCGCGTTCGGGACTCGGGCTGACCACACGATGCAAATGACCAGGCCGCGATGGCCGGCTGCAGCGTGCGGTGCGTGTCTTTACAGGCGGCAGGGACACCCCCGCAAATTATTGCTAAATGTATTTACTTAACATGTTATTAACAACTTGTTCCATATATCATTTCGGCCAAGACATTTGTTATGGTGTGCACTTTTGCAGTCAATGATCTCGCTGCGCGGCCAGCGACGGGGGAGCCCCGCGGCGGAACCCCTCGGAATGCGCGAGCCGGGAACACTCCTTCTTGGGAGCGAGCGGGAAGTCGCCCGCGAAAGGCTAGGAACAACAAATACTCTATCACGCGGAAATGTAGCCGATACCGCGGTTTCCATTCATTAGCCCCCTCCCCCAGAGAGGGTCCAAATTACAAGGCCAGCATCCTGCTGCAGCACATTTTCACACATTTACATCTCTACCTGTCCTCCCACCTGCGTAAAAAGAGAAGAACAGTTATCTGGAGCGCTGGCAGACGTCTGAAGATGATTTAATTCTCGAGATCCTCGATTGCTTAATTTCCGTTGAAACGCGGACAAAAAAATCATAAAAAGATTGGTCTGGACCCAATGACCATCATGTCTACATCTCCGGAGCACGTTCGTTCCTGGTGCTGCGTCGAGGTGCTGTAGGCTATGGTTCCCCGCGGAAAAGGCCACACCAAGTCAATGTAGAAGCGAAATGTCGGACCATTTTCTTTCTTTAAAATCTTCATTTGTAATTATCTTCGTTGGTGTTCTTCACGCCTCAAAAAATTACTGAGGAATTTTCAGTCACTGGATCTCGCGTCTTCGTCGGCCTTTTGTTTTGTTTTTGGTTCTGTATATTGTATATATATATTTTTTTCCTACTCTTCTTCGTGGTCTCCTTTAGGGACTGCGCCCTCCTTTCTAAAATTTGAAATTTATTCGGCACTAAAATGCCATAATCAATTTTTTGAAAGTATCTCAGGTTCGGCAGGGACTGCTACCTTCTCCTTGAGAACTTTGAAACGATTTCTGGGTAATTAAAATTAAAAATCTTCAAAAATACAACAAAAGGATATCGTAGGAACTCAAATTTGGTGTAGTTGGTTTATTTATCCTTTTCAGTTTTATAATTTTACATGCATATAGTAAGACGATTGTGTTATTACAGAAAGATATAGTTTATGTGCCCTTAATTGGTATTTTCTTATTAAATGGTGTTTATTTCTTTTGCATAAAATTCGAAATTTTGGAATAAAATCGAAAATTCTAATTTTAAGTAAAGTTACAAAAAACTCAGATGAGAGTTCAACTAACTACCTAATTATATTTATTCAATCAATTATTTCTTAAGTTGCGTTTGATGTAAATTGGTTTGTATATTTTAAAGACTAAAGGTGCGAATTAATTTTTTCGAAACGCATAAACTTCGTTTACAAATTTTAAGAGTTGTTTCAGTAAATTGTAAGATAATTAATAATCCCGTGGAGATTTGAAAAAAACGCTGGATTTTAAGGTATACCTTTTTTATAAAAAAATTAATGGGTTTACTTGACCTACCATACTCCAAGATTTTTGTAACAAACTAGCTAGCAAAACAGAACCATGTTAATGCCTGGTTAGACAAAAGTGTAAAAAACGATTTTTATTGGCCCCGAGTGACACTTTTATTGCCGGATCGTGTTAGAATCCCTGTCCATTTCCCTGTTAATGGTGTAGTGTAGCATGTGCCTTGGTTATTAATGTAAGTTAGTGCAGTTCCAAAATATAACCAAAACCGTTTAGCAGCAAGCAGCAAGCCCGAAGCAGCGAAAATTTATGAGACATCATCACGTTTACCACTTAAATCAAAGCGCGGACTGGAGCTGGGGCGAGCCAGCGTCCCATGCAAAAAGACGCAGATAATCCCAGGGCATCGTATCAAATTCCACTATTCTGATGATGATTCAAGGAGATACCTGAAGATCCTATAACGAAATTCTTTAAATGGCAATTCCTCACATTATTTGATCTTCCCACGGTCAAATCACATACTGTTGAGACTTGCGGCCTTTGTGAACCAGTGCCCGGAGCCCGGGGCTCCTACCTGCGCGGGGCCCCGGCGGGCGGCGCGGCCCGGCAGCGCGGACTTTTTGCCGCTTTCTTTGCAGCTCTCCTCGGGCTCCACAAATGTCCATTTGGTGAATTAATTGCATTTTGTGGTACACCGGACAATTTCACGTCACAATTACACCAGGAGCAGGGGGGAGCGCACCTTTAGCATTTATAAGTCGCCCAATTAACCCGTTTATCCCTCTAGATCCTTTGATCCCTTGCATGCCTTCGTCTTTTGCCCTGATAATTTTTTCATACATGAATATTTTGACGCCAAACCAGGAGCAGTGGACGATGCGAGGGAGGAGCGGGGGGGATTCGGCAGCAGCGGCAAACTGTGACCGCTTTTGTGGATCAGAGGATCCAGGTAACCGGTTAAATGGATTCGCACGTGGTTGAACCGTGAAATTGATCTTTCCTGAATAATTTTCTGCTCGATGAAATTGACAAAATGAATGGGAGTCCATCGATGTCTCCCAAAAGTGAGCTCGAAGTGAATTAGGAGATAATTGCCAACGAATTTTGAAATGAAGAGACAAGGGGTATCCTTTTTTTTGTATCTCAAAACTTTTAGGACCTTGTCTTTTAATTTTTATTCATTTTCGTGTACTGATCACTGAAGTATTATGAATCGGAATTGTTCTATATTACATATTTGGGATTAGTTTTACCTATGGTGAATGGTTTTAGACAGGCGACTTGGAGCTAGATTTCTCTAACGATATCTTATATCCTTGGTTTAAGATACGAAATACCTCGTTTCGCATAAACAGAAAACAAATTAGAGAGGAAATCAAATTTACAGCAGTCTTATAGGGAATTACAGAAAATACGCTTTATCCGAAATTTATTTTGGTCCATTTCATTACGCAGCCATAAGAAAGCGGCCCTTTCCCGACTTTTTGTTTTTTAATTTAATAGTTTACTGAGTCCCATGGCCTTCGTGAATGCCGGAAATTTCTTGCATTCTCGTTGGCGGGTAAAGCAGACACATCGACGATCACAGAATTGCATACAAAAAGGAAATGCCTTAAATCAATTAGCGAAACCCTAATTGCCCCAATACTTACTGGCATTCCTTTAAACCGTGCGCGGAGATTTTCGCGAGTCGGACTCACTCGAGGTTGACTCACGGAGATCCGTTTCCATACAAACCGCTGGGAAAATGTTCAATATGCACTGGGATGTCGTAATTATTACCAAGTGATTTTTCTTGTGATTTTCACTTACGTAATTATTGTTTAAAAGTAAGAGGCCGCGCGGTCAATTCCGAATCACGGCGAAATGCGATGCAGGGAAGTGAATATTGCGCCTGTGATCATTGCGGCAAAACAGCAACGCAACTCGCTTTTTATAATTCAATAAATGTGTCAACATAAAGATAACATCTGACAAACATTCGGTAAACACTTTTCACCTCCGGCTTTTTGTTTTTTCTGGTGAATTTCGATCCTGTAATATTCTTGGCACAGCAACTATCTACAATTGTGCATGACTTGTTCCATTTAAAATGTCGATTGAATCAGTCGGAAAATCCAATCGGTTACTTTTGTAACCGACACATTTTGGATTCTGAGGAATTTTTCAATAAGAGGAAAAACTGTGACAAAAACCAGTAGTCAATCGTTTCAAGAAATGTTTTAGCTACATATTTGTGGTAATTTGTGGACAATTTTTTTATGGTTGTCTTAAGATGAGAGCTGAATAAACAGGATAAAGTACTCTTTAAAGGAATTTAGGTGAACGTTTTTGCTTTATTTTTAATTAGGTGAAAATGTTTCAATCAAACTCAAACTTTAAATACCAAACATAAGAATTTTAAAAATATTGTTTATTGCCAAGGAAGTTTAAGGAGGTCGCAATAA
Source organism: Tolmerus cingulatus (assembly GCA_959613345.1). Lineage (NCBI taxonomy): Eukaryota > Metazoa > Arthropoda > Insecta > Diptera > Asilidae > Tolmerus > Tolmerus cingulatus. The sequence continues at coordinate 1,832,903 of OY390707.1, read as the reverse complement.
GTGCAAGTAAAAAGTATTACATACAGTTTTTCTAAATTATTGGGACAATTTAATGTTCTTTCTTATATTAATTAATTTTGTTTGAGAATTTTCAGTAATTGAGGAAATTTTATACCTTATCCTATCCCAAAATAGCACTTCCCAAAATAAAAATAGTCGCAAATATCTTCTACACGTCTGAGCATGTCATTTCCCACAAAAATTGCATGAACAACTAACAAGTCGAAGGAGTGGAGTTTGCGGATTCAAAAGCCAATATTCCCCCGAAAGCCAACGGCCAGATACAATCCCACAGGAAACATGTGACAACCCTTATCGACAGTTTATTAATTAAGACAAGAAGAGTCCAGTCGACTCTGAAGCTGGCTAATTTGACTGGCTGACAGGTTGTGTTAATGCAGATTGAGATTATCGAACATGTCATCCTCTATTCCCTGGCTGCGCCACTCGCGGGCAGAGCGTCTATTGTGCCAGACGCTTTGGTCCAGAGCCCGGGCTTAAGACATCATCTCCGCGGATGCCATCTCGAGGATTTCGGGTGGCTGAAGCCCGGCAGACTAATTTGCCGAGTTGGCACATTAATCAGTTTCAATGACGAGAGTGTAGCGCGAAGGCCAGCCGGGAGGAGCTGGACAAAAGGCCTTATGACAAAATACCACCCGTCATTTGCATCCTGACATGGGCCGTCGCCTGACATAGGCACAGGTACTTTGTATCAGTACCGATTTCCATTATGGTTTCTGACGAGTAAGCAGGCAGCCGGAGTCCCGGCTATCTGGCTATCTGGTTTCTGGTTTCGTGTGCCTCTCCTGTAGAAGTCGACAAAAACGTCGGGAGATTTAAATCCGACATAACCGAAAATAAACGTCCAGAATGACTTAATTTAATAAAACAAACAGCCAGAGCGATCGAGCGAAACGGCTCTCGGGGCATAAAAAAGCGCATCGGAACATGATGAATCCCAAGAAAGATCATTCCTGAGGAGCGTTTAAGATTGATTTTTTACTACCTCGGGCCTGATCTCGTTAAAGTTGTTCGCTGTGTGGCAGCCAGCTTCTGCGCGCTCTCGCCGTTCTTGTGGCCGCCGCGCCGCCTTAAGACCGCTGCTGGTTCTGCTGCTGATGTTGTCATTGTCGTCTCCCTACGCAGCTTAAAAACAAAAATCTCGCTAGCTGTCACCAACGCTGAGCTGCGGTATGCATGGCGATGAAGCCCCGATTCGTTTAAGCGAATATTGATCAGATGTCGCGGGGCTTCCCCGCCCGGGCCGCGGCCAGGCGAAATCGGGCCCATCGGCCGGCCTGGTCCAGGACACCGCAGATCCGCGGATGCCCTGCGACTCCGACCTTCGAAAATAAAATGGTAGGTGTATTCGAAAAAGACTACCGCGCCTCGCGTTAGTTTGGGCAGAGCGCGCGGACAGGTTCCCGATGGCTCGACCTATGGTTGCACGGTGCTTTTTATGCCTCTTACCTGCACCACACCGGTGGTATGTTTTGTTCCCAAGATCACCGTCCCGAGTCAATCTACATTGAGATAAATTATTTATCGTTTTTGCGAACAATCATGTTCGCCGAGATGGTCGCGGACCTCTGTATACGGATTTCACGTCAATTGTGCATATATGGATATGAAAGGCGACACCAGGAGACAATTTTTATGCCGCGCCAGATCGCCAGATCGCCAGCTATATATGTCTCGCGGACACCAGTTAAGCGTGGTATTACATATTCATCGATTGATCGCTTTGCACATTTGATTAGAGCTGACAATTGCGCTCCGGCGCAGCCTGTCAGCGCGGCGGACGCGGACGCAGACGCGGACGCGGCGCGGCCGGCAGGCGCTGATCTGCGCGCGCAAAAACCGCGCAAGTGCCCGTTCCTGCGAGCGATTTCTAATCACCGGAGACGCCACACGTTAGCGATCCAGCTTCTCGCTAAGGCCATAACTCGGAGGACCGCGGTCGTGATCGGGGCGGCTATTCCCCGAAGAAGAAGAGGAGCCGCTCTCGGGAAGGTTAAAAGTCTCCAACTGATCCTCATTTGTAATGAGGCTTTTTGCGGGCGATCGCGCGATCGATCGATCGCCACAATCGTTATTTCGCGGGGAGCCCGCAAAAAATGGTGGTAATTTCTTGTAATTATTTGTTGATATAATGTCATTCTGCCATTTTTGGACATCCCCAGTACCGGCCGGCTTCTTGGGAGGTATGCAATTAAGATACGAGCTCCTTCTGCGTGCCCGTCAACGTGCGCGACTCGCATCCAGCGCGAGGAGGTGCAACGCACAATTGGCGCGACACGATACCTGGTGCCCCCCTCCCCCCACCGTCCCGGCTAATTAATTAATATATTTTTACAGTTAATTACTTTATTAGAATGGCGACGTGGTTTCGTGCTGGTAATCACGTCTTTATTGGCTCAGCATTTTTTATGTCGCTGCGCGAGTGACTTGCGCTTGATGCGCTCGACAATTAGAGACACACTTTTAAGTCGCGAGGTGAAACGTCGCCATGCCGCCGAGTTATTAAACCGACTCTTAAGGAGATCTCGCTGCATCTTTGTGTCAATTTCATGTTTTAGATATTCCTCTTTTGGTCAAGCACGCAGCATATGATTGGCGACTTTTTAGTTGTTTCTATTGGTTAAAACACCATTTTTAGCTAACAACGATAGAAAAACGTTCGTACACATTAATTCGTTAATTTATTTTAAAAACATGACTGAGCGAAGTTTAAGTAAATATTCATTAAAAATCGAAGAAAGTTAATAGAAAGTTTTTTTTCGCACATCTACTTATGAAAGCAAGCAAAGCACTTCTTGAATTAAAAGTCTTCTTCACATAATTCAAACGAGTCTTTAAGAAGCGAATTTCTAAGAAGATTTGCTAAATTTCATTTGACCTTTAAATTTTCATTTTCTTTTCTTCACATTAAATTCGTTTTCAAGAAAGTTATTATAGTACTCTTATATTTTGATTATTTATTACGAAATTATCAATCATTCACGAATAAGTACAAACATTTATAAAGAAAACCCATTCATTTATTTTTCTAAGAAGAAAGAAATACCTTACTTAATGCAATTAAACCAGGTACCACATCGTTAGTAAATGTTTAGTTGGTCCTTTAAGAAAAAATATAATTTTATGGGACTGAGGTAATTGGCATTGACGATTTTCTCAGAATTATTTTATAACGAAGGTACAATTTATATTTATTGTAGGTAAGTGGCATAGGTAGATGTAAAATAATTATTACCAGGCTGCGAAGAGAGAGTAGTGATCACTTTAACACGCATTTTTTAGAATACTTCAGTAGCTTGAAGCATTCTATGCTCTTAAGCACTTGCTATATGTTGTTTTTCGTTCTGAAATTTATATTTTGTTATATCCCAAAGACTGAGATAACAAAATAGAAATAGTGGCTGAAAGGGAAATAGTAAAAACATAAAACATTTGTTTTTATAAAAATCATTTATTACAGCTCGAATCGGTAAATTTCTAAGCGAATAAAAAATATTTTGAATATTTTTGGTAATAGAAAACAGTACGGTGTGCAAGATCAATAAAGTCCAACCAAACGAATGTACTTCCCTCCCTCACTTTCCTTCTCTCGTCGAATTAAGCCTGGTTTAACAGATTAAAGCAAAATCTAAGCTGTGGCCTACCTACGCATAAATATGTACACTAGTCCTATCTACTGATAAATAAATAATATTAACTCTTAGTACAAATTAACACATCTTAGCTGACGATTCGAAAACAATTAATTCCATATGTACAGTGGCAATAAACGTAGTAAGTCTTAAAAGAGACATGGTCGCAGTGTCACGAGTGCTGAAGCGGCTCGACACCTTGACCATCGGTTCAGTCTTTGTGGAGTCTACCAAAGTTCGTCGTCTTATACATGTATTTTTCACAATTAAAAAAAAATATATATTTAAATTATCTTAGAGCTAGCAATTGACATACCTTCCTAAGTCAACAACACTGGGAGTTTCAATTAATACTGCTACATTTGCTAGCGATCGCAGTCACAATACACGTCATCACTCGGGCAAAAACGTCACTTACGCGCTAGAACATAAACAACATTTGGTGTCTTCACGCCTTACGATTCCATTGGACCTCTACGTCCTCTATTTACATATTCACACACGCTCACGTGTCGCGTCCTACCTTAAAGCCTAGATGCAGGGGATTCCCCGGACAAACACTTTGCCAGGAGTGTCCTCCGCGCGCGATATTATTTTATAGGGTGTCTAATTGGGGCTCGTTCTAGAGGCATGTGTGTATAGTTTTCTTAGTCCTGCACAGTTTGCACTTGACTTCACAGCACCAGTGGAATGTGCACGCGCAGCGCTCGACGACGACCACCTCCTGGGTGCGGTATCCGCGGCCGCAGCACATTAGGTCGCACCCGTCGACTCCTATCGATGTGTCGTTGCACTGGCGCCCGTGCGTTCCCTGAATTCCCAGACGAGGATTCCGCTCGCAGAAACTTGGGGACGGCTCCAAAAACACCAAGTCCTTGACTCCTGGCGGCTTGTGGTCAGGATTGAATGGTTTTAGTTGGAAGTGATATCTGCGAATGAAAAATAATATTCAAAATATTAATAAAGGGTTTACATTCATATTACACTCATCCTACTTTACACTTTTACTTTAATGTTTTCTACAATATTTTATAAATTGCAACTTGATTAAATTTTTATGAAAATAGGGACATTAAAAGCTGTATAATACTGCTTCAGGAGTCCCAAACTACTATTACTATTACTATTGAATGAAAATATCTAAATGCACACAAAAATCAGGAATGAGGTCCTATCTTATGAATTTCTTCGTACTATTCCAACTATTTTAAATTGGTAAATATTTGAAATTTTAAAAGTATATTACTGACGTGCATTGTTACAAAACTGTCATTGGTCAATTTAGTGATATTGAACTTGAATCAAGTACTTTACCATACATTGTGGAAAAAACTGAAATAAGTGCTCAACTATAAACTAAATATAGCTGAACAGCGGTTTTTCGCGCCAAAGTGTTAAACAATTTCTGGGACACCTAAGTCGCAGTTTAAGAGCATCTTCATATTTCTCACCTATTATTCTTCCTGTGATGCTTGCGGCCCTTCCGGCCGTCCCTGTTGGGACTCGCCGCGATGTTGTTGGACTGCAGGCTGTTGGAATGGTGCTTGATAGCGTTCTCGCTACCCGGACTTCCAGCGTTGGAGTTGCCACTGCTGCTGCTGCGCAGACTGTTACTAACCATAACACGCGTAGCACCATCGAAGCGATCTTTGAGATTATCGCCGATGACACGGAAATTGGCGAGGCGCATCCAGCAAGTCTTCACGGTGCACGATCCAGACATTCCGTGGCATTTGCATTCCTGCCGCATCTCGGACTGGACGTGCTGCAAATTCGAAAAGGGGAAAAGTCGTTACACAGCGAAATAAATAATTCCCGGGGTCACTGGAAGGCAGTCAATTCCGATTGCGATCTCTGGGAATGCACCAGAAGCTGGGCCGCTGCACCGGCTGGAAGATGGAAGCTAATGGCGCTCCCGATAGGCTTTTTCAGTCGGTTTTTGCCGCACGCATGTCAAACCTCCAATTCTACGGTCGCTCGCAATTATTAAGAATTTTTCAAGATGGTCCCAGTGGGGGGTAGGCCCAAGCAGCGCGCTCGTTGCGTAGAGGCCGCGCTGCAATTCCGTTGGCTCGTCGCAAATGTGTCGCTTAATTGCCGGCGCGGCTCGGCGCGTCTCGACCAACGAGTGCACGCACCGTGGCTCCGTGGTCCACGGCGCAGCATCTGCGGGCGCAAGAAGGTGCATCCGCGCCGCATTAATTCCCATTTCTCATACTTCTTGTGCGCGGTGCCCGGGCCCACCGCGGCCGCCGCGAACCGGAGTCCGGCCCGGTAAGTACCGCGGGCCCGGGGTGCGGAAAAAATCCCTTAAATGATTTTATTATACTTTTATCAGCTGTCAACAATTTAATATATGGCTGCAAAACGAGTTTGACGCGAAATTTCCTGCAACTTGTGCGGTAACTGCCTTCAATCCGAGCACAATGCGTGTACTCGGGGAGGCATAGGCCGGGGCCAGGTAAGGAAGTCCCCGCGATTAAGCCCGCGGAGGGAGCATGTGGGGACCCGGGAATGAATATAGATGAGCTCGGAATGGGAATCGCGAGGTGGGCTCACATAGGCGAACAGAAGTGCCATCCCGGCACGAAGCGATTCGCCGGGGACGCATCTGAGGAGAATCGGGCAGTACGAAACCCGCAAATGCCAAAATTAATTGATGGTAATGAGACAGGAGCAGATAAGTTTTATTGCCGGCAGAAATTGTGATGCACTCTTAACAGTCGTCACAGATAAGATAAATGCGCCCTGGCTGCTCACTTGGACCGAGTCGGGGCCGTTTGCAGCCGCGGATCTGCACGGGACCGATTGTGAAATTGCTCTGAATTTGTGCAGGGTTTGCTTCGGTGCGAACGACCGTGCAGCAATCAATTTTACATGGCCAATTTACAATGTTTTACTGTCTTTTCAATGGAAAACAATTTTCATTCAAAGTTGCTTTCCATTTGGAGGACCATTAGTCCTTTTAATATTTATCAGTCTAATTATATCATTTTTTTATTATGTTTTAACTACCTACGTAAATATTATTTCAAGTTTTTCATAAAATTAATTTAATATTCTGTCTATGAAATGTTGATTATTTAGAAAAGGGGGTATTTTTCAAAATATCGAATATTTTGCAATGAGCTAGATAGAAAATGTTGGACTTTTAAATAAAAAGTGCATAATATCCCGAATTTTGAAAAGGTTTAAAATTATATTTGAAATAATGATTACTATGCGTAAAAGTGTTTGACAAATACTAAATTAATTTCCCTAAACAAGTGGTTTGTTTCGTGATTTTATATTCAGCAAAACGTCCTAAAATAGGTCCAAGACGGAAGACGTAACCCAAAAGCCTCACTTCCACCTTCCAGAAGCGGTCGATCGCAAAGGTGAAACTGAAATGATAAATGAAATGCTCGTACTTACCGCTCGTCCGGCCTCGTTGTTGTGTATGTTCATTTTTTCGCGAAGGTTCCTGCCACGCTCTCCGGTGTCAACGAATTCCCGGGAGAACTTGAAACCGAATCCAATGTTATCGGAGCAGCCACCCCACTCCCAGTCCCGGACGCCGGCGACGGACCCGATTTGGTGGTTCCGCTGCGGCGACCGCGATTGATGGCTGTAGTCGCAGGTGCACGACTCGATGGATCCCTCGCTGCACGCCCGAGCCACCGAATGCGCGACGGCCGCGCTCGTGATGGCGTAGATAAATGCAGTTTCACGGCAGTCTGCAACGAGAAACAAGAGGAGAACGCTCCGATTTAGCATCTGACGGACCCAAGTGCGCACCTACCGCGGCGGTGCGAGCCGGGATTACGCCTAGAACTTAAGAACACTTTAAGTCGATGTAATCCCCCAGGAGTGCCACGCACAAATAAGTCCCGAAGACCGCTCCGACACTCAATCCAGAGCCGGGTTTGTCAATTACACGCATGCGACAGCGCCGCCGAGACACCGACCGCAAGAAAAGGAGGATCAATCAGGCCGTGAAAGAGTGCGTCGGGCCCACAGCACGCCGCGGACATTGTCGTTAACGTGTCGCTGGTGCTAGCCTCTTAAGAGCACCTCGGACGTGAAAAGATTTAGTGCACACCGTCTTGGAGTTATGTAAAACGGATAAGCCTCAGGTTTTTTCCCGGGTTAATTGGAAGTACTCTTTTGTGCCCTCGGAGGAGGCTGCTGGTGTCTGACGGTGTCTGACGGTGCCTCGGCGATGTGACTCAATAAACAGCTCCGCGAAGGGGTGCTCCTAACAAAAGCGGTCCATTCAAGTAATGGACACCGTGGCCCTTTGAAAGGGCGGAAGAGGGTCAAGAAGAGCATACCTTTCATTCAATTTAGAAAAGCACCCGAATTGCGCTCTCTAGTCAATGGAATGCCCTCGACAAAAGGGTGAACAACTCATGCGGCAGACGCGCTCAAAAACCCCGTGCAAAATATCTTATATATACAAATGTTTTTATGCTTTTTTAAAGACGCGATTGCAGCCCGCCGCGGAATGGCGTTGTTTTCCCAGTGCCTCAATGTTTGGCACACAATACGCCCCTTGCATTAATGTCAGCACATTAAAAGACCATTTCAGGGAAAATAGGATCGTCCCCGCCTTATCTGTTGGCCAAACAAAGCAGCATAATCCGAGCGGATATCCGCTCGATTCGGGCTCATGTAATTAGCCCAGCACGAGACCGCGGCGTCCAGACCCTCGCGGGCTCCAGATTTTTCGTGGGTTACAATAGTCGAATTAATCCGTCCCACGAGCGCCGCGTTCATCCCCGAGCCTCGCAATATGGCCAATTTCAATTATTGTACTTGCGCCCAACGCAGCGAGCGTTTCCCAACGTTTATCAGCCGTTTTCGGTGGAAAACTGCTTACGTGCCAGATCTTTACGGCTTTGAGGTGCGTCTTACGCAAATAGTCGATGTCGTTTATAACTTCCTCGAAGGCTCTTCCCGTGTTTCTGGGTGTCATTTGTCATAGCGCTGCGTTCCACTCGGCTCTGTTTGTCTACAGAAATCGGCCGCTGATGGATCGGCGTCATTTATTAACAGCAACCAAAACAAAAGGAGTGATCGCGGTCGTCATTCGCAGTTTGCATCCCGATCCGTCTGCCTGCCAGCGAACCTTGATGAGTTCGAGTTGCTTGACGGGAACTCTAAACAGAAGTGCCTGGAGTGACAGAATCCAGGAGCTGACGCTCATCTTAGAGGATCATCTCAATTTTGGACCCCAAAATGGCTTTATTTGGGTTTCTGTTCACGACATGATATTTAAATATCCTCGTAAATACACTTTTATGTGTTATAATTCTAATATATTACTTGAAGGTAACTGAACTGAATTTGATAAACGTTTTTATTTGGAATTTTATATAATATGTTTGTACAAAAGGACTTTTATAAGCACTTTTCGATTCTTTTTGTACGAAAGTCAGAGCAGGTCACTAAGCAAATTAAATTACCTCTTTAAAACGGTCTAATCATGTATCTCTAAAATCCAACGACTAACAGCGAATCTAACGTAAATGCTGCTTACAGTGCCACCTTGTTCTTCGCATGTCAAATATCAAAACAAGATTTATCAAACTTCGCTCGGCGGTGCAATTCCTCGGTTGCACTGTTTTCAATTAATTAAATAAATAAATGCGCGTCCGCAGCGCGAATAAAACGCGACGATTACTGTCGCAAAGTAGGCCGGCCAGCCAATCGAATCGCACCGCGGTCCACTTGCAGTCCGAGTGCAGCCAGTGCACGCTGCCAGCGAACGGCTTTCTCGCTGCAAAATCCAGGCCTAACTAGCCCAGCTCTGACATGATTTATAATTATTTCCAGTGGAAATCCACTTTGTCTCGTTAATCCATTCATCGGGCCGGTGCGCTAATGCATCAATCTAGTCGTCGAGGATCGCGCTTGCCCGCGAGATTTTTCGCGAGGTGTTACAAAGCGCACCGGGCCGATTAATGAAGTAACGAGAGCGCGGCGCTGCGACGGGGAGAGCACTTAGTGCCTGCGCTTTTCAAGTAAATTGCGAACTACTTGCGGATGCTGATCTTATACGCGATTTCCCTAAGAACAATGGAAGCATTGAAATTCTGCAAATTTTTCCAGTTCAATGCAAGTCAACAGATGCTGTTCGGACTGACTGTAGATGCGATGTTGTGTCGCAGCAGCCGTTCCGCTTTCGTTCTGTAAAAATAAATAAAAGTAAATACGCTGGCCAAACACTTGAAACACTTTCCGTGCTTCAAGACGATCTTATAAAGGAGTCATTATTTTCCGTAATAAGTTCGTTAATTGCTGAGCAAATTGAAGGTGCGAACAGGTAGCAGGCCACCTCATACTGGTCGATCGCATGCACCACAATTACCAGCAGGCGCGAGACGTTTTTAAGAGATGAGACTCTTGAGGATTGTCCGCGCTAAAGACTTCGTCCAGCGATCTTGTAAAACTAGATGAATTATTCCCTACGGTGGCCGACTACAAATTTTTGGAGATCTGTCGTATATCGTGGCCATTGTGTGCCTTTCCCACTGAGCCATTGTCCCTTTCGTTTTGAATGGACTGTGACACGACTATAAATCAGGTCTGTCCTTATGAGGACAATCTAACAACGACCCCGAGTGCTACTGAAGAAGCTACAATGATCGATGACCTTCCTCACTTCCTAGTAGACCTCCAGTGAGCCACTGTTGGGCCATAGACAGAGTCCGCATTCAAAAGGAGGAAACGTCCGCACAAAAGGACGACACATCCCGGCGTTTTCATCGAAACATCGAAAAGTCGTAAACGCGTCCGTAATTATACTTTATTAGTTCGATTATAGGGCTGCTGTTGGATTAATGTCTCAATTAAGGCGATGATATTCCGGTCCGTCTGGGGACTCGATTATTCTCCCTGCACTTGGGGGCTCTCCAGGCCCCGGCCCGCTGGGTGAATATGAGAGCCTTGCAGAGGATGCTGGATGCCCAGGGACCGGGAATGAGTTACGGCAGGTATGCACAGCACTACACATTATAAATGAAGATAACCTGGAGGGCGCCCCAGTGTGTTTAACAACAATATCTGTCGACAAGTCGCGATAAGCGGGCACCCCACAAGGCCGAGATTAAATCTCATACGTGGAGCAATGCAGCGTCAGGTTTCTGGGCCCCGCACACCCTGGCTCCTCGCATTTTTCGTACAGCGTTGCGCACCTTTTCACGCACCTCGCTGAATAGCGTCGGGACAATCTTTCTGGGTACAAAGGTGCATTTTCGCTGGTGTGTTGAGCCAACAGCGCATCGAATCGGCGCATAGTCCGGCCAAGAAATCATCTCCTAAAGTAGTTAACGTGCCTTTTCAGCTCGTCTCATTGTCCAACTTGCTGTCGCTTGGAAAAGGTGCGAAACATTTTGCTCATAACTGCGTTTTCCTCAGAGGTCCTAATTTCATCTTTTAGCCTTTCAGTTTCAGATGCTCCCAGTGCGTTGCACCTTTTTCAGCCTCTCCTCCGGTTTATTACTGTCTTTCTTGTTTAATTGGTAACACCTCGGGGGAAAGGCATTAGGCATGGAATTATAACTGATATGTACACTGTCACGGTTTAACAGGGTTCCCTACAACGAAGGGACTCGCTTAATTGGCATTTTACCTCGGCTTATGAATTTAAGGCCGTGTCATCATGGCTGATGATGTCAAATCCTTAAAAATTTACGCTCCATGACTAATTCTGTTTTGTTGAGGGACCTTTTCTCGCATGGTGTGCGACATTTCAATTAGGAATTCCTTTTTTCACGACTTGGGCTTCTTGTTCTCACCTAGCTGCTGTTTGGTTTCTCCAAGATTTTTCAAATGTTTCTTGGAAGTTGTTCATAAATTGCAGCAGTTGCATCTTAGGCTTCTTATGCGATTTTTTGAATGCGATTTGTTATAGTGGTTTATTTAATTTGTTGTAGGTACCAATCTAGATTATTACATTGATTTAAATAAAATTTCCCTAAAGGTTCCATTTTATCTGTACATACTATCAGTTGAATACAGAGTTCTCCAAATAAGGAGGTGTTGTTTTTTTTAGCGTTATGCCTAAAATTACCTAACCACGATAAAAAAAAAGGTACTTATCCTGAAAACATAAACATTTTCTAAAAGAAATTGTTAAGCTTGACCATTCCCAACCTAAACATAAATACAGATTTTGTGCACACCTTTGGTGCAAAATAAGAAAATGCAACGATCTTTCCATTTTCTAAGTTCAATCTCCGTAAATAGGCACTTAAAGCAGACGTAAAACCTAAAAGAAACAAATGTCCAATATCCAAAAAGGAAAGAAATTCCGACAGATGTTTCACCGGAAAGCACGTGTTTCTGAAGAGGGCTGCGCTGTTACAATTTGGCGCTACAATTGAAACCGAGAGTCTAAATAGATGTCATGAGGTCTGGAGAGTGTTAGGAGCAGTTGTTATTTTTGAGATTGGGACGCCGATATCATCGCTATTACATGATCAGATTTCGTAGCACTTAGCCTGTCGTATCGCACTTACCTCGGTCGACGATCTTCCCGAAGAGGTTCTTCCCCCGGAAAAAGTTCCTGGTCGAACAGTTCCATCGACGATTCCTGAACTGATACTGGCACTCAGAAATGGCTAGATTGGCTGCTTTCACGAGGGCCGAAAGAACCCCGGCATTATCCCGGACCAATCTTCGCTGCTTTCTCCTCAGGGTGGCGTGAATGGCCGGATCAATGTACATCATGCCCGAGGACAGGGGTGAGATGTTGTTTGGCTCTCCAACCTTAGCGATCCCCCTGTAACAAAAGGGAAACAAATCTTTTATTAACACTTTGTTCGAACAATGGCCTCGCAGGTCCACTGGTCCGTTTGGCTTAGGAAAATAAGCCCTCAATGGAGAGAATAAGAAAAACAAACCAGGAAGTGGGCGATGAGCAGTTTAGATGGCTTTGTCAATATACACAGAAACGATTATGTGTGTCCTCAGCCCTCGAGTCCTTCGCGCGCTCTGCACCTAGTACAGGAAAAGGGCAGAAAGGTGTTCTATTTGACATCGCCCCAACGAAGTCGAAATTCCGACACGTTAAATGTACGGAAAATGTCATTTCACCCCGAAGAATTACTTGGCCAAACACGACACGTTCGAATTACACAAAACCTTTAACCCGAAAATGTGTTTGCTCAACCACCTCCGCGTCAACAACATCCTTATTGCTTGCGTTCTCCTCGACATAAGACAAGAAACGAGTTCCTCGCCTGAAACGTTGAAGTCTTTCGTTTTGTTCCTCTTAATTTACTGAGGAACGATTTGTTATTTTTTGTGATTATGTTGATCTTTAGGATTATTTACCTGTTTTTTACACAAATTAGCTAATACCGTGATTTATGTTAATTTTGCCATAATCAATGCGATTAATCAGAGCGGCCATTTATGTCCCGGTCGTGTGAACGGGTGTAGGAGATCTGGCGACGCAATTTGTTAGTAATCGCCACTTTATTTAAAATTTTACCATTTTTTCGTTGTCCTTCTTATTTATTGCAATTTTATTCAGAATATCTCAAGTGACTTAATTTCGTTTTAAATTTCAAAAAAAAGAAATGGAAAATTTTAATATGTGAAAAATGAAAATTTTGATCTAAAACGGGGGCCAATTAACACAAGTTGGTGTTGAACAAAAACGAAACATTGAATATCGTTTAAATTCGATTCCACTTTGGCTTGTCCAAACTGGCTTATTGGCTTAGCGAGAAGAGCTTAAGGCATTTATTGAAAAAAGCATTTGATGCACGCGTTTGAATCTATTTTTGTATTATTCAGATCTGAAAAGGTTAAATAGACAACTTCTAATATATCAGATCGAGAACAATTTATGTCAGCCATCTAGACCTTGTGCGATCTTGTCTACTTTGGACAAATGTATCTAAGTACTCACGTAACAGAACTGTAAACGCAAAAAACCATCAATTGCGCAGTGAGCTTGCTATAAATCAAATCATCTTTGAGCCTCTAACAATGAAAATATTTCTCAACAAAGACTCAGTGACAAAAACGCCGAGATACGTGAATATATCACATATATTCACGTCAATTTTATGGAAACTGTTCCGCGGCAAGCCGCGTAATGTATGAATTCATGTTTTGGTCTCGAGCATACATATAAGAAAAAAAGGCGAAGTTATTCCCAAACTGATCCACAATTTCAGATGCCAGTTTGTCGTCTAAAGACCACCGAGACTTGTTTATTACTTTCGGGGAAAAAATGTTTTTGTGTGTTACTCTTGGCAAAGGCGAACCATCATCAAAAACGACAGACCTCTGCACGCTGTTCGCCATGTGATCATCTTGATCATGTTGTACGAAGATGTTGAACTAAAACCGTTGGCGGAGGTATAAAAATATCTCTGGAGGTACTTTGACTGTGATGATGAGCGTGAAATTAAAAACAATACAACTGGTGGCCGGGACACAAGGCCTCCTCCTCAACCCGAAAAGATATTAAGAAAATGTAAAACATATAAAAACGGCAAAACACATAAAAACCAAGTGATCTTGAGTACGTGATGATCAAAATCAAAAGGTATGCTATGCTTTTTTGTGTTTCGTTGGCTGCTGCTGCTGCTGAGTAAGTCGTCTTTAGGCTTAGAGATTTCGCTGCGGGCGTGTGTGCGTTCTGCGTCGCGTAAAAACAAATTCCATTAAGATTTATATGTTTCAATTTGTTATTAAATCAGAAGGTGTTCGCGGTGCGGATGTGCCATGGTTTTGCTCCGTGCAGAGTGTCACAGTTTTCGCAACGGCGGCCACTTGAACGTGACACGGACCCTTTTTGCGACTGGGTGCCAGAATGTCGAACGCACACCAGATCTTCATCTTCGAAGTGCCTTTTCTCGAAGGGCTTCAATTAAATTTGCACAAATTTCTCGTAAGCACTTCTGAGCAGAGTCCCGAGCTGCAATCGGACAAAAAGAGTAATTCGAAAAGTTAGAGAAATTCAGCTAAGAATGCCAGCGCGGCCAGCAAAAACAAAACTACAAGAATTCCGCAACGTGACGCATAACCGATCTGCTAGCAGCCTCTTAAGTGGATCGCGCATTTATTGTGTTGCGCGCTGTGATGCGCTTGATACCTGCAGATCGCGTAAGATCGAAACGTTTTGGTAATACTAATCAGAGCACGTTGCAATCCGTGTGCAATTCGGAGGCCAAGAACAAAGCCAGCCAGTGATCTCCTTAACTGATTTAAGGCGGCTCTCCGCGGGTCTGCGGTGCCTCTCCTTCGCCTCCTTTAATTTTTTATAGTTAACGTCTTCGAGCTGCTGCTGCTGCAGAAGAAGCAGCAGCCTTCGACGGTCGTCTTTTTGGCCCCGTCCGCGCTACTGCGGGAATACGTCGTATTAGGGACCTGTTTTTGTCAGTTTTCGGGTGCCCAAATGACATCTTTCGAAAGTGCTCACATAAACAAAACTCAAAAAATTCCGATTCACGAAATTCCTCGAGTTTTTTGCTTAAAAATGTCGAAGGGCCCCCTCAAAGGAGCTCGGGCGAAATTTTGAACCGGTGCCGTTACGTCCTCGCATCTTCGAGGATCGCTGATTTTAAGATTAATGCGTCGACCGCGGAGATGCGAAGCGGAGTCGACCAAGAAACAAAAAAACGAGGATAGTGTCGACAATCCCTCATCTAGGAAGCGCACCTCGCCGACTCGACTCCGAGACAAGCACGCAACTCTGCGCCTTTTAGAGCACATCTTAGCGCCAGAGTCGCAGACGTCTTGACTATTCGAGTTCGTCTATCTATGCTACTTATTTATTTTTTGGTCCATCGGCGATCGTCTTGAGTTTTTCCCCGGCCGATCTTTACCATCCTGAGAGACAGTGTCCACTTTCCAGTGTTTATACTCTGTCAATCACGCGGCCGACTCGCTAGGAGCCGTCGCTCTACGCGGACACATCCGAGCCCCTTGCGGTCGTCTTCTATGAGGCGTGCATTTCGCATTCAGCGCAGAAAGCGCGGTAACATGATCGGTATTTGATTGTTATGGCAAGCGCAAAGACAGAACAAGAACTTAAGGTGACATGTGCCGCAATGAGGTGCCTCGCGGCCCGGAATGCGTTGTGGCATAGTTTCGCATCTGACGGATTCGACCTGGGGGGACGCTATTAAGCGCGACTTTTCTGAATGCTTGGGAAGCACTCAAGAAAATAAGCCTCAAATTATGTCAATGTAATTATGTGTCACCTACTTCAGCCTGGTGGCATTTCAAAAGCGCAGACAGCCCGAAACGTGTAAGTCGACCCGTGGACAAACCGCACACCTCCTTCGCGGCGTCCCGCGACTCTTTGCGCGATCTGAGAAAGAGCCGCGAGCCGGCGACCACTCATTTCTTGCAGCCCGCCAAGATGCGAAAATATGGAGCCCCGCCAGCAAATCCAATATTTGACCAATTCCAGCACACCTCGACCATTGTGCACTGGCGGCTCGCAATTAGGTTCAATTAATCTTATGCAAATTGCGCGGCTACCTGTTTTCGCGATCGCGGCGCATACCGCGCAACCCCATCACCTGCAGCACTGCCATTTTCGCGGAATCGGCAGTCGAGCCCACCGCTTTGGAGAATTAATTGACCGATCGCAGCCATTTGTATGCGATTATCGACTGCCGCTTCCTCGAGCGTCGTAAATTACGCCAACAATTGAGCATTTGCCTAATGCGCGTCTTAAGAGCTTTGCCAAGAATTCTGCCAATTAGCGTCATTTTCTGGAGAATGGCAGCTGGGCGATTAGTCCATGGACCGGGGTGGCGATGGCTCGCGATAGATAAATCTCGCCGCTTCTGAAGGTGCTTAACTGGCTTGCGAAACCTACTCCACTCGTGCAGGGTAATCAGACTTAATTCGAGCTTTCAACAAATTGTTAAATCTTATATAATACCAAACTACATTCAAAATGTCTCAGATTTCGGTTCAGATATTTTCAGGAAAAACAAATTACGCTTTCGTTTTTAAAGTCATCTACAACAAATTAACTTAATCACAAGATTCCTACAATACTTTTTTTAAACAATTAACATGCATTTTAGGGTTTTGTCCGTGACCCTCCAAAAGAGAAACCAAATATTTATTGCTAATTTTGAGGTCATACTTTCGTAAGTAACCCAATTTATTAGCATGATAGTCTTATAACATAAGATTTTAGGTATATTTTGGGTCAGTTGTTGACATAGTCAATATAAAATTGAAAACTTGACTATTTTGACTATTTACCTACATATTTTGAAAACATTGCATTTATAAAAGTGGTTTTACGACTTTGCATTTATTTTACATAAATTCATTCAAACATTATGAAATTCTTTACCGAAGTTATGTATTATTGCTTATTATATATATATATTTGCAGAAAAACTAAATAGATATAAAAAGAATTAAATTTTTAATATTTTTACTTTGTGTTATTTCAGCTATTACTTTATGAAACTATTTACAAAATAATTATAGAAAAACGACGTAGTGTCATTTTGTAAACTCGTTATAAAAATAATTTAAAGTAATAAGTTTAAAATGTCACCGTCTTAGGTTATAAAAATTAAAAGATCATTGCTGTAAAAAATGAAATGAAAAAATAACTTTTAATTGGTTGACGTTCAATTAGCTTACGCTATTACGTTTTAATTGCAACAATTAAATACAAAGCAATGTAATCGTTTTTCGTTTCATATAAATCGTAACAGTTTTGTCGTCTATTTAGTAAGTTTTATAAAAGGAATTTAGGAACATAAAAATATTTTATATATCGCTTAGAAGTCGCGAGTTTTTAATCCAATTACATAAATGACTCAATATTTATAAAACAGGACGCAGTCAAACAAAATGCTGTAATGTGTATGGGTGCAGTAATAAAAAAAGTTATTTTCTTTACAAAAAAGGTAAAATTGAATTTAAAACCCCACTGCTATCCGTTTAGTCACGTCATTCAAATATAGGTCAAATAAAAATACCGAGAAAAATCCTTGAACTTCCAAGCGGAAATTTATGCACTAAAATTAATAATTCAAACCAACCAAGTCGAATCTCGCAATCAAGAACCGAACTATTTTAAGACGAATCAGCGGAAGCGACTTATTTGCTTTGAGAAAGGCCTCGGATCACTTCACGGTCTCCACGCAATAATTTCTGAGTAAACAGAAAACCTTTGAGATTTTCATTTAAAAACCAACATTGGGACGCCCGGTGAATTTCTAAAATTATTTTTGGGGAATGTTTCACATAAAAATTTTGTTTTAGAATTCATTAAGGAATGGGTGGGTATGTGGGTTATAGAAATAAAAAGTTTCGTGAACTTTTTAGAATTTTATCATATTTGATTTCCTCCCCATATAAATTTTATTACACATTGTCAAACATTTGTATGTTGGTACTGCTTATTTAAGAAGAATCGAATGACGAGGATTGTAAAAAAAACAAATACTATCAAACATATAAAAAACATTAACCAATAACGTTCTAAATAAAAAGTAGGGTATAGTAGTTATGGAAAATTAGCAAACATGTTCTCATACGTAGTTTTTAATCTAATACCAATGAGGTTCAACAACAAAACTGTACGTGACGAACTTCAATCTAGAGGTGAAGAACGACGTTACTTCGTAGTTACTTTTCTACAAGATAAGAATGAACAACTTGTCAACAGAAGACCCGCGATGTAGTCAATAAATCACGGCGCGTTCACACCCAATCGATTGTGGGCAATTAAGGGGAGTTGACGCTGGGCAAACAAAAGCTCGTTATCAATCGCCGTCACGCGCATCTCAACGCGAACAGGGTGATTCAATTAACAAGGTTAACAACTTAATTGTGTGGCAACTAAAGCGAAACAGATCAAATCAAATTTGACGATTGTTCACGCCAAAGGCGCACCGGAGAGCAATAAAAAGCAAAAATCGCTTCACGCGGTAATTAAGCCATAACAATAAAACTTTTATGTAGCTGCCCCGGTGTCTGGGACCGGGGAACCGCGCGATCGCGGGTCTCTCAGATCGATTGGCACAAAACGATTGGTAAAAAGCGAAAAGTGTGAAATATTTTTATAAATCATAAAATTACGTACCACCACATCGAGCCCCTGCCCCTGCCGGGCTTCGACTTGCTCTCCGCCTCCGAGCACGAGCACAGGGCGACCAAGCACATGACTATAAACACCGATAAATCCATGTTCCCAAAAATTATAAGATAAATTTATTCCTGAATTGTCACAATTCACTATACTGTGGGTCTGGTTAAAGCACGATCAATTAGCACTTGAGCAACTCAGAAATCCCCGTGTGCTCTGATTACTCGCCGGTTTCCGAACTAAAAAAAATTAACATATTCAAACACGGTGCATGGTTTCGTCACAACTCCAAACAAGATTCACTTAAAATTCCAATTCGCTACCGTGATAATTGGCGACGATCTAGAAACGCGGAATAAGATCTCCTCTGGGCGGCAGGTAGCACATCTCTTCGCCCAGCCGGAACTTGGACCCAAAGGAGATAACTGATAGTAGCGAGAAAATCGGAACCGCGGACAAGGACCGCACTATGCCCGGCACCAGCGGCACCAATTCCGCGAGAAAAATTATGCTGCAACTGTCGCAAGTTCCTGAGCCGGCGCACTACGGCGGTATCCGAACTATTCGAGGTGCAAGTGGCGAGTGAAAGTAACGCACCACCGCCGAAAAAGGAAGAAAGCGATGCCCTCGAGTCTCGGGTTTCGGAAATTGTTGCCCGGTTCAATGCCTGTGCTGAACTGAAACCGACCCGATGTTTGTTGTGTTTACCACGAGCGTCTTAGACGAGCGCCGGAAAACAGAAACAGAAACAGAATCCACCAGCCACGGCCGAGACGACGGTCCGCGGACTCACCTAACATCTGAAAAACGAGCAACGCAACGCGGAGGTAGCAGCCCCGGCCGGCGCGCCGCACGAAGACAGGCCGGGCGCGTCGGCCTCCGGAGCACACCGACACGTCGCCGCGCGGCGGGCCCCGACACAGCCGCGTTATGTAAGTGAAGGTGCGATCGCGCCCTCTTCAGGTGAGCCGCAACGCCATGCGCGCCGCCGCCGGGGGCGGAGCCTGCGCCTATGTACCGGGTCCGGGCCCTTCGTCTTATGTCTTATGTGCCCCGGCGCCAGGCCGCTTATGTGCAGACAGGTTCCGGCGGCGGCCCGAGCGCGCCCGAAGTGGGCGGGCAGCACCACCCGAAGACGCCGTGTTGCGGGTGTGTTCGCCGCGCACATAAGACGCCGCGTGAAGATGTGTTCGCGCGCGCGCGCCGGCGAAGATCCGATCGCGCTCAGGTGATCTGGCTGGAAACGCCCCGAGCGCGCACACATGCGCACCGCCGCCGTCTCGGCGATCATCGAATCTCGGGCGATCGCGGCGACATTGTCACATAAGACGATCGGCCAGATGATCGCCGTCTTATAAAAAGCACGTGGAGCCGGACACCCCGAGCCACTCGCAAGTAAATAAAGTTTCTTGCGCGGAAAACTCTCCCGGCGCAATCACTCATCGCATCCCATGCGACAAAATGGTTTTAAAATCGGCGATCGCCTCGCGCAACATTCCCTGTCTTAGTTCGCATTTATTTGTTCGTATTTTTATTTTTTATGAATTTTGTATGTTGCGTTTTCAGCGATTCAGCGGCGAGATTCCCGCCTTTTTGTATGTGCGTGCGCAGGCAATTCCATGACTTTATTTTCGGTTAATCGCTTCTTCACGTCGTTGTTCACATGCGGCAATGGCGGAAAATTTATGATGCGTCCCGACTTATTTGCCGCGGCGGCCGATGGCTAATGCTACGTTGGCCGCGACGGTCACCACCGGCCTGCGAGCGGCGCTGTAATTGATTTTAATGCCGCACATTCAAAAGTACATACCTCCGGCGAATTAAGTGAATTGCCCGCATTGTCGTTTTTGCAGGGACTCGGCTCTTTTTCCGCCGGGACTCGGGACTCGGGATGCGATAAAACATCCTCTGCCCGTAATTGTTCCAGAGGTTCGCTGGTTAAATCACAGATGTGCTCCTCTTTGAGCTCACGGGGAATTCTTGGAAATGCTCCGCGGGCCTGGCGAACGTGTGACTTATTCAACATTTTTGCACATTATGTACTCCGGTCCATAAATTATGATCTGCAGCTGAAGAATGATCGTGCGAAAAGTATGCTCTCCGCATCAAATGGGCTTTTTACATGAATAAATTGCTAAAACGACCGCTTCTTCGCAAGTCCTTAAAACAATGTCTATTCACTTTAAATTGTCTTTTTAATCTTCATAAATTGCTCATTATAAAAAGCATGAACTTAATTAACACTTACGAGAACCAAGCAGCGTATGTAAAGTTAATTACAAAAATCAAGGACATTTCGCAGTAAACAAAAAATTCGAAATTATTTTGTGTATGCATGGTTACCATACAATAAAATAATTTATATATATTTTTAATTAACCGACATTGGATACAGTAATCACAGGATGACCAGATTCAACTCTATTTTTGCACTTTCTATAATATTACCAGCTCCCATAATTCGTCATTATATAACAAATTTTTGAAAATTATTCAAAAAACGATATTTTCTGAAAAACATGACGAGATGGCACGTTTAGAGTTGCGAATTCTTAATCTTCGGAAAAACTCCTATAATAATGATATATTGCTCGTTTTGGAACAAAATTAGTGTAAACCAGAGAATGACTGTTTACAAATTATTTAAATAATTGAAATTCCATAAAACGTATTTTTTCCTTAAGGACGCAAACGTATTTCGCTGTTTTTAATATTCTTAAGGATCACAAGAGAAGAATATAATCTAAGAAGTAATAGGATAATTTTGAAATTTTAATTATTAATTAATAATAATTTTTTTAAATTATCTTTTATACATATATAATGTAATATATTTTGAAACTATGTATGCAAACAAACAAATATAACTTTATGATTTAAATTTAAATTTAATCATATCGGCTTTATTTTAAGAATTGAGATTATGTAATCGGCTTTTCAATTCAGTCTAACAAGAGTAATTGCTTGTTAGTACCAACTGCTGCAGAAACAGCATTAGAGAACAATTCAATTCGCCGCCCCGCCTAAAAAAATTTGGTTTTTCTATTCAGTAGAATCCAAAAAAGCGTGTAGCTCCTGATAACGAGCATAAAATTCGGACAGAGCTGCATAATGGGTCCAAAGCCGGCGATAATGAGCGATGCCCTCCGAGGTGAATCAGGTGCAAATAGCGCCACCAATGGCGTAACACATAAAAGTTAACGCACCAGCAGAGCTGGCAGTTAGTTACCTATGGGTGGGTTCCGGCAGCGCACCTGAGAACCGCGTGGGTTTCCGTGCAGATGCCTTTTCAAAATTTCAAAATGTTATCGCCGAAATTTATGAAGCCAGGGCCCAGTTGGGCTGGCTCGGTGGCTGGAGTTCGAATTAAACGCCGAGCGATTAGATAAAGGCGCTGCAGTCGTCTCAGTTTGGTAACTTAATTTAATTATCTCTCCGGTTGGTAGCTTTTATCTCCGGCGAGGGAAAGCAGTGGGAGCGGAGATGGATAAAATTTTGGAAGACAGTAAATAAAAGTGACCACCCTCGCGTTCGAGCTAACTGCCTCACCGACAAAGGGTGCCAGAAGAGCGGCCTTCTTTCAAATTCCATTGTGCGATGCGTTTTTTGCCCCGACCCCTGGCCCATTAAGGCTTCCCTCGCATCCCGGAGTCTCCCGAGGGAAGGAGCCATTGTGGCCTGGACCTATATCTGGAATCGGCCTCGGCCGCGGTGCCCAGGAGGAGGAAGGTGGTCATGTTCGGCCTAACCGAAATCCATGTGTTACATGAGTCGCCACCAATTTCGTTTTATGGCCGTTGCTCGATCTTACGGCGATGGAGTTGTAAAGTGCTCCGGAGCTACTCCTCTGACACGAGGAGGCATCATTAGGAGCTAATTTTCTGGCTTTAAAAACGTAGTAAAAGTACAACAAGAACGAAGAATATGGCATTAGTAGCAGCGTGAATGATTGCACCGGTGGGCCGCGGGGAAAAAACATGCCCAACAGGTAGATTTCTGGGCGCGTCCATTAGTACCAGCGACTAGCGAGCTGTAAACTAATGACCGAGCATAAAACCCTGCCCTGCAGGCCCTTTTATTGTTCCATAAATTCTTGCTTAAGCCTATGCAATTCGAAAAACTGGAACTTTACAGCCGATGTAACAAGAAGCATGACTCTTCACGCGGCAGAGCTATTCTCAACATCTTTACACTCATAACCCAAAGCAGATAGTCTTCAATGACATTGTAAGGCTTTAAGGTGGGCTCACGTATTTCTCTCCTCGTATACACAAGTATCTACTTTTAAAAATCGACTATAAGAATTTGAATAATTAATTTCCAATGTGTCGTAACTTCTACAGGCATATATATTGAATAAATCGTATTAAGCATAAAAATATAAACATATTCAAATTTACTAAACAAAAATTCAAAAATTAGGTTTCTTATCGCCATGGTGGCCAAATGGCCCTTTCTATTTACAAATCGCTGATTTCAATTTTGTTTGAGATTTCGGGGAAATAAAGCAGCCTAAATTGGAGCTAATTACGATAGAAGGCGTTTCTAGAATAAAATGCAAATCGGTGTACGCCAAAGTGCATCTACTTCCCCATAATGATAGCTTTATCACAACAAAATGGGATTGATGTTTTATTAATAACTCGACACAGTTTTAAAGAGGCAAACAGATGCCCATAAACCTTCGGGAGCTAGGGTGCGTTCCGTAAACGGAGGCCAGCCACCCAGAGCCGGGAATGCATCAACCTGCACTATGCAATTTTTAATAAGTAGTCCATAATCAGCGAAGTAAATTGATTGAAGGAAAACGCAGTAAAACGTTATGGCCGCTGTAAATCATAGCGTTGCGATTGCCCGCGTTCCCGGGATAAAACCTGATACATGTCGGGGGAATATTTTGTCAGACGCAACGCCACAGCCAGACCTGCTGTTTTCTGCTGCTGCTGCGGCATTATATTCAATCAGTGGCTTTTTCCGCTCGCTTCATTTCATAATTTTCAAAACACTCTGAAAGCGTTTTGCCTCATTCCAGTTGATGTATCTCTCCGCGGCAGTGATAGCATTAATAGTCGTTTCCAATCCATCCGATGGAAAGATGGCCCCATGAATCTCATAGAGGCCGGCATTCATTCAGCATCTGTCCGCGGCATGAATGGCCGAACATAAAAAGGCCAACTTTATGCGTTCAATTTTAAAAAGCAACAGTTTCGCATTCAGCGCCTTTTTTCTAGCCCATCCGTAAAATTTTTTCATATTTGTAGGCTACTGCAATTATGGGCAATAAACTTCCCCACCAGCCCATTAGACGACCTATTCATCACTTATTATTTTTAAACTCAAAATATAAATATTTGCACAATTTTTTCATTAAAGTACATTTGTATATTAAAATAGCTTTTAAAGCTCTCCTACTAAACAAACCGAAGAAGTAAAATAAAACGAGACAATAATTCTAAATAAGACGGTTATGTTCGGGGTAATCATCTTAAATGATAACACGTTAGAATGATCACCCAGATAAACTTGCTTCTAAAATTTTTAAACAAATACCTACCTATGACAAACGTGAAACAACTTGTAGTTCTGTGAGAAAAGGAGCTAATCTTACTGAAGATTAGTAGGATTATCTTCACACCGCTTGAGTGATTATAATGAGAACTCTTAACATTTGCCTAGAGTAGGTAAACGACATCGTACCAAAAATCTTTAGTCAGTGAGAGGTTTAAATTATTTTTGCAGAAGGTACGTAAATTGACCTCTTTTGTTTTTAAATTCCTTAGGTAGGCAAGGTCCTACACAACTAAACAAAAAGAAGTCCCTTAATTAAGGCATGTTAGGCATTGTCCTGTTTTTGTAATAAATACTATTAAATCTCACTTAAAAGTGTTTTCTATTTTCCGGGTATTCTTCTATAAGCTGGAGCTGCAGGATTAAGAAGCGGCAGTTTAGGTTTAGTCTATTTACAGTGAAAACAGCAGGTGAAGGGACTCATTATCATTTACACTTTTGAACATAAACCTAGGTACAACTACTTCAAAACTGCACGCGTCAACATACTTGTTAAACGAAGCTGGTTAATTTTGAAAAAATTAACGAGGATTTATAAAATTTATTGCATTTTTCCTCAAAATATTAAATTTTATAGATTGCCTGGAATGCAGTCAGAAATGAGATAGTGTAACCAGTTCCGTAAAAATTAAAATATTTTCTTGTCTCATTTGAATCGGTTCTTTATGTAGGTCTCGTCTGTCCCAATGGAGGATGGCGGACCCGACCCCCGTCGGACCCAAGAAAATTAAGCAGTCCGCGCTAGACTCATTCTCAGCAATTCAAAAGAGATCGGGGTCCCAGAGGCGACTAACAAATTGCTTTGTTGCCTTGTGATCGGCTACTTAATTCCCTCGGGATTCATTATAAACTCGGATGTGTCAACAATTTGAAGACTTCTTTTGAATTATGACGCGGGTCGCCGGCATTTGGCGCTACCTCCAATTAGTGGGTGGTCGGTATCACAGGGAGTTGTTCCAGTTTTTTTTCTAACACAGGCATATGATTAATTTCACGGGAGGGATTAATTAAAGTTTTGGTGGTTGCGGTCGTTTGATTTGGGTGTTAAGACCTACCGCAAACGATCTTGCTTGTGCATGCATTTTGAGTCATTGTTTGCAGAATTTTTTGTCGAAAACAGACATACTGTATTTTAGACTATAACAAATATATGTAAAGTTCTTCAAAAAACACCAATACCTTCAGAAAACGTCAACCATCTAATTATAATTTTAATTTAAAACTGAACTTGAATCATTTCGTAATAAAACCCACGGAGACAAGGTTCGAAGAGCGCCAATAAAAAACGAAGAAGTTAAATAAATGTTCAGAATCAAACGCTTCCTAGTCAGTTCAGAGGACGGGAAAAATCGGATAAAAAAGCCCTGACAGACAGAGAGACACATTAAGACAAGAACTACCCACTTTTAACAGCACCAAGAATTTGGGCTGATGAGAACAGCGATAGGGTCTTTCCTCACTTGTCGCGGCGATCTATATTTCACTGGATATCGCTTCCCCGGCGGCACCTTGAGACCTGCCCGGTAAGCGCCAGATAAATTCTACCTTCTCAAGCCGCACAGCATCTCCTGAGGTCAATAAAAATACCAAGGGCTGAGCCACATCCGAAGAGATCCTAATCGAAAATTAACGCTATTAGGTCAGATCGATTTGAGAGATATAAGCTGAGATAAAAGAGGTGCGCCTGTTGGTTTCCTAACAAATCTGTAATTAAATTAACAGGCTCTCTCGGACTCCGAAATTTTTTGAATGAATTTACAAAAACTGGTCGAAATTCGGTCTCCTGCGGTATATCATAGTGTTGAAACAAATTTGTTCAAGAATTCTCTCTCCCCAATTTCAAATGGGACTGAATTCTATTAAGCTATGTTCCTCTAGAAACAAATTAGAAAGAGATAATCTTTCCATTTACTTCGCTTCATTAATCCGAAGCACCCAGCCCAACAAAAAGGGCAAATATTCGAATTGACAAGGCACACAGCCACTCTTCTGGGATCCCAGAAGTTAAAATGAAATCTGAGAACGTAATCCCTTGCAAATAATAATTAAATGTTTTCAGCAACATCCCTGGATACTCACTCAAATAGACGTTAGTACAAAAGAAGGTAAACAGAGTTAGCCATGCAAATAATGAGAGTTCGAAGGAAAAGTACTTTTCCTCTGTCCGGGCAAGAAAAGGAAGTTCTCAGCCAGGATGAATGTCTTCAGTGAGAAAATGGACAAGGAAACATTTTCCAGTGATTAAATTTTTTGAATCAAAAAAGGATGTCGAAATC
The DNA here is from genome assembly GCA_959613345.1 of Tolmerus cingulatus. Classification (NCBI taxonomy): domain Eukaryota; kingdom Metazoa; phylum Arthropoda; class Insecta; order Diptera; family Asilidae; genus Tolmerus; species Tolmerus cingulatus. The sequence goes on along the minus strand of OY390707.1, from coordinate 1,806,324 downwards.
GACGATCTCTGATCTCTATCTTAAAGGAAAAATCTCCGATGGGATTAGTCAAGTATCTGCAACTGCTACAATGGACTTACAGCTGAAGATGACTGAGGTCTATCGCTGTTCTTGTGAATGAAATCCGCTTTCTTTTTCTTGGTTCTGCTCTAGATTTTTGGCGCGAGGAGCAAAAAAATATACGACAGGTTTTTATAGAACACTAAACTTCGATCAGAGTTTTTTTGTTTTGGTTTTTGTAGTAAGATGTTTCATTCGTGTACAAACTTGTTTCGTTTATGGGTTTGGTTTTGATTTTGGTAAAATTTAGTTTTCTCTTAATAGTAATAATTAAAAGGTTAAAGGTACAAATCAATTATTTTCAAATTTAAGAATAGGAGCAGTAATTCAATGCAAGGCATTGATATTGCGAAACCAGTTTTTTTTTTGTTTTTTAAAGCCTACCTAATTTTCATTGCGAAGTTCTTACAAAATTATTTTTAGAAACGGTTAGGAACAAAGACGCCATCTTCTTTAATATCTGCAATTTTTGAAATAAGAATCTTCAGGTGTTGTGCAACTGCACTTTTCTATAAGAAATACAAAAAAAAACCATACTACTAAAGAAGAAATCATAAATAGGAAATTAGAAGACAGTAGACCTAATAATGTCAGCAAAATTCAATAGGCAAAATTACAGAGAAAAGTTTTGTTGTCACTATTAGTTCCAGTGCCAAAATTAAGTCCAACTGTCAGGGTGTGAACATTTTAGCTGGACTAAACAATGGTCGCAAGCAACCGTGCTAATGTCCAAGTTCCGCTCTTGACATTCATCTCGAAGTTCGATGTTAGGACCCTTGGACAACAATAAATCACCAACAGTGCCCATATGCAGGGCTTACTCGAGCACCAACTGCCAATATTTTGTTCTTCCTCAATTTGCAGATTGCAAATAGGATGGAACCTCTCGCGCGTAGTGAATGGCAACACGAAAAACAATAAGGCGAAATCAGGCATGTTTCCACTCGGCCTGGAGGTGACCACCCAAATGCTCCTGGTAGCTGGGGAAGAAAGGACCATCGGCGTCTTCAGCAGGAAAGCGCTCGCCCAACAGAGGCCATAATGCCTCAGCACCTAGGGAGGAATATAAATTTTTTCGAACACCATGAGCCGCTGAATAGATGAAGATATTTTATAAAAAGGTCAGCGAAACTAATTGGACTTAGCAGGCTCCGTACGTACCCCGGTGTCTTCTTCCCTGCCGCAGACAGATAGTTACCTGGGCTACCTACCAGACGGCCTACCTTTATGCAGTGGATTTTTCTCTTTGAATTGGTTTTCATTTAGATGTAGAGGCGTTTAGTTACGCTCTGATGACATAGTGATTTAATTCTTCCCAACTGGCCGGGAGAATTTTTGGGAGTCGACCATCGGGACATAATCATTTGGATTTTGTTGGAGAAATTCCTTCGGTCACCCCAAAAAAATATCGCCATTCATGCGCAGCTATGCGCCATAAGCGGCAAATATTTTTTTCTCTTTTTTCTCTTTTTGATTAAAAAATCCTCTCAGGGTTAATATAATATAAAGAAGTATTATATGCGATAACGACCAACGTTTCAAATTGTTTTATTCAGCAACTTGGTATATTATTCCTACCTGCACTACCTGCATTTGAAATTGAGTATCATTTGCTGAGTGCCGTATTCAACTATCGGAAGTAATTGGCTTCTTATTGCAGTGCAAATAGTGACTTGGTGTTGAGTTCTTGTAAATAAAAATTAAGGCCGTCTAAACCTGGGCTGCAGCAATAACTCAGGACGAGCACTAGTCAGGTGCTTAAATGGCTTTATAACTCCTGGAATGCAACCGAAACACTGACGGTGGGAATTTTGCATCCTTTGTAAACAGAAAACTTTGAGCTCTTGACACTCTAATAAAAGTGGCTCGAGCAAAATTCTGAGAACGATCGGAGCAAAGACATCAGTTGCATTGACTCGAAAGTCCTCAAACATCGGGAATAAATTAGCACTACTTTATTAACTTTATTGTGTTTAAACACAATAAAGCCGGGAGGGTCTCCTTGTTTTTTGCTCCCCCTGGACGGCTTCAAGGCTCCTCGTCGTCCAGAGGTTCGAACAGTGCGCGACGTCTGGCAATTTAAATTCCTCCTACAAAGAGTTTGTTTACCTGCCGAAGAAGTCAGCAATAAAAATTATACAGAGCCCCGGGAACATACCTTCTTTGGAGGCAATCGCCGAGAAAGCTATAATTAAGATATTTCCCCGGGGCATCTCGTGTGAAATTGAGGCAAGAGAGACAATTGACTAGGTGCCCGGTTTTATTTATTTTTTGTGCCTTACTTAGCGATCGTGGGTCCGGGAGGTCTTGAGGATGTTCGCCGCCAAGGTTGTTAGATGAGGAGCCATTATTAACTTCTTCTGTTTGCATAATGCAAGCTGTTAAGTAAACAAAGCAGGTAATGATACCCTTGGTTAGCAAAACTCTTCCTGGAAATTGCATTTAACGTCATTTTAAGACCACAATAAAGTGGCTTACGACAAGTTGATTTTTTAAAAGCCTGACAGTTAAATGGTACTATAGTTAATCAAATTGTTGGTTATTTTTTAAACTTTAGTTTTTCTACAGACAAGATATTCGCAGTATTTATAATATTTAATTAACTTTATGTATTATAAGCTTCTCTAATAAAAATATTTAGAAACTTTTTTGGGCATAACATTAAAATTAATATCTCTGAAAATTGCCATAAAAGGCGTTAAGACTGAATGAAAATTCCAAAGTTTATCGTTTAAAATCAAAGAAAAGCAAAAATCGAGTCTAAGAACGTGACATAAACAAAACCATACATCAACTTTACGCGTCAATAAAATCCTAATTAAAAGGTACTTCATGCAGCCATATATCCGGTCCGTCGCTCCGAAATCGAAAAGAGCTTAAGGACGCCTACGACTGCATTCCCATAAAAGCATTCCTGATCTCTCTTAACACTTTTCTCAAGAAGGCCAATTCCCTCCGCGGTCGTCGTTGTGTTCCCATGACCGCGACGGGATCAGACTTGCCCAGTTCGTCGTACAGACGAATAAAATCGGGTTCCAAAAATTTCATTATAATCAATGAACATATTAACTGCCTGCGCTATCTGAAGCTGTCCCACTTTATATCCAGTGAATGTCAGGCGCCTTATCGACACTCGATTAAAATAATTTCCTAGTTCTACCTCCAGCAAGCCGTGCTGATTAACTCTTATCCACTTTATCCGCGTTTTTTTCTGTAGAACATAGTCGGCCAGTGGCTGCTACCTTGCGGGACTCCCGCCGGAGACCCGAGGGAAGGTATGGGCACCTATAGGCACGTAAATGTGATCTCCTTTTTAACTTCTGGTTGTAGTTCGATAAAAAACAGACAGGTGTATTCCACAAAAAATCCCTTATCATATAAGTCCATTAGAGGTTAATATGTTTGTATACATGTGAGGTGACCGTGCGCCGGGTGAGAATGCTCTAAGTGGACAGTTTTATTAGTGCTCTACGAGGAATAATTTTAATTGGAATTTACTTGCGTTTCGAAAGTTAATGGATTCGGAATCGTATCGCACGAGGAGCGCGGTTCTATCGGGACCAGAATATGCAAATGCGGCTTAAGTCCGTCCAACTCCATCCATAGTTCCATACATTTAGTGCATATATGGCGAAATCCTCATTCCAGGATTGAGTGCTGGAGAAATCGGTCACACGTGAGTCTGGGCCAATTTGCCCGGTTCCATCTGGTGGGAACTCGTCCAATAAATCGTGAAATATTTGCTTAATTATAAACGCATTAGAACCAATAATCAATTCCGGGCAGTGGGCTAGCAACAACCTTAGCCAGCCTGCCGCCTGCCAAAGGTCGTTGAATCACGTCTGTCTTGTCTGGACCCCATCATTAACTATTTCATCTTAATGCTCAGATGTTTGTATAAATTAAGTCAAGCGAAGTGGACACTACTTGCGCGAACTAAATGTAGTCCGTAGTGTCCGAGCAGCAAAGAAATTTTCGGACGAAAATAATCTCCCAAGAAGCATCGTCATAATGAAGGCAACCGGTTTTCATCTCCTCTGCATTTATTAATCGATTAAAATATCTCAGGATTAAGCGATAATGACAGTAGCTCATTTACATATGGTTCACTGTTTTGAAACAACATTTATTAAGCGGATCGGTCAAGCGAAACCGGAAGTTTCGTACCCAAAGCGTGTGATTTTCTCCTCTGGCCAGCGAATACTGCGCAGCTCCGAATGTCTCCAGACGCGATTATCCTGGTTTCTGATAAGATTTTATTTGATCGTAAATTTCACAGACTGATTGAAAATGAGTCAATTTTGTTTTTGGAAATTTTGTCTTAGAGGCAATTCCTGTAGTGCCGCGGAAGCTCACGTAAGACACTTTATCACAGACTTAATGAAACTTTAATTAACAAGCAGCCCATTACAAAGCGGTTGAAGTTCGTTTAAGAACGCTTCAATTTTATGGCAAAATTTTAATGTATTGAGCAATTATCTCCGAGCACTTAAAATTAGTTACTACCATCACATCAAGGTAACGACCAATATCGAGTGCCAACCGTTTGCAAAAAGCTATAAACGAGGATTAGTATACATACATTAAGTAAATATGAAATCTATCTACATTTTATTCACGATTTGTTGTCGGAGTAACTATCGTTATTGCTGTTGTTGCTTTGTGCTTGTTGAACAAAATGTATTCCATTTTGAATTCAACAATTTCCTGGGTCCACGATTAGTCGTAGAATAGGTTTTTAAAGTACGAGGATAAGGACATTGAAATATTAAATGAAAATTAAAAATTTGGATTAACTCCAACGTCTGCAATAAAAGGATCGTAGCTATCCCGGGACACGGAGTCAACAAATCGGGGATCCGCGTCGGATTACAACATCATCAAAAATGCGCACCGGGTCTGATTTGTTCGCAGCGTCCGGAGGCTGGGGCCAAATTAGCATAGCCGTGTGAATAACTCAAGCCATAAGTTGGAGTTGAGGTCTTAATTACCGCGGGCAAACCGCCGTGGGTGTCTCCACATGGATTTGCATTCGAGGAGAATATTATCATCATCTCCTTCCATTTATTTCTATTTTGGTGTTTTTCCAGCAGCTTTTTAGACCTTCGATTTGTTGATGTTCTCCCCACCACCTTTTTACAATGTCGCTTTTTGTGCACCTCTAATTAATTAAGCCGAAGTGAAACGGCCGTTTTATGCTAAACCCGTCGCATCACAAGAATAATTTTAATAAATTTATTAGAAATATTTTTGGCGGGTTGAATTTTTAAAATTAGAACAACTCTGGTGGTCGATTAATTATGGATTGACAAATTTATTTTCGAGTTTTTACATAAAAATGTGAGTTGGAATGTGGATGACTGGTTTTGTTGGACAAACGCTCATTACTAAATTGCCGTATTAGCTTTGAGCGTTTTTGTTTTTTAGCTTTCGTTAGTTGTTTTTTCGCTAAATGTCTTTGTCATTTTGTTGAGCTCCCCGCACCTCGGTTTTTTAGGGTCCATGTGTGGTCCGCGAGATTTTTGGCCGGTGTCATCGACGCGACCTGGAGTCTCGTGCATTCCTTACGTATTTGGGGTAAAAGGGAATTGTGGTATTCAGGTTAATGAGCTTTTGCAATATTTCGTCTGCGGAACACAGGTGGAATTCGCAGTAAAAAATTTATTATGCACCTGTCCGTGTATTTGGCACATTTGATGACTTCTGTCTTCGGAATGCTAGCGCTAGGTTGAGTCATCCAGGTTGCTTAATATCTAAACTTTAGTGACTAATGCTAGAAGAACTCGACCGCGTTAAACGGGAATCCAATCGCTCGATTCTAAACATATTCTATGTGAAATGTTGACATAAATCTAGGGTAATAAAGCGAATTAATTATTATTAAAAAAGCGATTTCGTGACTCATAGCTTGCATAATTCGAGCATATTTTTCATTTTGCGAACGTCGAATTTCGATTTAGTTCACTATCGATTTATGTGTTTATATTAACTCGCCCTAAATCAAAAATTACCAAATGAATTCATTTTGAAAATGTTGATGGGAAAATGAGTATTAACCGAAATGTGTGCATCATATTTTCAAAAAATATGAACTCATCGCGACCATTCTCGAAACAGTAGTTTATTTGGAAATTCCCAGAATACAAAGCTATGTACACTATACATAGCGACGTCAAAGACGAATATTGAAGGTGTTTATTAAGACATTAGAGATGGCAAGTAGACATTTAAGTCATGGGACGAAACCGCGGTTGATTGCAATTT